>BSBM01000229.1:6050000-6477500 GCA_027924585.1 Larix kaempferi
CTCACTATAAGCAATGCAACCAATACAAATTATGACAAAATCCTAGTTAAATTAAATTAAATTACATTAAATTAAAAACAGAGAGTTGTTTAACTAAAATTAATTTAAAATGCAACAAAATATAAAATATGCAAATAAAAAATAAATAATAATAAACTAAACAAAAAATAAATATGCAAATAAAAAAACAAGACAAAACACAAAATAAAAAATATGCAAATAGAAAAACAAAAATACATAGAGGGAAAAGACTCCCGTGCACTAGCTCATTAGCAACATCCAGAGCAAAACAACAAAGAACAAGTTCACTCCCGCGCACTAGTTCATTAACATCATTCAAAGCACTGGTAATTTGATGAGCAGAGCAGTGGTAGATCAAGGAGCAAGGGATACCAGTCCATAGGATACCGTCGTTCCCAGGGGAGGCAATCCGGCGGCAGTCCATAGGATAACAAGGGGCCCAATGAATTCGGTAAGCCCATCAACCCTAGTAGCATAGGAATTTGGGAAAAATCCCACGGTTTTGACTATTTCCACACTAAATGCAGACATTTCACTGTTTACTTCATTTTTTCTGAGGGTTTATATGAAATATAGGCCGTATTTGAGGGGGAAAATGACCCATGACGGGAATTTTGCCTATCAAATGCCAACCCTGAACCCATCCATTTCCCGTTTGATAGAGAACGGCCCTGGACCCTACCATCACGACCAAACAAATTCGGGATTTTCGTGTTGCAGAACACCGTAGAAATGGTAAGAAAATGGTATTGGGTAGTGTAAGACGATTTAGGATCCAACATCACCCTATCCACATCCATGTGCAAAACCAATCAAAACTACCTAAAATTGGTCTAAATTTGGTGACATTTCACCTTGTTATCCTATTTTAAAAAAATCAAGCATGGAGGGAGGGAAAAATTCGCCAATTTTTGTGATTTTTCTTGCATGGAGAGAGGGGAAATAATGTCTAGAATCATCCCCCTCCACCAAGGTTGATTCTTATCATTTAAACCCTCTCCCCATAGCTAAAATCATTAACAAAATGTTACAAATTTGTCCAAATCGTTTACAATTTCAAACATTCATGGTAGGGAGTGGGATTCATACCCAATGCTATTCCACCTCATTTCATGCTTGAAATTAAAAAAACATGGTATTTTTTTTGCAAAATTGACCTAATCTAGCACAATTTTGGAAAAAATTTCGCATGGGCCCACTTTCCCTCCATGTATGAAATTGCATGAAATTTGGAAAAGATGAGCAAAAGATGGCCAAATTTGGTGTAAGTTAAAGTGTTCTAAGCTATTCTAAGGTGCCATATTATAGGGGTTTCTAACTATTTAACGTTGTATACCAAGAAAGCATACTGACCCCCAAACCAATCCACCAATATGTTATTGGAAGACACCACTTTCATGTGGTTGTCTTCATTGGTATAAGGATGCAAACACGAAAATGGGTAATACATTTGCTTGTTGACGATTAAATTTGTAAATTCTTTGTTCATTCAACTTCAAGCAATCAAAACTCATATCTACATTGAGAATTTCACTTTGAAGCAAAAAGAAGTTTTGTAGATAATTATGGTACTCCATACTCATTTTTCTTTTATGGACATGATGTTATAAATTTCATGTGTATTAACTACATGCACCTAAAATTTTTGGCAAGGATAATGAGTGAGTAATACACATGGACACCTTCTTTTTAGATATAATTCATTTTAGGGAAAACTATGTGTTAGCTTTTGGGATTACTCCAAAAGTGTTCTCACCTCGGTAGACGAGCAATAGGTCTCCTAGCCCCTTACGATGCTTCATGGTCATATCAATGTCTCGGTTTGGGTGGATGCTTGGCCTTGGTTAGTGTGTTGACATGGTACCCTTAGGATATTGTTACCTAATTGACATGTTGATAAACTCATTGGGTGCACACAATGGGGGAGTCAATTTCTTGATCAAGGGAGGTACTTACCTAGGAGGAGGAGCATTGGGAACTTAACCGTTAGAGATTGGGACCTACACAACTTGCAGGTTGGACACTTGATTTGATGATGCTTGGGTTGAGGAGGATACTTCATTGAGGTTGGTGATGGAACCAAGGACCTATGTTTAGGAGGAGAGTTGGACCTATGTGACCATGTTGTCATACAATAGAGTACCATTGTGCACATGTAGCACATAATTAGAGAAGGAGTACCTTGCATGAGGAAACTTGCATATCAAACCACTGTGGAAGAGGGAGTGTTAGACTAACGTCGCCGAGTTTCGGTGGGAAATCCATGAATGAATAAATATGACCATTGCACGTTCCAAATTGAATCCCCAACATGATCTATATGAGGGGGAACCCCATACCTCTTTGCATGCATTAACTAGTCAAGTGGCCCAAGAAACACACTTCTATATCCGTGTTTTGAGAAAATTCCAAATCAAATCAAATCATGTCTTATACTTAAAAATAATTAAAATATAAATAACTCTAAAAGAAATTACACCTTTGAGAGAAAAATAGCTTTTGATAGTGTTTTTGGGAAGAAATAACTTTTGATATTAAAACATTACAAGTAAATATATTTGCACGCTAAATTATATGCGCTTGGTAACTTATATTCTTGTTTTATTGAGTGTAGGTACCACCAAATAGGTATCTATCAAATCTATCTTCCTCGAGTGATGATGAAGATATACTCGGAGAGGTTGAAAGTGAGACATGTTGTACTAGATCTACCGGTTCTATATCAACTAGATCTGAAAAGGTAAGGAAAAGATTTCATAGATGCGTGCAATATTTTATTGCCAATGGAGGGTCATGTAATTATGATGCTGAGAGCATAGGTGAAATTGAGTTTCCCTTGAGGTATAGACATCTAGTGCAACGATGGGTACCTAAAAAGATACCCCAAGTGGACACAAATTTCTTCATCAATGGGAGGATGTATTGCCTTGCTCCTTCGTCCTTACATGGATTTGGGCTATTCTCCATGGATGGCATAAAGTTCGGCTATGGCACTGTAACTAAATTGATGGAGTATGTCAAACCATTATACAGATACAATAACTAGTTGATCTTGGTCCAATATACTCGAAGTATGCGTAGATACGGAGATGTCACAAATTATATACAACTAGCAGAAAATAATAAAAACAAAGGGGTGACTATGTATATTGATGGGAGACCAAAAGCGTCTAGAAACGTTGTTGGATTTATAAATAGTACACGGCCAGTGACAGCAACTAAGCAACCGAATTGCAAATTTGAGGGACGCGAAGAACATCGTATATTTGTATGTGAAACAAAAACAATACTTCCATGTGAAGAGTTGTTGATCGATTACAACTTAAATTGAATAGATGTAGCTTCCATGGTCCAAGGTAACCATGGAAGGTCACACGCTATGCCTCATCAGGTAAATGCTACATATAGTAACTAAACATGACTACAAAAACTAAATGTTTCGATTTTTTATGTTAACATTCGATTTCCACCGAGGACATTCGCTTTTTCGTGCTTATTATGAATATTTCCCTATGATAACATTCTTATTACACATTTATGCTTATCTCATTTTTTTATGTTACAATTATTGACTCAACTTATACTGATTGATTTATTTTGTCAGGGTGGCAGCAATGGAAAGCCACATTCTGATTCCACAGTCCAGGGTGACCGTGGAAGGTCACAATCTATGCCTCATGAGGTAAATGTTAAATATAGTAAATAAATATGACTACAATAACAAAATGTTTCAATTTTTTCAGTTAACATTCGATTTTCATTGTTACCATTCACTTTTTTCGTGCTTTATGGCACTTTGAGCTCTATTTTGGCACGGTTGATCTAGAGTTTGTTCGGGTACACAGGGTACTACCAAAGGACCGAACACCAAGAGCAACCACTTCACACAAACAGATCACAGATCAACACACCGATTTTTTGACGTGGTTTAAACCCTCTTGAGGGAAAGACTCCACGGCCCCGGCCAAATAGCTTCTACGGGACAATTTGTTATGCAAAGAAAGAAAGTTACAAATGAGCTTCTCATAATCGATCAACTAAACAATGACCCTCCATGCTCTTTAAATAGAGATCATGGACCAATCGGGTGTTAAGCCACGGATCAAGGTTAGGTGTGATCTAAGAGAAGTTGAGCCGTCGGATCACTCTATGTCGGGAACATATCGTGACCGTCGGATTAAGTATTTACAAATGCATACTAATGCATACTAAAGAAACACACTATCCCTAATGGATCTATTACACAAGTTGATCTTAACTAACTCCTAAGTGTCTAAATATCCTAACATCCCCCCTTAAGAACAACTTGGGATAGGATTGAAGGATTTACAAAGGTGACACTATTAGGATAAGGAAGGAGGAATTAGAGCCTATCCCCCCTTAATGACAAGTTCATGAACTCCTAACATAGATCGAAGTTTAGAAAACTTCGCTTCTGTAAGAGACTTGGTGAAGATGTCTGCAACTTGATCATCTGTAGGGAAAAAGAGCACTTCAAGAACACGATCATGAACAAGATTTCTGATGAAGTGCATATGTAGCTCAATGTGTTTGCTGCGTTGATGTAGAACTGGATCTTTGGCAAGCTTGATGGCACTTTGATTATTGCACCAAAGTGGAGTAGGCTGCTGCTGCTCGAATCCAAACTCTGTAAGGATCTATCGAAGCCATAAAGCTTCCTGACTGGCATTAACTGCTGCTCGATATTCTGCCTCTACTGAAGAAAGAGCAAGAGCTTGTTGTTTCTTACAAGCCCAAGTAATAGGTCCAGATCCCAGAATGAAAACATAACCTGTAGTAGACTTTTGATCATCAGGATCGCCGGCCCAATCTGAATCAGTGAAACCAACCAACAAAGGTTTCCCCCCTGTACTGTAATGAATCCCAAACTGAACTGTACCTCGAATATATCAAAGTATTCTTTTAACTGCTTTCCAGTGACTTTCATGAGGTGTCTTCTTATAATGGGGAACACAACCAACGGCAAAGGAAAGGTCAGGATGGGAATGAGTCAAGTATAAGAGACTACCAACAAGCTGACCGATACAAGGTGGCATCGACTTCAGGTGAAGTACAAGTGGCAGAAAGTTTGACTCCAGACTGGAAGGGAGAAGGGGCTGGTGTATAATCTTCCATGTGAAAGCGACGAAGAAGTTCACAAGCATACTTAGACTGAGAAAGAAAGATTTCTTCTTGGGTTTGCAGGACTTGGAGACCAAGAAAATAATGCAAACGTCCTAAGTCTGACATTTCAAAATTTTGTTTAAGACTAGATTTCACATGGGTTATAAGCTTAGGGTCACTACCAGTAAGAATAAGGTCATCAACATATAGAACAAGTACGATGAGATGGTTTCCTACTTTCTTGGTATAGACATTGGGGTCAGAATGGCATCTAGAAAAACCAGTTTCAAGGAGAAAGTTATCCATTTTAGCATACCAAGCTCTAGGAGCTTGCTTAAGGCCATATAAGGATTTCTTAAGGCGGCATACAAGGCTAGAGTTATTTTGAACATAGCCAGGAGTTTGTTCCATGTAAATTTCCTCCTGTAAATCACCATGTAAGAAGGCCGACTTGACATCCATTTGATGGACTTCCCAGTTGTGTAAGGCTGCAAGGGAAAGAACAAGGTGGATGGAGTTCATTTTTGCGACGGGAGCAAAGGTTTCATTGTAGTCAATCCCTTCAACTTGGGAAAAACCTTTGGCAACTAACCTTTCCTTAAGTCTTTCAACACTTCCATCTGATGCATACTTAGTTCTGTAGACCCATTTACATCTAATAATTTTTCTTCCTTTTGGAAGAGGTACAAGATCCCAAGTATCGTTCACCATTAAGGAACGATATTCTTCATCCATGGCTACATCCCAATCTGAATTCCCTGAAGCTTCTGCAAAAGTTTCTGGATCATGATTCTCGGAAACTTGAGCCAAGAGAGAAGAGGCTCACTGAAACTGAGAACGTGTTCAACGTTGATCTCTAGGATCACCGGCAAGATCACCAGCTGCTTCACATGTTGAACGGACCCATTGAGGAAGCACTTGTGCTAGTGCAACTGGAGGAACATGAGTAGGCGGAGGTGGATTTTCATCCTCACTGTCATCATCAGAAACTGAAGTTGGAAACCTGTCAAGGAGGTTGGAAGAAGAAGAAGAAAACACAAACGCTGAATCAGGCTCGCAGGCCAAAGATGGCACAATCGCCGAGTTAGGCTCGCAGGCCAAGAGATTTTCATCAAATTTAACATCTCTTCTAATGATTATATCATGAGAATGTGGTTGAACAAGTCTATAACCTTTTACATATTCAGAATATCCAACAAATATGCACTTTTCACTTTTAGGCTGCAATGCTTTCCGTTTTTCATCCGGAATGTGAGCCCATGCTTCACTACCAAACACACGGAAGTGACATACATCAGGTTTAGTTTTACTCCATGCTTCTTCCAGTGTTATACCTTGTAATTCTTTATTGGGGGCATGATTAACTATGTAATTTGCACAATTAATGGCTTCAGCCCAAAATTGAAGACTTAGTCCCTTAGATTGGATCATACAATTAGCCATTTCTTTTAAAGTGCAGTTCTTCCGCTCAGCTACACCATTTTGTTGTTGTGTATATGGAACAGTATGTTGTTGTTGGATGCCTTGTTCAGTGTAGAAAGTAGTGAACTTATTGTTAACATATTCTTCTCCATTGTCAGATCTTAACTTAATAATTTGATGACCAGATTGTTTTTCCACAAGGGCCTTGTAGGCCAAGAACATGTTAAATACTTCGCTCTTAAGATTTAGGAAATAAACCCAAGTGCGTCTGGTGTAATCATCAATGAAAGGTAAGAAATATTTGAAACCAGAAAAGGAAGCAGATGGAAGAGGACCACACAAGTCACGATGCACAAGCTCCAAGGGAACCGAGGCGTGCCAAGAGGCACATTTGTCAAAACTGTCCCGATGATGTTTTCCGAGTACACAACTGGATCAAACACCATCCCTGCAAGATACCATCGGAAGACCTGTCACCATATTTTCTTTACATAGTTGTTGCAATGAGCAATAATTTAAGTGACCAAATCGCTCATGCCAAAGTTTGCTCAAGTTATCACTATGAGCAACAAAAACTGAAGGGAAAGGTGATGACCCAAAGTTGTTAAACTTGTACAACCTGGTAATATCATCAACAATTCTGGTAGCTAGGACCTGTTGAGGATCTTTAAAATCCTTGATTACAACTTGATGAGGTGTAAAGGTCACAGTTTTACTGTCACCAGACTGAGTGATCTGATAGACTGATAACAAATTGTAGGAAATTCTTGGAACACATAGTACATCACTAAAATGACCATTATCTACTGGAACTGTTCCATCTCCTACAAAACTTAGAGATCTATCATCACCAACAAATATTTTTTTGGTGTTACATTCATGCATAGTAGAAAAGATGGCTTGATCCTTAGCCATATGATAAGATGCTCCAGAATCAATGAGCCATTCATTTGAAGTAGAAAAAGAAGATGCATTATAAGAATAACCATAAGCACAAAGTGCATGTCCATGAGAGGCAGATTCTGAAGGCGAATCTAGGCTAATGTGGTGCTTCTTCATTGCTGCTTCCAAGGCTGCCATCTTCTTGAAACACTTAAATTCATCGTGATTATCTTTCCCGCAATAGTTGCAATGACGCTCAGTCTTCTTGCCTTTTGGCTTGGATCCTTTGTCATTTTTTAAAGAAGGAGCTGACTGAGAGGGTTTTGGACCCTTTTTTGACTTATTATTGCAAAAATTTTGTTTCTTGGGAGGCTTGGACTTTTCTTTCTGTTGGGACAATAAGGCTTTCCCAGATGTATCTGCATTGTTGATTATTCCAAGATGAATGAGTTTATCTTGTTCTCTAATCAAGGAATCACAAAAGGATTCAAGACTAGGCTCTTGATAGCTAGCTGCATTCAAGGATGCTTTCATGGAGTAAAATGTAGATACAAAAACAGAATATGCAAATCCAAGATTGGAAATAATATGATAAATGCATTGTTTGTCTTCCCTATCAATCTTACATTCTACACATAAGAGTTTAAGAGTTTTGTACTTAGATAAATAATCTTGAATGCATGAAAAGTCACTTGGATTTAAAGAAATCAACTCATTTTCGAGTTGGTGACCTCGAATTTCATTGTGTTTACCAAACACAGATTCCAACTTGTCCCAAGCAGCATTAGGTTCATCAATTCCAGATATGTGGAATCGCAAATCAGTAGAGATTGACATCCCAATCAATCCACGAGCTTCATCACATCTATTTGCCCATTTTATTTTCTTATCATCATTGGGTTATTTTTCTTTTTCTGAGGTAATTCTGAAAAGTCCCCTACTTCGTAGAACATCCTCCATACGAGATTTCCATGAGAAATAGTTGGAACTGTTAAGTAGAATAGCACAAGGGGCGGCCATATTTGTAAATTAATGTCTATAAAAGCAGAAACCAATAGTCTGGATGTGAAGAGCTCGAAAAAATAGGTGGTTTCAAAAAAAACGGCACTGAAAACTGACTCTGTATGATGAAGTTATGCTTGAACAAAGAAACTGTTGAAGATGTCGCCAATAGTGACATCGCAGCTAGAGAATGTCCAGCAAAAAAAAAAACCCCCCTCTTCCCAAGATGAACCTTTTGACAATCACTTTACAAGAAAGTTGCTTAAGTGAACCACTTTTGTAAAATAAGTGATTTCACTTTTACAATGATATTACTTTTAAATAGTGCAACAATAAAAAAAATTAAGTGACTCAGTTGTATTTTTATTTTTTATTATTTAAGTGAGATGCACTTTTACAATAAAATAACTTGAAAATAGAAATTGCATGCACTTTTTATTTTAAAAGTAACTTCCTAAGACTTGAACGCAAGACCTATTAAGGAATAAAGCAACTTTGAACCAAGTGAGCTAGATTAAAAAGTATGTAAAATATGGGAATGAGGAAGGGGGCTTTTTTTACTCTTCTTGCTCGGTTTGCATGCTTGCCCTTTTTCCTGCAAAACAAACCACAAATCGAAACAAAAAAAACTTTTCCACACTTGTGGAGTTAGATCTTGTTAGCTTTCCCGGAAAGTATACGTTTTCTCTCTGTTCCGGAACACGTGTTTATTGTTAGACACAATGGCTCACTGAGAGGGGGGGTGAATCAGTGAGCTAGGACTTATTATCAATTTCAACTTCTTCTTCAAATCTTATATCATCAATGAACTATATTTTAGTAATCAACTAAGCACATGTCATTCATCAAGTAAAACACATTATCAACACATTGCAAGAGAAACAAGATATAGTTTTGTA
The DNA here is from genome assembly GCA_027924585.1 of Larix kaempferi. Taxonomy (NCBI): domain Eukaryota; kingdom Viridiplantae; phylum Streptophyta; class Pinopsida; order Pinales; family Pinaceae; genus Larix; species Larix kaempferi. The sequence continues at coordinate 6,059,351 of BSBM01000229.1, forward strand.
ATCTCCTATTTTCCTATTCTTCCTGGCCCCCGAAATCAGAGCTCACTCACTCATCCGAATTCTTCCACACAAAATCCTTTTTCAAATTCAACGAATTGATCTTTATTTATACTTGTCTTATCCATGAGTTTTTAGGAGGCCGACTTGTCAAAATTTATTTCAATTAATTCAAATATATATATATATATATATATATAGATTCCATGTTATCCTCAACAAATATACAACTATAATTGTTTTGGTCTCTTTGCCACATTGTCATGGTCTTCATGCCTCCTTTAGAATGCCCGCATAGTGCCCACAATTATGCCCGCAAGGGACTTTTGGTTTATGCCTGCAAGGGCTATTGTTTATGCCTGCAAGGGCTATTGTTTATGCCCGCAATGGTGTCTTATAGGATTCCTGCAAAGGCTCCTAGACATGCCCGCAAGGGCTTGTCAATAATTCTCGCAGTATACTCTGAAGATGACTGCAATTCACCATAAGAATGCCCGCAATGGGCTCCACTTAATTTTCCCGCAAGTGCATTCAATCATTCCCGCATGGGCTTCTCCAAGATGCCCGCAGTTTCCTTTGATATGCCCGCATAGTCCTTCAAAAAAAAATGCCCGCACAGTCCTTCAAAAAAAAATGCCCGCAAGGGATTGTCATCAGCCATGTCATGCTGCTTTGTCATCATCCCTGTCATCCACGACCTTGTCCTTGTTATGCTTTCCATGTGTGTTCTGTCTTTGACTTGTCCATTGCTTGTCCTCAACTTCATGCTTTCCAAGTCCATGTCACTTTGTTCTGCAATGCTTGTCTTGACTTCTTGCCATGTCATATTGTCTTTTGTCTTGTCACCATGCCATGACATCATTCTTCTCTTCATTTGTTCATGTCCGCATTTGTCATTACTTCAAGCTCACCAATTTATTCATGTTTGCTTTCCTTCTCCAAGTCCTCATCCTTCTTGTGCTTATTCTAAATATTTCCATGTGATAACATGCTTATTACACTGTTATGCTTATCTCATTTTTTTTATGTTACAATTATTGACTCAATTTTTATTGATTGATTTATTTTATCAGGGTGGCAGTAGTGGAAAGCCACATTTTGCTTCCATGGTCCAGGGTGACCATTGAAGGTCACAATCTATGCCTCATGAGGTAAATGTTAAATATAGTAAATAAATATGACTACAATAACAAAATGTTTCGATTTTTTCAGTTAACATTCGATTTTCACTGTTACCATTCGCTTTTTTCGTGCTTATTGTGAATATTTCCATATGATAACATGCTTATTACACTTTGGCAAGGGTCTTCTCATCGGAATGGAGCAGAACATCTATCTTCTCCTTCGGAGGTAAAAGTAAATATTATTGCCATATCTCATTTTTGTTTATGTTACAATTATTGACTCAACTAAATATAGTAACTAAATATGACTTCAATAACTAGAAACTCCAACCCAGGAATATTTCCATGTGACAACATGCTTATTACACTGTGGCAGGGGACTGCCCATTTTCGTCATGAAACAGAACGCCTATCCTCTACTTCTGAGGTAAAAATAAATATTATTGCAATATCTCATTTTTTATTATGTTACAATTATTTTCATAACGTTTATTTAATGATTTAGTATGTCAGGGTGGCGCCAATAGAAAGGAACCTATTGCTTCCATGGTCCAAAGTGATTGTGGAAGGTCACACTCTGTGCCCCGTCAGTAAGTGTTAAATATAATAACTAAATGTTTTGATTTTTTCTGTTAACATTCGATTTCCACTATTGAAATTCGCATTTTTTTGTGCTTATGATGAATTATTGATTGATTCATCGTGTCAGGGTGAGGACCGTGGAGAGGCACATGTTGCTTCCACGGTCCAGGGTGACCGTGGATAGTCATTCACTGGAATTAGATCAATACGGCGTGACCGTGGGAAGTCACTGGACACAACACCGCATCAAGTAAGTGTTAGTTCTTAATAGTAACTAACTTTCATTACAATAACAATGTTTGAATGATGTTAAAATTATTTTGCTTAATTTTATTGTTTGATGAATTTAGTACAGTGCACTTGATCTGGGTGATGAGGAGCTTGAGGATGAAATTTACTATTCCATAGACCCAACGGAAACTATAAAGAAGTCCCTGAAAAAGGAAAACATAGAAATGATTGCCTTGGCTCGCACAAGGCCCATGACATAGGAGATCAGGGCGAGGATTGAAGAGCTGAAAGAACAAATAAAATATTATGGGGTAAGTGGCATCTTCACATATTTTTTTAAGCTATGACATGATTTCATATGTGATATTATGTTTTCTATTTTTCCAAGTGATCTGATAAAGTAAATTTTTTCGTTTGTAGGATTTTTTACGACCCGTGACTAGAGAAACTGCCGAGATAGGTATAGGTAGTAGTGATGCTCCAATGCAGCAACAACGTCAACAAAGGAATGTAACAATGAGTCTTTTTGACACTCCTGGGGTTAGCCTCGAATCCATTCATGAGGGCATTGATTTTGATTGGCATGACATGCCGGAGCATAATGAGACGGAGCCTAGGACTCCACATGACTCCGGAGATGAACGTACTGTAGATGACCAGGAAAATTTTCCTAGAGAAGCGCGAGTTAAAAGCACCGGATCACTAGATCTCACCTTTCTGGTGGATGATGCTTGTGCTCCGATCAAGATTCAAAAGATTGCAGGTATTTATTAATTAATTTATTCATTTTAATCATGAAATTGAAATGGACATACGTTGAAATTATTATAAATTAATGGATTACACATTTCTGCAGGAAACAATGTTTTCTACAGGAATTTGAATAACAAAGCATTGGAGTTGTTTGGCCCCACCATTCGCACACGATGGAATAGCCAAGATAGCGCAAAGAGAGATGAATCGATATACCACATGGTAAACTTGTTCGGCAATACATTCAACAAGAAAGTGGTTGCAAAGTTAGCCGGCGAGAATTTAAAATATACTAGGGCCCAATATAGGGATAAATTTCAACTTGACCTCAAGCATGAGCGCCCTCCCATGGTTCCGGAGAAAGAGTGGAAGGAACTCATAGAGGATGCAAAGGACAACTTGCTAAAAAGACAAGGAAAACAACCACGGCCTAGAAAAGTAATGTACACCACATATCATCTTCTTAGTGAAATATGCTCATTGATTTTTTTCTTTTTTGTTTTAAGTAAGAATTCTAATATCTAATGTTTTTCAAAATTTTCATATATAGGCTACCTAACACCTCCAAAGCCATCAAGGCTAGAGTGGAAAATCACAGGCAGCATAGACTGGTCCAGGTTGGCTATAGAAAACTAAGAGCTCAAATCGTAAGAATTAAATGATTAACTATGGGGAATATTTATTTGACAATAGCGAACAAATATCTGTTTTTTATACTGAAAATTTTAAATGTGTTATGCATTGTAGGGAAATACATTCCAAGATGTTGCCATCGAGGAAGACCTGAAGCTTGGTTTCAAGTATGGTTTTAAAAGTGTGATTGAATATCGGAAAAGCTTGGGGCAGACTCCAATCTCCCCAATGACGTAGATGCAAGTAAATAAAATGAATAAGGACATCATTGCATTATACTATTAAACTCTATTCAGTTTTGATTATATCACCCATAACTAAATATTTATGTTTGCTTTTAAGCAACAGTGAAACCGCAGCAGTGAATCTAGCGCTACTCAGCACGTACCAGCTGATGTTGGGCTATGCATGTCCCATGATAGTGGGGAGCAGAGTAGCCATTCTGGTATGTCTGCTTTGGAAATAGAAATATCTACTGTGATTATAGATATTTATTTCCTGACGTATACTTATAAATTTTCTTCTTTCAATGGAAGACCATGTAGCTCAGGAGGGTGAACCGCAAGAGGAATTAGCAAGTAGAGAAACAATTAACACACTAGCTGTCACAGCTACACAAACAGGTAAAGATCAATATTGTAATTTTAATCAAAATAATGAACTATTAATTTCAATAATATTTCAACATATCGATATGCCCATTTTCGTTGTTGCAGTTCATGCCCCTTCAAAACTGTCTCCACGCCCTACTCAATGACATACAAGAAGTTATATGATACATGAGGGCATGGAAATACAAACACTAGCAGGACATGGCTCTGTAGATATTCCACCAAATGATGATGATAATACCCTAATCTTCAGTTATTACAATGCAAAAAAACAGAAAACAAAGAAAAATTAGATGTATAAATTCATGACTTGTATTTGGATGTATATCAATGTTGTTAGTCTGAAACATTGTTTATATTAATTACCTCATTATGCTTCAATGTTTTTATGTCTATATGTTTTGATGACTAGCCTAGTTATGCATGAATGTTTATATGTTTTCTATGTAAACAACATCATTTATTGGGTATGGGGAATTGAGAACGATGTGAGGGGGGGGAGGGGCCATATGAGCTTCTTCCTTCATGTGGTTGGCCCTATTCAGTAGAGAATATAAAACTATTCTTGAAACAGAGATGATCTCGATAAGGTATAAATACTCTTCTATTACTATGTATTAAAGATGGTTGTAAATTTTTAAATGCATGTCTATTTCTTAAAATATTGTTAATAAATTTAACATTTCACGATTCATTTATTTCTACAGGACTTTGTAGTAGGATTTAAATGACTATTTATTTGCTTATATATTATTTACTCATATAAAAATTATGTCTTTGATGATTTATGCGGGTCTTGGTGATGGAAATGCATCTAGTGGACAACTCTTATCAAGTTGTATGGGCGAATGGATCTGGCGAAAGGACAATGATAAGGTAAGGGTTTTGATGTGTTCTTTATCCTTAATGTGTTTGTCTTTATCCTTCAATTCTATTTCATTCTATTAAGATACAAGAGATACAACCAATAGTAAATAACTACTTTTAGACTATCATCCAAACTAGGATACAACCTTCTACATAAAACAAAAATGTTCATTAGTAACGTAAGAATATGTTTTCTAATGGGAGAGTATCATCAAGTTTGGTGTTTCTATTTCTCTCGTGAAGCTCAATACATGCATTACGAAATTAAAAACAAAATAACAAAGATATGAGAACTGCAGGTCAGAATCCAAGAATGGGAGATATGGTGAGACCTTCATAAATTGATATGTCTCGATCTTCAAAGGTAGCAAATAAAGTGATGTTATTACATGAGGAGTGTCTCCAAGGAAATTATGATATGGTTTCTAAACTACAAATTGCATGCTCAACTATGCAACCTACTTCTCAATGCCAAAAGGTAATTTATGATGAATTTTTTGCTACATGAGATCATTACTAGTAATAGAATAGAAATGAGTTGTCAATTTTTTGTTGATTAGCATGTCTCTTTCCATCATGTGCTCAAGGGACTGTTTTTATCTTATGGGAATATTTGATACTAACTTAACAAATTTTGGCCATGCTTGAGGTGGTTGCATAAGAAGGATCAAATTTTCATATTCACCACTTCCAATAATGAGCAACATCAAAACAACTTACCACCAGTTGGCACTACAAAGATCCTACACAGATTTTCCAAGTGAAAAACTACTCTTTTTCCCTAGGGGTTGAGTTATTTTTTTATTTCTCAATAAAGACGAATTCAGTGCACCTTATGTTTTTTTTAGTATGATGAATTCTCAGTAGTAGCTCTTCACATGTAGTAGAGCAAGTGATGTTGTTTCACGAGGAGCGTCTCCAAGGCAATTATGATATGGTTTCTAAACTACAAATTGCATGCTCAACTATGCAACCTGCTTCTGATCAATGCCAAAAGGTGATCTATGATGAATTTTTTGTTATATGAGATCGTGCATAGTAAAATAATAGAAATAAGTTGTCAATTTTTTGTTGATTAACATGTCTCTTTCCCATCATGTGCTCAAGGGATTTTTTTAATCTTATGGGCATATTTGATACTAACTTGACCAATTTTGGACATGCTTGAGGTGGTTGCATAATAAGGATCAACTTTTCATATTCACCTCTTCCAATAATGAGCAACATCAAAACAACTTACCACCAGTTGGCACTACAAAGATCCTACACAGATTTTCCAGGTGAAAACTACTCTTTTTCCCTAGGGGTTGAGTTATTATTTTATTATTTATTTATTTCTCAATAAATAAAAATTCAGTGCACCTTATGTGTTTTGTAGTATGATGAATTCTCACTAGTAGCTCTTCACATGTAGTAGAGCAAGTGATGTTATTTCATGAGGAGTGTCTCCAAGGCAATTATGATATGGTTTCTAAACTACAAATTGCATGCTCAACTGTGCAACCTACTTCTGATCAATGCCAAAAGGTGATCTATGATTAATTTTTTGTTATATGACATGCATAGTTAAAGAATAGAAATAAATTGTCAATTTTTTGTTGATTAACATGCATCTTTCCCATCATGTGCTCAAGGGACTGTTTTTATCTTATGGGCATATTTGATACTAACTTGACCAATTTTGGCCATGCTTGAGGTGGTTGCATAAGAAGGATCAACTTTTCATATTCACCTCTTCCAATAATGAGCAACATCAAAACAACTTACCACCAAGTGAACTACTCTTTTTCCCTAGGGGTTGAGTTATTTTTTTATTATTTTTTTATTTTTCAATAAAGACGAATTCAGTGCACCTTATGTTTTTTGTAGTATGATGAATTCTCACTAGTAGCTCTTCACATGTATTAGATAAAGTGATGCTATTTCAGGAGGAGTGTCTCCAAGGAAATTATGATACGGTTTCTAAACTGCAAATTGCATGCTCAACTGTGCAACCTGCTTCTGATCAATGCCAAAAGGTGATTTATGATGAATTTTTTGTTATATGAGATCATGCATATTAAAAGAATAGAAATAAGATGTCAATTTTTTGTTGATTAACATGTCTCTTTCCTATCATGTGCTCAAGGGATTTTTTTTTCTTTTGGGCATATTTGGTACTAACTTTGACTGATTTTGGCCATGTTTGAGGTGGTTTCATAAGAAGGTTCAGTTTTTCATTTTCATCTCTTCCAGTAATGTGCAAATTCAAAACAGATTACCACCAGTTGGCACTACAAAGAGCTTACAAATATTTTCTAGGTGAACAACTACTCTTTTCCCCTAGGGGTCGAGTTAAGTTCACTATAATGTTCCATATCCTATATGTATGTACAATATTAAAAACTTTTCCAGTAAAATTTATTGTACAAAATGCATGTGACAACCCGTTCCAACTTCCACGATTGTAGAATCTCTTCCTCCCTTAAGGAACAGAATCTGATCCCAACCTAACATTCGGACGATTTCCAACCAGTTTCCATGTCTTTTGGTTAAAGGTGGCTACCATATTGAAAAGAAAAAACATGAAACATGGGGATTCATAGCAAAAAAACTATCATGGAGTACTTCATCCTCCTATGAACATTATGGGGCATTAACAACAACAGTATAAACAACTAAATCCGTTGGTTAGCAACTAAAAATATCCATGCTTTCACCAAATTTAGATCAACTCTGGCTCAAACATCAGTGTTGTTGTGACAATTTTAGATCCCAAAACAACTTAAGATTACACCAAATTGAAATGTTTTGGGCATGAAATCCATTGCTAATGCTAGTTTTGCATTCAATTTTTTGTAACTTGTAAGCATTCATTTCTAATCTCATTTGTTCATGAAAGGTTGAAGGATTTCTCTTCTAAATTTACAATTAGATCAATCAAATGAGATATACTAGATCAATCTCTTTTTCCATTCTCTTCTTTTGCACTTGAAAATTCTAGAAACAATGATAAACTCACCATCAATTTCATTTAATCATCTTTGTTCTCAGAAAAGATGATAAGCTCTTGTCCAATGCCAAAATTCACTAATATAATGTCACCTCACTTGCAAATTTAGGTTATAAGACATTAGTTTCCACAGTTTTTAATTTATTTTTTTTAACTTCCAGGTATCGTCTATATATCGACGCACTTTCGTCGAAGGTATAGCAAAACCGTGGAAAGGTATAACATTTAGGTTATACTCATCAGGCATCAATTTCCATGGTTTTTATTTTTTATTTTTTATTTTTTAAACTTCGAGGTATCATCTATATATCAACGGCATTTCATCGAAGCTATAGAAAAACATCGACGAACGTTCATCGATGGTTGAGCCAAAACATCGTCACCGGTATAGTAAAACCGTCGCAGCCTCCGGATTTGTTTTGGTCTATTCGACGAACAACAGTCAATAGAGAGACGGTTTTTCGTGGAAGCAAATTTCTATGCTATGCTTTTTCGACATATGTTCGTCATTATAGGGACGAATGTTCATCGATAGAGAGACTATTTGTAGAAAATGAATAAAAAAAAATCATTTTCAAGACCTCCTTATAGAATACACGTGGCGACCAGTATTCATCTCTATTGCGGCAGCTTTCCAAGTTCATTCTTATATCCACGAAATAGGTTCCACGCAAAATCGAGTCCATCATTGTCGCAATTGAGACGAAAAGATGTGGTAATATCAACACAAAACCGTGGGAAATTTACTCATATGTATTAGTGGCATCATATCCATAAAGATCTTTGAAAGGATACATACCAATCGCAAGATGAAAAGTAGTGTTGTAACAAAAATCTTCCAAATGGAGCCAAGTGGTCCATGACATTTGTTGGCCAGTGACATAGTTTCTTAAGTACCCTTCCAACCAATGGTTCACTCTCTTTGTTTGGCCATCATTCTTTGGATGGTATCTAGTGCTCATGTCCAAACTTGTCCCTACTAACTTGAACAGTTCTTGCCAAAATTTGCTAGTAAACTTATTGTCCCTATCACTAATGATGGACTTGGGTATGCCATGAAGTTTGAATACTTCTTTGATGAGAATTTCAGCCACTTGGATGGATTCAATATTAGTTGTGACAGCAAAGAAATGTTCATATTTAATCAACCTATCAACCACGACAAAAATATTGTCTTTTCCTCGGCTTTTGGGAAGCCCAGTGATGAAATCCATTGATACACTCTCCCATTTTTTATCAGGAATGGGGAGTGGTTGTAGGAGCCCCGTTGGATGAGTATCATCCACTTTATTTTGCTGACATGCCTCACATGATAGAAAATACTCCATCACTTCCTTATTCAACCCTTTCCATGTGAACCTTTCCCTCACTTTCTTGTAAGTCTTCACAAACCCCGGATGACCTGCTAGAGGCACATCATGGGCAGCTTCAAGAATATTCTTCTTTAGGATGGGTTCTGGAACTACAAGATCCTATCCTTGTAATAAATGAAATCATTAAGTATCTTATAAGCATCATCATGAATTAATTCATCAAATAAATCACAAGCAAACTAATTCTTGGTGTATTCTACCCCAAGCTGTATTTTCCAATCATCTTGAAATTTGAGCAATACAAGTGTGGGTTTTCTAGAAAGTGCATCAGCTACAATGTTCATATTACCCTTCTTATATTCAATATCAAAGTCAAATTCTTGGACCTTTCTTACCCACTTCTGTTTCCTATCATTCATCTCCTTTTGGGTTAAGAAGTGCCTCAAACTGTTGTGGTCAGTCTTTATAATAAACTTACCTCCCACCAAATACTTCCTAAACTTGACTAGCGCATGCATGATGGATAGCATCTCTTTGTCATAAACTGAATACAACCTTTCATGTGGCTGCAATTTTCTGCTCTCATAGGCCAAGGGGTGCTTATTTTTCATAAAGACTGCTCCAATCCCATTCCCTGAAGCATCACACTCAAGAACAAAAGGTTGACAAAAATATGGAAGTGGAAGAACAGGACAACTGCTCATTACCTCCTTCATTCTGTTGAACACTTGTTCAGATTATTTTGACCAATGGAAAGCTCCTTTCTTAGTGAGATCTGTCAATGGATATGTCAACTTCTAAAATCCTTTGACAAACTTCTGGTAGTAGGTACATACCCCATTGAACAATCTTAGTTCAATGGGATTTTTAGGACTAGGCCAATCTAGAATGGCTTGGATCTTTTCCATGTGAACCTTAACTCCATATTGACCAATCACATGACCAAGATACAAAATCTCAGTCATTCCAAACTCACACTTGGTTAGCTTTGCATAAAAAGATTGATCTGCCAATATTGTTAGTACAATATCCAAATGATGCAAATGCTCTTCCCAAGTCCTACTATAGATTAAAATATCATCAAAGAAAACAAGTACAAACTTACGGAGCTGCTTGCTAAACACTCTGTTCATGCAAGATTGAAAAGTTTCAGGTGCATTTGTTAGGCCAAAATGCATAACCAGAAACTCAAAGTGCCCATGGTGACACCGGAAAGTTGTATTCTATATGCCTTCTTCTCTCATGTTGATTTGATGGTATCCAGATCAAAGATCAATCTTAGAAAAGTACTTGTCCCCATGGATCTAATCCATAAGCTCATCTATCCTTGGAATAGGATATTTATTCTTGATAGTCTTGTTAATATCTCTATAATCTATGCACATCGTCATGGTCCTGTCTTTCTTCTTCACAAGGACTACCGATGAGGCAAAAGGACTTGAACTCAGTATAATGAACCCCAAGTCAACCAATTCCTTAATGGTTCCCTCTATCTCATCCTTGAATATATTTTGGTGCTTGTAGGGGTGCACCTTGATAGGTGAGGTTCCTATCTCCAAATCAATCATATGCTCCACTCCTCTATCCGGAGGCCTACCATGAGGAAGGTCCCCAAACACCTTCTTATGATTTCGGAGCATATTTTGAATGTCTTTAGGATAATGGGATACCTTGAATGAGTTTCCCTTTGTAGTGATTAGGAATTCTGCATCCCATTCAATATCTCCATGCCTTAGAATAGATCTCAAATTGTGTGTACTTACCACTTGTTTTGGATAGGTGTTGATTCCCTTCAACACTATCTCTTTTCCATTTTCTCCCTTGAATTTCATTTCAGGGATTTGGTAGTCTACTGAATGATTCCCAATGGAGTGCAGCCATTGTACTCCCAAAACCATGTTATTATCAGCCACATCAACAACATAAAATTTATCTGTAATGGTATCTTCTCCTATACAAATCTGCAATTTAGGAATCCATCTAAAACAGTTCATGGAATGATTACCTGGAATGATAATAGTGAAGCCTCCAAATTTTTCAATGTGTAGCTTCCTTCTTTCAACCAAAGTTGAATCAATGAAGTTGTGTGTTTCTCCTCCATCCACTAACATAGTGACTAATTGTCCTTGAACCATTCCTTTGAATCTGAGTGTATGGTAGTGAGGCACTCCTAAGAGTACTGCAATCTTTCTCACCTGTGGAGTAGGTTCTTCTTCTGCAATCTCATAGGCCACTTTTTCATCTATTGGGGCCTCTTCTCCTTCTTCCTCGGCTTCACTCTCTGAGTAAACTTCAATGTAGGGTGCCTTTCCTTTGGCACATCTATGTTCTAGAACCCATGGATCCTAACAAGTGAAGCATAGCTTCCTTCTTCTCAACTCATCTCGGTCCTTAGCATAGTTATAATTTCTGAAATTTCCAGAAGAACTATTCATGGGTGGCCTTTGGTTCTTGAACTAAGTAGGACCAATAGTCCTTGGAGGAAATCGGGTCCTTGGAAGAGAGTATTGCAAGTCTCTGGTTTGACTTAGTGCATATTTCAAGGTTTTGGGTCTGTAGGCTTTCACCAAGCCTTTCAAAGGTTCTGATAGCCCTTCAATAAACAATAAGATCATCCTAGCTTATGAAATATCAGAGACCATCACAACTAATTTTTGGAACTCGGAGATGTAAGCTTCAAGAGTTCAAGTTTTCTTTACATGTGATAGTTCCCTGAAGGTAATCTTAGGGTCTCTTCTTTCGAATCTTTATGCCAACCTTCTTGTTAACTCTTCATAGGTGGTCACTTGGTCATGCCCAAGAGTCTTTAGGCCATGAAACCACCAGTCATTTTCTTCTCCATCAAAGTGTAGAGTAGCCATGTTGATGGCATCTATCTCAATCATAGGGTTCAGCTTAAAATATGTGTCAAGTTTTTGAATCCAAGAGTTAGCAGTACATTTTTGTGAACCATCAACATAGGGTAAAGAAATCTTACCAATGGAATTTATGAGTTCGAAGTTTTGATTTTGCATCTTGTAGCCTCCTCTTGGGTTGGACTTGTATTGTAGGTCACAAAAGTCCTTGAATGGTAAGGCACTTCTGGATTCTTCATTCAATGTAAGGTACTCAACATATTTGTCCTCCCATGAAGAAAGGCCTCCATTTCGAACCTCGGGTTCTTCTCTTTGTTCTTCAGTAAAATTGGGTATAGTAGGCCTGGAGTAAGATGGATATTCCATCTTGAATTCATAAGGGTAATTGTGAGGCCCAGTTGTTGAGAAAATATGGCCACCATTTCTCTTCCCCTCGCCATGTGGGGTACCATTGTTGCTCCCTTCTCCTACCTTGCTTCCTAGATGTTGAGCTAAGAACTCTCTAGTCTCCTTTCCATATTGTAAAATATTGAGGGAGATATCTTTCAAACCTTTCATCATGCCTTGAACAAAGAGTTTGAACTCTTCCCTTCTTCATTGTTAGACATATCTGATTCTCCTTGTAATTTTCCTTCAGTAGAATTTATTTCCTCTTCCTCTTCTCCTTCTGACAAAGGACCTTTCTTCTTGGAATATGAATATCTTATTGGAATCATAGAAACAATTCAAGACCAGGTTCATAGGACCATGCTCTGATACCACTGTAATGTACCAACTAGTATTAGTGATACAAAAACTCTTTACTTCACATAAATAATTAAAATAGTTATTGTGGAAGCTAGATGGACTGAAGATGGACTAAATAAAAGGATTTGGATGGATGGGAGGATCTAATATTTTATGATTCCTCTGTACAAATTATTGATAACATTGATGCAATCTACAATCTAATCCAATGTTCTTGGGCCCCTCAACATATGCAGACTAGTATGGGAGGAATCTTTGACTGGAGGCTGCGGATGGGTGTTTTTTGACATAGATATGCTAAATATAATTCAATTATATCCATTACATAGTAAAATAGCATTCCAAAAATTTATATGAATTTTTGAGCAAGTCTCACAAAAATACAAGTAAAATTGTCTTATAGGATTACTCAACTAGTGCGAATTTAAGGCTCCCAAACAGTCAGTAAAGGCTCATGAAATTCTTATCAGAGACGTGGAATTGGAAATATGAAATATTAATCATATACAAGAACAATAATGGATTCATTGGATAAATAATAATTCATTTATTAATTCCAAACTGGAAACTAGTCGTATTCTAGTTAAATCTAGAAGGGGTGGAGAAATATGAGAAGAAATCGTACTTCTGTAATTTTAACTGATATGAATGATATCAGAATATTACATTCATTTTTAGTACATCATAAATGAGCCAAGATACTCCTCAAATAATTACAAAAGTTTCTCTCCATTCTTACTAAACAATATAGCACTAGAAATCAATAAAGAGCTCTGAGATTCAAACCACGGACTTGTTGGAGCTTTCTGAAATTCGACCGGCCTTGCTTCAGATACAGGACCTGAAAATAAACTCAGCTATGAAAATAAACTCAGTTACAATTGTTGAATTCCATCATCCTCTCACATAAATCTAGGGCACATCTCCCAAACTTGACCAAGGGCACATGTCCCAAGTCTCTAAGGCAAAATTGCTCTCATACCAATAGTCAAACTGAAAAAAGATGTGAATTTGGTGCACATTGGTTTATTTATAATTTTGGATGGCTTGATGAGCAAGTATTCATGTCTAATTCACCCTCCTTGAGTGGATAAGGAAAGCTATCTTTCCTTTCCTTGCTTCGCTTTCCTCCATTTTCATTTTCTGGTTTCCTTTCTACTTTTTGCTTTGGCTTTTTCTTCTTTTTCTTCTTTTTATGAACTTTTCTTCTTTTCTAACTTTCTCGCTTTCTTCCTTTTTGTTGCTTTATGCTTTGTGTTGCTTTTCCTGATTTGTTTTTCCTGATTTGCTTCTCCTTTCTTTCCTTGTTCCTGATTTTATAGATTTGTGTGTTTTTCTCTTTGACTTATTCTCCAAGTCTCTCCTCAACCAACCTTATCCACTAATGTGTCGTAGTGGAGAATTATCCTCATTTATTCCACATAAAAATATGAAATGCATAAAATTCAATCATCCATGTACATAATTAAACTTAGGATAACATTTATTGCATAGTCTAATTAATTAATTGCCTGGAAATTCCAAAATTAACCCCATGGTCATGAAGTTGTCTCCTCAACCCAAGGGATTGATTGGGTTAGGAAATTGTTCTGCTGCTCATTTTTTAGGGGACATGACATTCCTCCCCACCCAAGATTTATTTTCCTCAAGCAATTTCAAATTGAGATGTTGTAAGATATGTTATCCTTCCCAAGTAGCATCCTCACTAGGCAGTCCTTCCCACTGCACCAAAAATTCTTTAAGGATTCTGATCTTTATATTCTTCTCTCGTACTTCCCAAATCCTCTCAAGTATCAGCACCAAATTCCCTTCATTATCAAGGGGTGGCAAGTCTTGTGAATCTTTGACTTTTTTCCCTACTACTTTCTTCAAACAAGACACATGGAAAACATTGTGAATCCGGCTACTCGGAGGAAACTCTAACTCATAAGCCACTTCACCAATATTTATCAAAACTTGGTAGGGGCCATAGAATCTTGGTTGCAACTTCTAATCCCCTTTATACTTCAATGATAACTGTCTATAGGGATGCAACCTCAAATATTACATATCTCCAACTTGGCAAGCTCGTTCAATTCTATGCTTTCATGCATGCACTTTCTGTCGATTATGTGTTATTTGCAAGTTGTCCTTGAGAGTCCTGAGTATGTATTGACTCTCTTGGATCCAATCCTTTGCTTTTTGTTTCTTAGAATCACCAAATATCAGGTCATCAAAATTAAGTGCATTATATCCATAAAGAGCTTTGAAAGGAGGCATATGAATCGAGAGATGAAAAGTAGTGTTGTAACAAAAATCTTCCAAAAGGAGACAAGTGGTTCATGACTTTTGTTGGCCGGTGACATAGTTTCTTAAGTACCCTTCCATCCATTGGTTCACTCTCTCTGTTTGGCCATCATTCTGTGGATGGTATCTAGTGCTCATGTCCAAACTTGTCCCTACTAAATTGAACAGTTCTTGCCAAAAATTGCTAGTAAACTTACTATCCCTGTCACTAATGATGGACTTGGGTATGCCATGATGTTTGAAGAATTATTTGATGAAAATTTCAGCCACTTGGATGGTTCCAATATTATTTGTGACAACAAATAAATGTGCATATTTAGTCAACCTATCAACCACAACAAAAATATTTTCTTTACCTTGGCTTTTGGGAAGCCCAGTGATGAAATCCATTGATACACTCTCCCATTTTTTCTCAGGAATGGAGAGTGGTTGTAAGAGCCCTATTGGATGAGTATGCTCCACTTTGTTTTACTGGCATTCCTCACGTAATCTGAAATACTCCATCACTTCCTTCTTCATCCCTTTCCATGTGAACTTTTCTTTCGCTTTCTTGTAAGTCTTCACAAACCCTGGATGACCTGCTAGAGACGCATCATGGGAAGCTTCAAGAATATTATTCTTTAGGATGGATTCTGGAACTACAAAGATCCTATACTTATAATAAATGACATCATTAAGGATCTTATAAGCATCATCATTAATTAATCCATCAAAAAAATCACAAGCAAACTGATTCTTGGTGTATTCTAGCCCAAGCTGTATTTTTCGATCATCTTGAAATTTGAGCAATGCAAGTGTGGGTTTTCTAGAAAGTGCATCAGCTACAATGTTCATCTTACCCTTCTTACATTCAATATCAAAGTAAAATGATTGGACCTTGATTACCCACTTATGTTTCCTATCATTCAGCTCATTTTGGGTTAAGAAGTGCCTCAAACTGTTGTGGTCAGTCTTGATAATAAACGTACCTCCCACCAAATACTGCATGAACTTTACTAGCGCATGCATGATGGATAGCATCTCTTTGTCATAAACTGAATATAACCTTTCATTTGGCTGCAATTTTCTGCTCTCAAAGGCCAAGGGGTGCTTACTTTGCATAAATACTACTCCAATCCCATTCCCTGAAGCATCACAGTCAAGAACAAAAGGTTGAGAAAAATATGGAAGTGCAAGAACAGGACAACTGCTCATTACCTCCTTCATTATGTTGAACACTTGTTCAGATTCTTCTGACCAATGGAAAGCTCATTTATTAGTGAGATCTGTCAATGGAGATGTCAACTTGGAAAATCCTTTGACAAACTTCTAGTAGTAGGTACATAGCCCAATGAACCCTCTTAGTTCAGTGAGATTTTTAGTACTAGGCCAATCTAGAATGGCTTTTATATTTTCCATGTGAACCTTAACTCCATCTTGACCAATCACATGACCAAGATACAAAATCTCAGTCATTCCAAACTCACACTAGGTTAGATTTGCATAAAAATATTGATCTTCTAATATTTTTAGTACAATATCCAAATGATGCAAATGCTCTTCCCAAGTAATACTATAGATTAAAATATCACCAAAGAAAACAAGTACAAACTTACGGAGCTGCTTGATAAACACTTTGTTCATGCAAGATTGAAATGTTGCAGGTGCATTTGTGAAGCCAAAAGGCATAACTAGAAACTCAAAGTGCCAATGGTGACACCGGAAAGTTTCCTTCTGTATGTCTTCTTCTCTCATGCTTCTTTGATGGTAGCCAGATCAAAGATCAATCTTAGAAAAGTACTTGGTCCCATGGATCTCATCCATAAGCTCATCTATCCTTGGAATAGGATATCTATTCTTGATAGTCTTCTTGTTAAGATATCTATAATCTATGCACATCCTCGTGGTCTCATCTTTCTTCTTGACAAGGACTACCAATGAGGAAAAAGGACTTGAACTCGGTCTAATGAACCCCGATTCAAGCAGTTTCTTAATGGATCACTCTATATCATCCTTGAATCTTTTTGGGTGCTTGTAGGGGTGCAGCTTGATAGGTGATGTTCCTATATCCAAATAAATCATATGCTCCACTCATCTATTCGAATTCCTACCACGAGGAAGGTCCCCAAACACCTTCTTATGATTTCTAAGCAGCTTCTGAATGTCTTTAGGATAATGGGATACTTCGAATGAGTTTCCCTTTGTAGTGATTAGGCATTATGAATCCCATTCAATATCTCCATGCCTTAGAATGGATCTCATACTGTGTGCACTTACCACTTGTTTGGGATGGTGTTGGTTCCCTTCAACACTATCTCTTTTCCATTTTCTCCCTTGGATGTTATTTCAAGTATTTGGTAGTCTACTGAATGCTTCCCAATGGAGTGAAGCCATTGTACTCCCAAAACCATTTTATTATCAGCCACATCAACAACATAAGAGCTATATGTAATGGTATCTTCTCCTATACAAATCTGCAATTTAGGAATCCATCTACAACAGTGTTAATTTTCGATAATTTCATTCCATTATCATTAGGATCTCTAAGAGAATAACATGTACAGGATATCAATCATAGACACAAAAGCAATCACACAAGAGACACAGAGTTTCACCGGGGAAAACCAAGAAGGTGAAAAACCCCACAACTTCCTCAGAGATAATATAAGCCACAATACAAGATCACAAGGATCAAACCCAAAGAGATGTCTCTAGCAGATGCTGCTCCTCCTCCACAAGTGCACCACTTTCTCTCTTAGCTATGCGAGATTGAGAAGTGAGTGAATGAGATAAATGAGAGACACAACCTCTCTATTTATACACTGACTTGACCTGCCAATAATCCACTGGGGCCGACTTTCTAATCAAGCCTAATAACCCAACCACATGTGCTAACCAGGGTCGACCCCACACTGGTGCTCTAATAACCCATCAATACAAATGATGACACTTGTCGATGCACATGAAAACACTTACAAATAAAAATGATGACACTTCCAAATAGAGGAATGTAACATCTCTAATGGATATACAATAAAGTACAAATGTAATACATAGAAGAATATCTTCCGAAGTTACAAATACATCAACACTCCCTCTTAACTAGGAAGGTATTCTTTCGTCACAGGTCATCAATACATATTGGAGCAAGTCTTCAATTCTGGAGCTATATCATCATCACTGGATCCCAGAGCATCATCATCATCACTGCTATTGTACTTGACATCTCGATCACTGGGCTATCTCTGAATTATGCTCGTCATAGGAAGTTCTACAGAGCCATCCCTTTTTCATGCTAGATGTAGGCCCACCACCTATAGGTCTTCATCATCACTGACCATACTGTGGATCCCAGGACTTATTACGTTCGTCAACAAAACCTAGCTCAGATTATAGGATCTTTTACATGTTGGCTGTCACAAAACCTTTAAAGAGTGTCTTGCATCCTGCAAGTACTCTAAAGAGCATCCCAAGACTGATTACGAGCTTACTGCTCAACCTCTCGGATCTCTAGGGTTGATTATATGTGACCTCACATACCACAAAACCTTTAAAGAGAATCTTGCATCCTACAAGTACTCTAAAGAGCATCCCAAGACTAATTACGAGCTTACTGCTCAACCTCTCGGATCTCTAGGGCTAATTACATGTGGTTAGGCAAAACCTTTAAAAAGTGTCTTGCTTCCTGCAAGTACTCTAAAGAGCATCCCAGGACTGATTACGAGCTTACTACTCAACCTCTTGGATCTCTCGGGCTAATTGCATGCCTCTAGTAGCAAAACCTCGAAAGAGCATCCCATTACTTATTTACGAGCTTACTGCTCAACCTGTCTGGATCTCTATATCCCAGGCTGTTACGATCACACCGCTCTACCTGTCCGAATCTTGAGGATCTTTTCTATGCTACCTATACAACCTGTCCATGGCCACGAAGTATCAACCTGATACTCATCATACATCATCATGATGTACATGATCATCCTAATCATCATCATAGAGTCGTCCTGATGCATATCAGCCAGAGCATCGTCCTGATACTCATCACACATGATCATCCTGATCATTGTCACAGCATCATCCTGATGCATATCATCTGGAGAAACATCCTGAAGCTCATGATCCATGATCATCCTGATCATACAATGCATCCACCTGATGCATACCAAGTATCTACCTGATACATATCATCATATATGATCTACCTGATCATACAATGTATCCTCCTAATACATACACAAATACATGATCCACCTAATCATACAGTGTATCCACCTGATACATATACAAATACATGATCCACCTGATCATATCAATGCATTCACCTGATACATATACAAATACATGATCCAACTAATCATATCAATGCATCCACCTGATACATATACAAATACATGATCCAACTGATCATACAAGGCATCCAACATGATGCATATACATATACTGTTAAATTTTCAGTATTAAATCACAATACTATAGGATCTTTGCTGAGAGAATAACATCTACAGTATATCAATGCATGACAATCATAATATGACAAGCATCACTAGCATCACGAGAATCAAAAGCATAGAGACAAGAGACACAGAGTTTCCGTGGGGAAAACCCTAAGGTGAAAAACCCCACAACTTCCTCAGAGATAGAGAGAGCAATGGCTCAACCAAAATACAACCAAATAATACAGAGATAGTCTCCTAGCAGATGATCCTCCTCCTCCTCACTAGTGCGCCACTTTTCAGAGAGAGAGAGAGATACTTTTCCGAGTGAGTAAAATAGAGATCTCCTATCTCTATTTATACTCACCTTTTTTCCCAGTGACCTACTGGGGCCGACTTGTCTACTTGAGTACATCCACATTATATTATATATTAAATAGGGCCGACCCCATAAGGTGGTCTAATAACCCATCGGCAAGTACACACACTTGCGACACTTGTCAATCCACATGACGACACTTCCTTATATAGGAATAACACATCTCTTATAAGGGTACAATAAATATATATATAATACACTGATGAAATACATTCCGAAGTTACATATACATCAACACTCCCTCTTAACTAGGAAGGTATTTCTCGACACGGATCTGCTAGACAAGTCTTCTTCTCTGGATCATCGTCATCATCATCGTCACTGCTGCTGCTATCTCATCCAATCTCTGTCTCTACTCGTCATAGGAAGTTCTACAGAGCCAGTCCTTTTTCATACTGGATGTAGGCCCACCACCTGCAGGTCTTCGTCATCACTGGCCATACTGTGGAATCCTCAGGACTTTTACGTGCGTCACAAAACCTCGAAAGAGCATTTTCCAGATGTCCCAGGGCACAGATTACATGCCATAGGCAAAACCTCGAAAGACCATCTGCAAATATCCCAGGGCACAAATTATATGTGACCTCACCACAAAACCTCGAAAGAGAATCCCAGGACTGATTACGAGCACACGGCTCAACCTATCGGATCTCCCAGGGCACAAATTACATGTGGTCACCACAAAACCTCGCAAGAGCATCCCAGGACTGATTACGAGCACATAGCTCAACCTATCGGATCTCCCAGGGCACAAATTACATGTGGTCATGGAAAAACCTCGCAAGAGCATCCCAGGACTGATTACGAGCACACAGCTCAACCTATCGGATCTCCCAGGGCACAAATTACATGCCATAGGACAAAACCTTGAAAGAGCATCTGCCAGATATCCCAGGGCACAAATTACATGCCATAGGCAAAACCTCGAAAGACTATCTGCAGATCTCCCAGGGCACAAATTATATGTCCTCCCAAGCAAAACCTCGAAAGAGCATTTGCCAGATGTCCCAGGGCACAAATTACATGCCATAGGCAAAACCTCGAAAGACCATCTGCAAATCTCCCAGGGCACAAATTACATGCTTATCTGCACAACCTGATCCACGGCCACAGAGTATCAAACTGATACTCACCATACATCATCCTGATGTATCCATGATCATCATCACTACAACATCCTGCTGCATGTCATCTGGAGCAACATCCTGAAGCTCGTCATCTATGATCATCCTGATCATCAATGCATCTACTTGATGCATACCAAGTATCTACCTGATACATATCATCACACATGATCCTCCTGATCATCAATGCATCTACCTGATGCATACCAAGTATCTACCTGATACATATCATCATACATGATCCTCCTGATCATCAATGCATCTACCTGATGCATACCAAGCATCTACCTGATACATATCATCATACATGATCCTCCTGATCATCAATGTATCCACCTGATACAAATACATGATACATATCACCATACATGATCCAACTGATCATATCCAGCATCTACATGATGCATACATACATACAAAAATGATCCAACTGATCATATCCAGCATCCAACATGATGCATACATACATACAAAAATGATCCAACTGATCATATCCAGCATCCAACATGATGCGTACATACATACAAAAATGATCCAACTGATCATATCCAGCAGAAACCAGAACATCGTCCTGATGCTCATCATCCAGCGCTTACATCCACAGCCATGTGAAAGATCCTCCTTCCAACATGCTTGGAATGGCTTCAGCAAATGTGTCCATCACTTCTTCCTCGAAGTGTCCTCGATCTGAAGAACGCCAAGCCTCTCTCTGAAGTACTCGAACTTCACCCTGGCTAGTGGCTTCGTCAACACATCTGCAATCTGCTCGTCTGTCGCAACATACAGGAGCTTCACAGCTCCTCTCTGCACCATATCCCTGATATAGTGATATTTGATCTCTATGTGTTTCGACCTGTCATGAAACACTGGGTTCTCGGACAGCTTCACACAACTCTGGTTATCACAGAAGATAACAGTAGCCTCCAACGGGAGATCAAATAACTCAGACAGTAGCTTCCGTAGCCATACTGCCTCACAACTAGCTGAACAGGCTGCAACATACTCTGCCTCAGCTGTACTCAGTGCTACGCAGGACTGCTTCCTGCTAAACCAAGAGATCACACCTGATCCCATACTGAATCAACACCCAGATGTGCTCTTCCTATCTGCAGCACTGCCAGCCCAATCTGAATCAACATAACCCTGCAGGTTAAACTTTTGATTTGCCTCATATCTGAGCCCATAATCCACTGTACCCTTCAGGTACCTCAGAACATGCTTTACAGCAACCAGGTGAACACTCCTTGGATTCGTCAGGAACTGGCTCAATGTGTTCACAGCAAAGCAAATATCTGGTCTCGTGTTCGTCAGGTACATCAAGGACCCAATCATCTGACGATACATAGAAACATCGACTGGCTCAGATGAAGCATCACAGAGAAGCTTCAGATTTGATGCCATAGGTGTGGCCATGGCCTTGCAATCCATCATCCCAAATCTCTTCAGGATATCTACTATGTACTTCCCTTGACCAAGGAAGATCCCACCTGCATTCTGTCACACCTCCATACCTAGGAAATAGTGCATCATTCCCAAATCTTTCATATCGAATTCAGCTGCAAGATTCCTTTTGGTATCTGCAATCATTCTGTCATCTCCTGTCACAAATAGGTCATCCACATATAGTAGTAGAATCACAGGATTCCCTTCCTCAACCTTGTATTAAAGGTTGGAATCCGCTTTACTCTTGGTAAAGCCCAAACTAGATAGGAAACTATCCATCCTACCATACCAGGTTCTGGGAGCTTGCTTCAAGCCATACAAGGCTTTCTTCAATCTGCATACATAAGATTCCCTGTCATGTATTTCAAATCCGAGTGGCTGTTCCACATATACTTCCTCTTCTACTACACCGTTCAGGAAAGCAGTCTTGACATCCATCTGGTGTATCTTCCATTTCATTGCTGCAGCCAGGGCAAGTACTGTTCTGATGGAAGTATATCTGGCTACAGGTGCAAAGGTTTCTTCATAGTCTATTCCTTCCTTCTGAGAGAAACCACGAGCTACGAATCTTGCTTTATATTTTTCCACACTGCCATCTGCAGCATGCTTGATTTTGTAGATCCACTTGGAAGTCACAACATACTTCCCTTTAGGTCTTGGGACAACATCCCAAACATTATTCTTCATAATTGATTGGTATTCCTCAACCATAGCATCCTTCCATTCTTTCTTTTCTGCTGCCTCTTCATAACTGGAAGGCTCTTTGTTCATGATGTCACAGAGTAAAGCAACATAGCTGGTGTGTGATCTGGTTCTCTTCTTTGCTCTGTGTTCTTCTTCTGGAATGCCAAATCTTTCTGCATCATGAATGAGCTCTCTAGCCCATACAGGTTTCCTCTTGTGAGAGTTATCCTCACGGGGTGGATCTACAGGTTCTTGTGGATCTTCAAACTCACAAGCAGTTTCTGGAACTGCTTCAGTCATGGTAGTGTCCTGAGATCTTGTTTCCTTAGGTTCTTCATAAACTTCGGTAGGTGCCTTTCTTGATTTGATGAATGCTGAATTCTCGTCAAATGTTACATCCCTGCTGACATCAATCTTCTTGAACCCTGGAAAATATATTCTGTAAGCCTTCGAGCTTTCACTATAACCCACAAAGATACCCTTCTTTCCTGAAGGATCTAGTTTAGTCCTCTTCTCCTTTGGGACATGAGTGTATACTGGACAACCAAATATTCTGAGATGGCTGACTTCAGGTTTCTTACCAGAGAAGACTTCTTCTGGTGTCTTGTTGTCCAATATCTTGTGGGGTGTTCTGTTCTGCACATATACAGCTGTTCTAGCTGCTTCTGCCCATAGATGCATAGGAAGATCCTGGTCATGCAACATTGCCCTTGCTGCTTCCATGATAGTCCTGTTCTTCCTTTCTGCAACTCCATTCTGTTGAGGATTATAAGGAGCATTCAACTCCCTCTTAATCCCTGAATCACTGCAAAGCTTCTTGAAGTCATTTGAGGTGAATTCTCCACCATTGTCAGATCTGAATGTCTTGATTTTCTTGTCAGTTTGATTCTCCATCAAGGTTTTGAATTCCTTGAATTTATCAAGCACCTCATCTTTGCCCTTCAAGAAGTATACCCAAGTCTTCCTGGAGAAGTCATCAATAAATGATACATAGTAAACATACCTACTTAGGGAACTGGATGACATGGGGCCACATACATCTGAGTGGATGATTTTCAGGATGTCTTTTGCCTTGCTTTCACTGCTTGGGAAAGCCTTCTTAATGTTCTTACCTTTTGCACATCCTTTGCAAACACCTTCATGTTTGGTCTTGATTTCAGGAAGACCTTCTACAGCCTTGCTTGCAATTGGAAGTGCTCTATAGTGCATGTGAGCAAGTCTCCTATGCCAAAGTTCACTTGGCTCCATGGATTCATGTATCATGGCATGTTCAGGTTGACCCTTTAGTTTATACAAGCCTCCCTCTTGCTCTCCAATCACTACTGCATCATCCATGGTCTTTCCCTTTGGCCACATTAGTACTTGGCCATCAACAAATGCAACCCTCATACCTTTTGTATCTAAAGCAGAGATGGAGAGTAAGTTCTTCTTGAGTCCAGGTACATAGAGGACTTCCTTCATCTTCAGAGATTTTCCAGAATCTAGGTTGTAAGAAGCTTCACCACTTCCTTTGATTGGATATTGATAATCATCCCCAAGTTTCACCTTATGGGGTGATTCATGTTCAGAAAGGTTCATAAAAGATTCCTTGAACCCAGTCATGTGTTTGGAAGCCCCACTATCAATCAACCAATCATTACAACCATGGGAGATGGTACCAGTGAGTGCAGAGATTAAAACATACTCTTCTTCACTTGATGAGTCATCATCACTACTGCTTTCTGCCTTAGCCTTCTTCTTTGGGGGTTCATCATCTTCGGCAGCATGAGCATGAAATCTTCTTTTGCTGCCCTTCTTCTTCTTACTGAAGTTGTTGTTGTTGTATTTCTTCTTCTTGGGACAATCTGAAGCAAAATGTCCCTTCTCATTGCAAGTGAAGCATCTGAGATCTTTCTTATCTTTATGATAATGATGATGGTGAGAGAATCTTCTATTATGAAATGATTCCTTCTTGGATTTACTTCTTTTAGTGTGAGCTGCAAGAGCTTGATCTTCACCTCCCATCTTTTCCTCACGAGCTATGAGTCTAGCTTCTTCTTGAGAACATTCTTCCCGAAGCCTACTGAAAGAGATCAACTTCTTCCTTGCACAAATTCCTTGAATAAAGGAATCCCATGACCTAGGTAGGCCATTTAGAGTAGTCATCACCACCTCACCATTCTCCACCATTTCATCTACTGCTTCTAATTGTTCCTTGATCTGAGAGACCCTTGAAAAGTAAGATTGAATGGTTTCTCCATTCTGAAACTTCACTGCTTTCAATTGGTTCCGCAGGGTCATCTTCCGATTTATGTTCTTTCCTTCAAATAGCTTGGTTAAAGATTCAAACATCTCTTTGGGTGTCTTGAGAGAAGACACATGGGGAATGAGATGATCTTTGATAGAATCAGCAATGATTCTCTTTGCCTTGACCAAGTTCTTCTTGTGCAATACCTTGGCCTCTTCATCCTCTGGGATAGGGATGTCTTCTTTCACATATGAGTCCAACTCATTCTCTTCTAGGATTAGCCCAATCCTATACTTCCAGGCTCGGAAGTTATCAGCCCCTTCAAGCTTATCCTCAAGCTTGGTGTGAAGAGACATCTTTAAGAGTACTTCAAATGGAAATAGAAAATATTTAGAACTTACCACTTGAAGTGCTGAAAACTGGATCTGGTCCCGGATTAGGGTTTGTTAGAGAAACCCTAAAACTTCAAAATGTGAATTTCAAAATTCCGAAAGGATAGAAAGATGTGCCTTGGAGAGCTGATCAGCCTAGTACATTCAGATTTTGAGATCAGCAAAGTCTTGCCCTTCAGAATTGCCTTTTTGTCCTCCCGAGTTCACTAGGGAGAGTCTTGAATTAGGGTTTGAGTTTCCCGGAGATCTACCCAACCAAAAATCTCGATCCAAAGCTCAAACCTTCGATTTTTGCAAGGAGCTTCCAACTGTACCTTCAGTTTCCAGAAATTCCTATTTTTGTGGAAACCCTAATTTTTAGGGCCAAAACTGAAAATGCTCGGAACTGAAATCTGATTGGACAGAAAGATGCACCTTGATGAGTAGATCCAATCTACTATACTGAATTTCAAAAATCTGTGGAGAGAAACCCAATAAACAAGGAATACAAGCTTTCGTCACTGCAAAATGTCTTCTTCTCAGTTAAGCTCTGATACCATGTTAAATTTTCAGTATTAAATCACAATACTATAGGATATTTGCTGAGAGAATAACATCTACAGTATATCAATGCATGACAATCATAATATGACAAGCATCACAAGAATCAAAAGCATAGAGACAAGAGACACAGAGTTTCCGTGGGGAAAACCCTAAGGTGAAAAACCCCACAACTTCCTCAGAGATAGAGAGAGCAATGGCTCAACCAAAATACAACCAAATAATACAGAGATAGTCTCCTAGCAGATGATCCTCCTCCTCCTCACTAGTGCGCCACTTTTCAGAGAGAGAGATAGATACTTTTCCGAGTGAGTAAAATAGAGATCTCCTATCTCTATTTATACTCACCTTTTTGCCCAGTGACCTACTGGGGCCGACTTGTCTACTTGAGTACATCCACATTATATTATATATTAAATAGGGCCGACCCCATAAGGTGGTCTAATAACCCATCGGCAAGTACACACACTTGCGACACTTGTCAATCCACATGACGACACTTCCTTATAGAGGAATAACACATCTCTTATAAGGGTACAATAAATATATATATAATACACTGATGAAATACATTCCGAAGTTACATATACATCAACATATACATGATCCAACTAATCATATAGTGCATCCAACATGATGCATATACATATACATGATCCAACTGATCATACAGAGCAGAAACTGGAGCATCGTCCTGATGCTTCATCACACAGTGCTTACATCCACAGCCATGGGAAGGATCCTCCTCTCACCATGCTTGGAATGGCTCCTGCAAATGTGTCCATCACTTCTTCCTCAAAATGTCGTCAATATGAAGAACACCATGTCTCTCTCTGAAGTACTCAAACTTTAATTTGGCTAGTGGTTTTGTCAACACATCTGTAACCTACTCATCCGGCGTAACATACAAGAGCTTCACTGCTCCTCTCTGCACCATATCCCTGATATAGTGATATTTGATCTCAATGTGTTTCGACCTGTCATGGAACACCGGGTTCTCAGATAGCTTCACACAACTCTGGTTGTCACAAAAGATACCAATAGCATCCAACGGAAGATCAAATAACTCAGATAGTAGCTTCCTCAGCCATACTGCCTCACAACTAGCCGAACAAGCTGCAACATACTCTGCTTCGGCTGTACTCAGTGCTACACAGTACTGCTTCCTACTAAACCAAGAGATCGCACCTGACCCCATACTGAAGTATCACCCAGAAGTGCTCTTCCTATCTGCAGCACTACCTGCCCAATCTGAATCAACATAACCCTCCAGGTTAAACTTTTGATTCGCATCATACTTGATCCCATAATCAACTGTACCCTTCAGGTACCTCAGAATATGCTTTACAGCAACCAGGTGAACACCTCTCGGATCTGTTAAGAACTATCTCAATGTGTTCACCGCAAAGAAAATATCTAGTCTCGTATTCATCAGGTACATCAAGGACCCAATAATTTGACGATACATCGTGACATCAATGGGCTCATATGAAGCATCACACAGAAGCTTCAGGTTCGATTCCATAGGTGTGGCCATGACTTTGCAGTCCATCATCTCGAACCTCCTCAGGATCTCTACTGCATACTTCCTTTGTCCAAGGAAGATCACATCTGCACTCTGCCACACCTCCATGCCTAGAAAATAGTGCATCATCCCCAAGTCCTTCATCTCAAACTCAGTTGCAAGCTTCCTCTTGGTGTCATCAATCAACCCATCCTATCCTGTAACAAACAGGTCATCCACATATAGGAGTAGTATCACAGGATTTCCTTCTTCAACCTTGTAGTAAAGGTTGGAATCTGCTTTACTCTTGGTAAAGCCCAAACTGGATAGAAAACTGTCCATCCTACCATACCAAGTCCTACAAGCTTGCTTCAATCCATACAAGGATTTCTTCAACCTGCACACATATGACTCCCTGTCATATGTCTCAAAACCAAGTGGCTTCTCCACATACACTTCCTCTTCGACTACACCATTCAAGAAAGTTGTCTTGACATCCATCTGGTGTATCTTCCATTTCATCACTGCAGCCAAAGCAAGTAATGTTCTAATGGAAGTGTATCTGGCTATAGGAGCAAAGGTCTCATCATAGTCTATTCCCTCTTTCTAAGAGAAGCCACGAGCTACAAATCTTGCTTTGTACTTCTCTATGCTACCATCTGCAACATGCTTGATCTTATAGATCCACTTCAAAGTCACAACAAACTTCCCTTCTGGTCTTGGGACCACATCCCAAACATCATTCTTCATGATCGATTGGTATTCCTCGACCATGGCATCCTTCCATTCTTTCTTTTTTGTTTCCTCTTCATAACTAGAAGGTTCTTTGTTCATAATGTCACAAAGCAAGGCAACATAGCTAGTGTGTGACCTTGTCCTTTCCTTTCTCTATGTTCCTCTTCTGGAATACCATATCTTTCTGCATCTTGGATGAGCTCTCCAGCCCATGCAGGTTTCCTCTTGTGAGAGTTCTTCTCACGGGGTGGATCTATAGGTTCTTGTGGATCTTCAATTTCACGGGTTGCTTCTGGAATTGCTTCATTCATAGTGGTATCTTGAAATCTAGATTCCTTTGGTTCTTAATGATTTTCAATAGGTGTCTTCCTTGATTTGATGTAGGCTGAGTCCTCATCAAATGTTACATCCCTGCTGATGTCAATCTTCTTGAACCCTGGAAAGTATATTCTGTAAGCCTTCGAGTTTTCACTGTAACCCACAAAGATGCCCTTCTTTCCTGAAGGATCTAGCTTTGTCCTCTTTTCCTTTGAAATGTGTGTGTATATGGGACATCCAAATATTCTGAGATGGCTTACTTATGGTTTCTTACCAGAGAAGACTTCTTATGGTGTCTTATTGCAAGTATCTTGTGAGGTGTTCTGTTCTGCTCATACACAGTTGTCCTAGCTACTTCTGCCCATAGATGCATAGGAAGATCTTGGGCATGAAGCATTGCCCGTGCTGCTTCCATGATAGTTCTATTCTTTCTTTCTACAACACTATTTTGTTGTGGATTGTAGGGAGCAGTCAACTCCCTCTTAATCCCTAGATCACTGCATAACTTCTTGAAATCACCTGAAGTGAATTCTCCACCATTGTCGGATCTAAAAGTCTTAATCTTCTTATTTGTTTGATTTTCTATCAAGGCTTTGAATTCCTTGAACTTATCAAACACTTCATCTTTATTCTTCAAGAAATAAACCCAAGTTTTCCTAGAGAAACCATCAATGAAATAAACATAGTATACATACCCACTTAGAGAACTGGAAGACATTGGTCCGCATACATCGGAGTGGATAATCTCCAAAACTCCTTTTTCTTTGCTTTCACTGCTTGGATATGCTTTCTTTGTGTTCTTTCCCTTTGCACATCCTTTGCAAACACCTTCATGCTTTGGCTGGATTTCAGGAAGACCTTCTACAGCTTTGCTTGCAATTGGTAGTTCTCTATAGTGCATGTGTGCAATCCTTCTATGCCAAAGTTCACTTGGTTCCATGGATTCATGTACCATGGCATGTTCAGGTTGCCCCTTCAATTTGTACAATCCTTCCTCTTGCTCTCCAATCACCACTGGATCATCTATTATCTTACCTTTAGGCCACATGAGTACTTGGCCATCTACAAATGCAACTCTCATCCCCTTTGCATCCAAAGATGATATGGATAGGAGATTCTTCTTGAGTCCAGGTACATATAGAACATCTTTCATTTTTAGAGACTTCCCAGAGTCTAGCATGTAGGAGGCTTCACCACTTCCTTTGATGGAATATTGATAGTCATCCCCAAGTTTCACTTTATGGGGTGACTCATGTTCAGAAATTTCTACAAAAGATTCTTTAAACCCAGTCATGTGTTTAGAAGCCCCACTATCAATAAGCCAATCATTACATCCATGAGAGATAGTACCTATGAGAGCAGAGATTAGAACATATTCATCTTCACTTGATGAGTCATCACTTTCTGCTCTAGCCTTCTTCTTGGGTGGTTCATCATCCTCAGCAGCATGAGCATGATATCTCCTTTTGTTTCCCTTTTTCTTCTTGTTGTAGTGATTCTTCCTTTTGTTCTTGGGACAATCTGAGGCAAAGTGTCCCAACTCATCACAAGTGAAGCATCGAACTTGAGAGAGATATTTCTTCTTATGAAAGTGAGAATGCTTCTTGTTGTGAGATTTCTCCCTCCTAAACTTGCCTCCTTTAGTGTGTGTTGTGAGGGCTTGATCTTCACTTCCCATCTTTTCTTCTCGTGCCACAAGCCTAGCCTCTTCTTGTGAACACTCCTCCCATAGTCTACTGAAGGAGACCAATTTTCTTCTTGCACAGATTCCTTGGATGAAGGAGTCCCATGAACTAGGTAGGCCATTCAATGTGGTCATTACAATTTCACCATTCTCTACTACTTCATCCACAACTTCAAGTTGTTCCTTGATTTGAGAGACCTTGGAAAAGTAGGATTGAATGGTCTCTCCATTCTGAAGATTTACCCCTTTCAATTGGTTCCGCAGATTCATCTTCTAATTTATGTTCTTTTCGTCAAACAACTTGGTCAAGGAGTCAAACATCTCCTTAGGTGTCTTTAGGGAAGACACATGGGGTATGAGATGGTACTTTATAGAATCAGCAATGATTCTCTTAACCTTGACCAAGTTCTTCTTGTGTAAGGTCTTAGCCTCTTCTTCTTCTGGAACTGGAACCTTTTCCTTTATGTAGTTGTCCAACTCATTCTCTTCTAGGATTAACCCAATCCTATACTTCCATGCTCGGAAGTTATAATCCCCTTCAAGCTTATCCTCAAGCTTGGTATGGTGAGACATCTTAAAGAGTACTTCAAATGGAAATAGAAAATATTTAGGTCTTACCACTTGATTTGCTGAAAAACTGGATCTTGAGCTAGATGAGGGTTTGTCAAAGAAACCCTAAAAATTCAAAATGTGAATTTCAAAATTCTGAAAGGATAGAAAGATGTGCCTTGATGAGCTGATCAGCTTGGTATACTCAGAATTTGAAAACTACAAAGTTTCACCCGTCAGAAATGCCTTTCAATCTCCCAGATTCACTGGGAGGACCCTGAATTAGGGTTTGTGTTTCCCGGAGCTTCACCCAACCAAAAAGTTCGATCCAAAGCTATGTCCTTAGAGTTCAGAAATTCCTATTTTTGTGGAAACCCTAATTTTTAGGGCCAAAACTGAAAATGCTCAGAATTGAATTCTGTCTCGACAGATAGATGTGCCCTTCCAAGGAGAGTCAATCTAGCCTTCTGCCTTTGATGATCTGTGGAGAGAAACCCAAAAACTAAGAAGCCCTAGCTTTCACAGCTGCACAGTGCCTTCTTCTCAGGTCATCTCTAATACCATGTTAATTTTCGATAATTTCATTCCATTATCATTAGGATCTCTAAGAGAATAACATGTACAGCATATCAATCATAGACACAAAAGCAATCACACAAGAGACACAGAGTTTCACCGGGGAAAACCAAGAAGGTGAAAAACCCCACAACTTCCTCAGAGATAAGATAAGCCACAATACAAGATCACAAGGATCAAACCCAAAGAGATGTCTCTAGAAGATGCTCCTCCTCCTCCACAAGTGCGCCACTTTATCTCTTAGCTATGCGAGCTTGAGAAGTGAGTGAATGAGATAAATGAGAGACACAACCTCTCTATTTATACACTGACTTGACCTGCCAATAATCCACTGGGGACGACTTGATAATCAAGCCTAATAACCCAACCACATGTGCTAACCAGGGTCGACCCCATACTGGTCGTCTAATAACCCATCAATACAAATGACGACATTTGTCGATGCACATGACAACACTTACAAATACAAATGAAGACACTTCCAAATAGAGGAACGTAACATCTCTAATGGATATACAATAAACTACAAATGTAATGCATAGAAGAATATCTTCCGAAGTTACAAATACATCAACAAACAGTTCATGGAATGATTACCTGGAATGATAACAGTGAAGCGTCCAAATTTTTCAGTGTGTAGCTTCCTTCTTTCAACCAAATTTGAATCAATGAATTTGTCTGTTTCTCCTCCATCCACTAACATAGTGACTGGTTGTCCTTGAACCATTCCTTTGAATCTGAGTGTATGGTAGCGAGGTACTCCTGGTAGTACTAAAATCTTTCTCACCTCTGGAGTAGGTTCTTCTTCTGCAGTCTCATAAGCCACTTCTGCATCTATTGGGGCCTCTTCTTCTTCTTCTTCTTCTTCTTCCTCAGCTTCTCTCTCTGAGTACACTTCAATATAGTGTTCCTTCCCTTTGGCATATCTATGTTCTAGAACCCATGGCTCCTGACAAGTGAAGCATAGCTTCCTTCTTCTCAACTCATATCAATCCTTAGCATAGTTATCCTTTTTTAAAATTCCAGAAGGACTCTTCATGGGTGGCCTTTGGTTCTTGAACTGAGTAGGACCAACAGTCCTTGGAGGAAACATGGTCCTTGGAAGAGAGTCTTGCAAGTATCTAGTTCAACTTAGTGCATCTTGCAAGGTATTGGGTCTGTAGGATTTCACCAATCCTTTCAAAGGTTCTGATATCCCTTCAATAAACAATAAAATCATCCTAGCTTCTGAAATATCATATATCATCAAAGCTAATTTTTGGAACTCAAATATGTAAGCTTTAGGAGTTCCAGTTTGCTTCACATGTGCTAGTTCCCTGAAGGTGATCTCAAGATCTCTTCTTTCGAATATTTCTTCCAACCTTCTTGTTAACTATTCATAGGTGGTCACTTGGTCATGCCCAAGAGTCTTTAGGCCATGAAACCACCAGTCATTTGCTTCTCCATCAAAGTGTAGAGTAGCTGTCTTGATGGCATCTCTCTCAGTCATAGGATTCAGCTGAAAATATGTGTCTAGTTTCTGAATCCAAGAGTTAGCAGTACATTTTTGTGAACCATCAAAATAGGGTAAAGAAATATTACCAATGGTATTTTTGAGTTCGAAGTTCTGATTTTGCATCTTGTAGCCTCCTCTTGGGTTGGACTTGTATTGCAGGTCACAAAATTCCTTGAATGGTCAAGCACTTCTGCATTCTTCATTCAATGTAAGGTACTCAACATATTTGTCCTCCCATGAAGAAAGGCCTCTATTTCGAACCTCGGGTTCTTCTCTTTTTTCTTTAGTGAAGTTGGGAATAGTAGGCCTGGAGTAAGATGGAGATTCCATATTGAATTCATAAGGGCGGTTGTGAGGCCCAATATTTGAGAAAATGTGGCCACCATTGCTCTTCCCCTCACCATGTGGGGTACCATTGTTGCTCCCTTCTCCTACCTTGCTTCCTAGCTGCTAAGCTAAGAACTCTCTGGTCTCCTTTCCATACTGTACAATATTGAGGGAGATATCTTTCAAACCTTTCAGCATGCCGTCAACAAATATTTTGAACTAGTCCTTTTCTTCATTGTTAGACATATATGATTCTCCTTGTAATTTCCCTTCAGTAGAATTTGTTTCCTCTTCCCCTTCTCCTTCTGACAAAGGACCTTTCTTCTTGGAATTTGAATATCTTCTTGGACTCATAGAAACAATTCAATACCAGGTTCATAGGACCATGCTCTGATACCACTGTAACGTACCAACTAGGATTAGTGATACAAAAACTCTTTACTTCACAGAAATAATCAAAATAGTGATTTTGGAAGCTAGATGGACTGAATATGGACTAGATCAAAGGATTTGGATAGATGGGAGGATGTGATATTTTCTGATACCTCTGCACAAAGTACTGATACCATTTATTTTTCAAGACCAGCAAGCTGCAATCTAATCCAACGCTTCTGGGGCCCTCAGCAAATGCATATTAGTATGGGAGGAATCTTTGAGTTGAGGATGGGGATGGGTGTTTTTGACTTATATATGCTAAATATCATTCAATTACAGTCATTAGACAGTAAAATATAATTCTAGAAATTTATATGAAGTTCTCATTAATTCTCACAAAAATACAAGTAAAATTGCCTTCAAGGATTACTCAACTAGTGTGAATCCAGGGCTCCCAAACAGTCAATAAATGCTCATGAAATTCTTATCATAGACATGGAATTGCACACATGACATATTAATCAACTCCAAGAACAATAATTACTTCATTTGGATAAAGACTCATTCATTTATTAATTGCAAACTGGAAACTATTCAAATTCTAGCTAAATCTAGAAGGGGTGGAGAAATATGAGAAGAAATTGTACTTATGTAATTTTCACTGATATGACTGATATCATAAGACGACATTCACTATTAATACATCATAAATGATCCAAGAGACTCCTCAAATAATTAAAAAAAAATCTCTCCATTCTTACTGAACAATATAGCACTAGAAATCCATGAAGAGCTTTGAGATTTGAACCACAGACTTGTTGGAGCTTTCTGAAATTCGACCCAGCCTTGGTTTAGCTACAGGACCATCAAATAAACTCAATAAAAATGTCTGAATTCCATCATCCTCTCACAGAAAGTTGGGGCACATATCCCAAACTTGGCCAGGGGTACATCTCCCAAGTCTCTGAGGAAAAATTGCTCTCATACCAATACTCAAACTTCCAAAAGCTATGAATGTGTTGCACACTAGTTTATTTATAATTTTGGATGGATTTATGAGCAAGTCTTCATTTCTAATGTGCCCTCCTTGAGTGGATAAGGAAAGGTAGCTTTCCTTCCTTTCATTTCCTTGCTTTGGTTTCCTCATTTTTCCTTTTTTGGTTTCCTTTCTACTTTTTGCTTTGTATTTTTCTTCTTTTTCTTAATTTTCCTTCTTTTCTAAATTTCTTGCTTTCTGCCTTTGTGTTGCTTTCTGCTTTGTGTTTCTTTTCCTAATTTGCTTCTCCTTTCTTTCATTTTTCCTAATTTTCTATATTTATGTGTTTTTCTCTTTGACTTCTTCTCCAAGTCTCTCCTCAACCAACCTTATCCAATAATGCGCCCTAGTGGAGCATTATCATCATTTATTCCACATAAAAATATTAAATGCATAAAATTAAATAATCCATTTTCATAATTAAACTTAGGATAACATTTATTGCATAGTCTAATTAATTAATTTCCTGGAAATTCCAAAATTAACACCATGGTCATGAAGTTGTCTCCTTAACGCAAGGGATTATTGGGTTAGGAACTTGTTCCACTGCTCATTATTGAGGGTACATGACAATTTTCCACCATGCAAAGAAGATAGAAGGTAGACAAGAAGGCCTAAATTGGAAAAAATGCAGCTCTATGGTCACCATTCAATCATCAAAAATCAAGAAACTCACCTACCTTCACCAAGCAAGGACAAAACAAGACTTACTTGAGCTTTGTGTTGTTCCAACAATTCCTAGCATCCACCATGCATGAGAAAACCCTAAAAAGCATCAAAATTTTATCAACAAGGCAAAGAAGAGAAAAATCCAAGAGGTGCACATCGCTTTCCAAAAGACTATCTTGGATAAAAGAGCAACATAATGTATTTTATCCCTTGAGTTATGATTTACAAATGAAGTGAGAAGTTGTATTTATAGTGTTCTCAACTCACTTTACAAAAAAACTAGGCCGACAAGCCAAATAAAATGTCAATGTAAAAATATAACATGAAATAATATAAAATAGTCTAAAAGATGGCTAAAATATGGCTACCTGGGGTATTTCCCCCCTAGGTGTCTAAAAACAGATAAAAATGACTAAAATTAAACAAAAGGCTTCACTCTGAGAGGTGGAGTGAGCAGGGGGGATCGTCATTCCCCGTCTAACCCCAATAATGTTTAAAATCCCTCAACGCCCCCCCTCTACAAGCTTGTGGTCCTGGTGACCAAGGATGACATCATCAATGGAAATGCACCAAGGAGAGAGGGCGCTCTACAGGAAAGGGGCCAGGATGGGTGCATAGGGTGACTGGAAGAGGATGTAAGAGCCTCAGGGCTGGAATAATGTCATCGGTGTAGAATAAAAGAAGGGGGTCATGTGACCCAGTCACCCACTCCTAAGATCCTCAAACACCAACCTTGGGGATAGAAGCCCTATAATGAAGCAGTCAACAATGCCACTAAGTCATAGAAATCCTAAAGGAAGGACCAAAGGGTATGGCCATAAACACCTCTCAGAAAGTACTGATAATACCCCCATCATGGCCCTAAAGAAAAATACGACCCCTCTCCTTGGGCAAACATCTGAATGTGCACTAGTTCTGGTACCATGTAACACTGGCTCCAACTGCGGGACAACTGCTCTTCGCGGGAGTACTTGAGAACCAATGAATCTTCTGGGTACCTGTAGACCTACACACATCAAATATCCAAGGGAATTAAAATCACCATGAGGCAGACACTTCCGTCGTGCCTTTCTCAATTATAATTACATGAAAATAAACTAAATAAACAAGCAAACTGACCTAAGAAACATGAAAGAACGACAAATGCAATGCAAGGGAAATAGTATATTCCAAACTAAAATGAAACTAAACTTACCTACGCTAAATATGATATTTAGAATGGGTTAAGTGAAATCATACCACCAATGTAGCTAGCTAAGTAAGCAATTCATACTTGATCTTTTTCCTTTTTCTTTAGAGACAATCCATGATAAGATCTCATTGATGACAAGTTGAGTACATACCAAGATCTTCATTAGGATGGGGAAGGAAATTTGGATGATTGGGGGAACCTAGAAGCCTTGATATTTCTTCCACGGAGAAGGATTGCTTTCACAAGCTTCATTTATCGATGCTTCTACTGGGCTTATGTATGGGCCATCTCCATCACACACTCACATTGAGAAAAAAAATTGCCTAAAACTAGTCACCTGATTTTGAACTTGGGAGACCATTTGTAAAGGTGCACCTCACAACTCTTCATATGTTAGCTGCAACATGTCCCTGCACTTTCCTAAACATTTCTTTCGATACACAAGCATATTGTTCATCTTTGAAATAATCATGTTAGTATCCCTAATAATCTTTAAAATTTTGAAGTTATTGGCCACATAATTCATACCTTCACTTTTCATTCGGAAAGATAAAC
This sequence comes from Larix kaempferi, assembly GCA_027924585.1. Lineage (NCBI taxonomy): Eukaryota > Viridiplantae > Streptophyta > Pinopsida > Pinales > Pinaceae > Larix > Larix kaempferi. Next base: position 6,096,558 of record BSBM01000229.1, read on the forward strand.
AATAGATGTTTTGGAAACGCAAAGTTAATAAAATACATGTCCACATACCTATATCGATTTTGTTGAAATGGATCATTGGAATCTTACCAACATCGTACAAGAAGGGCTGAACAACTTCAATAACACCTTTCTAAAAATGTTGTTGATTACGGCACACCATGAACAGAATGTCCGTAAAGGAACCCTTTGTATGACATACTCCACCCTTCTTTATACTAAAAATGCACAAATGATCTAGGCTCATAGAAGTTTCAACAATAAAAAAGATTTCAAATTTTTTAACCCCTTCATCATAGCAGAATATATGCATATGGTGATCATCTATAATCGAAAGAGGGCCCACATCTTGAGGTACTTCATTGTCAAATGTAAGAGCAAAATGGTTAACCCAATCTTCATCATTACCATCATAAGTATATGGAATAATCTTATCTCGCTCAACAAGCCTTTCACCGATTATGTCTTCAATGTCCCTCGTAGAGGTGATCATGACTTCTTCATCTCAAACAGTGTCAAAATATGGCACAAACTTAATCATTATGGCCTTTAGTTCTTCTGTGAATGGCAAGAAAACTTTATTGACTTCTTCTTCAAAGTATTCGTCACTGAAGGGTCTGGAAGCAACACTGCTAGGTCTTGAAGAATCGAAAAGTGGTGGACCCACAAACCTACAATAATCATCATCCTCATGAATCATGTCATTCTGCTTCAAGAGATATGAGATATCATAAGAAATTGTTTTATGATGGCAAGGAGAACTCACCATTTTCTTCTATTCTTCAATTTCTTCAACTAGGACCTCTTGGTCTTCATTTCTAGGACCACAATCATATTTGTCTTCATGAGGAACTTCATATTCAGACATAAGGCTTATGATGTCATCCACAAGGTCTTGAACAACAGTTTCTTCAAGCAAACCATGTTGATATTCCTCTCGTATTTCTTTGGTGAGGTATGTTCCCGGGTCTTCTGGTACCTCTTTTATAGGATCAAATGGAATAAGGACCTCTTGGACCTCCTCTTTCCTTGGAAGAGAGTCTAGGGATTCGGTAACTTCTTCACACATCCAAGGACCCACTTCATCGCAGATCACTTCAACCAGTTGATAAAATGAAGATATCCCCTTGGGAGGAAGATTCTTATACCATTTCTCTTAGTGATGATTAATCAGAAAGTTAAGAGAAATTACCAAAAATTTCATTCTAACGTCCTCATCCATGATATCCCATTCCTTAAGATATTCTATGAATGCAAGCACATGTTCACATGTTCAAGGTCCTTACTCCTTTGGAACTTCCCGGAAGGCATCTCTATCCACAGCATTTGGATGCCCTAGAATGTTTGAGAAATATAGTGGATCAAACCAAGGATGGCACATCCATGCTTCATCAAAGGATGCCATATCTTCTTTCTTTAGTTGGCCTAATCCTTGTAGAATAGTTCTTTTATTTTATTCAGTGGGATTCATCAGGAGAGACTTGCCAAGTTAGACTTAAACAAATCTCACCAAAGTACTAAACAAGAATGTACCTGAGATGATGATGGATCAATCACTAATGGAGTCGCTAGATAATCCCTGCAGGGTTAGTCCTAATAACTATGCTTCAATTGTAAACATGAGGACTCACCTTGAGTTCTTACCTAAGTGTTGTTCTTGCCAAGGGTGTGAATGAATCTGGATAAACCACTCCAATCTTTGAAATGTCCCCGGAAACGGCACCAAAATGTTACCTGAAAAACTAGCAGGGCTAGTGTCCAATAGACAATGCAAGGAGAGTGTGACCCAATGTTACCTCAGCCACACTTCCTGTTAAATGTACAGCATCAGGAGACATTCTCCAAACCAATATTGTGCAGCCAATATTGATCCTCACGGATAGAGGTGAGCACTTTGATTTCCTTTTATGTAAAGGTTATTCCTTCCATAAAGAGGTAATTGATCAAAGTAATGATGTTGTAAACCAGAGGCTCAGAACTTGTGCATCAAGTCATGATTCTCATGTGAACCTTCCATATAAAGGTATCCATGGGATGGACCTCGCATATAGAGGTGGACCTTCCATATAAAGGTCATGTTTTACTTATTAAAATCATTTAATGTTGTGTGATGTATCATTAACCATGATCATTGGTTGATATTAAGTCTCCCTTAGAGATTAATCACCTCTAAAGTGAATTACTTTAGCATATGATCATTTGGTCCTGTTGGGGCCTAGGATGAGTAGGTGTTGGAATGGGTTCTAAGGCTCACAACAGAGGGTGAAAACCCAAACTGAAAGGCTTCAAAAGGTTCTGTGCAAGGACAGTTCTATCCCCAGCCTATTTCGAATAGTAATCTGCCACGGATACAAAGGCCTCCGCTGGCACTTATGGGGTTTGATCCTAGAAGGATCTGTCTTCCTCAAATGGAAGATAAAAAGTATCCTGATTCTAAAATGGATCTAAACCTAAGACAACTCTACCTTAAAGGAAATCTAACTAAGTCAGATCTAGTCTAAAGGGAGTGTTTGACTATGTGCAAGGTAACTTGGTTTCAATTTTAAATAAGTTATCTCATCAACTTAACAGAAATGTGAAATTGAATTGTTAACTCATTACTTCAAAATATAATTAGACAATGAAAATTACTGATAATAGTTTAAAGATCAAGCATATCCAAGATTACCCTGTTGTTCTTTTGCTAATTGAAAAATTAACATGAACTTAATAGTTTATGTGAATCATTTGCAGAAATAGATAAAGATTTTAATTAAAGAAATTCAATTAAAACATAAATACACAAAGATCATGAATTAAGACAAATCTAAATCGTAGATCAATGCATTAATGATTGGCTGCAAAATCAACAGTATTAATTGATACTTAACGTGAAGAAATCAAACATCATCAAATAAATTTGATAACTTACACAAAGAGGATGTTGAAAGAGACTAACTTTGATTCATTGGTCTACAAAAAATTACATGATCACAAGTGAAACAACATTTCTCCAGCCCTTCTTTGGGGATTAACTCCCCCTTCTTTCCCCATGAGACCTCTATCCCTTTAAATAATAATTACAAAAATGGTTACAAAGGATAGTTTTCCCATGAAAACAGGGATTTACAAAATCACACTATTCTAATCATATCATCCTAGAGAGTGGTTCATAGCGAACGTTTCACAAAATTTCAAAAGATGCTCATCACATAATTGCGGGAAACATCTTGTAATAAACTGTGGAGGTTGACCACAGTCTACTAACTGACTTCGAAGGATAGCAAGGGATGATCAACAACGTCGTTGAAAACTGAAAAATCGGTCACTTCCTCCTCCTTCAAAGGAATTAATGGAGTGATAGGTACTTCATTGATTATAAATTCCTATATAATGGTGTTTTCTTGATCAACTGGATTTTCAATGGTCTTCCTTCTCTTTTTCTGAGGGAACTATATGCGGATGGATTGAATCTCAGGTTTTTCTTCACTACCGTTGCTTTCATCAGGAACACCTGCATCAAAAGATGGCGATATAGGCTCTCGGTACAGAAGAGGTTGAAGTTCTTTCTCTTCACAAAACATGACTAAATATTTATGATCTGTCTGCATATTGCTCACAATGTAATTGTCAGAAGGAAAACTCATGAAAATTAACCAATAAGACTCTTCAATTGCAATATAATCGATTAGCAAATTACCCATATTGAAGTCTATATCCAAAGGAAGACAATAAAGATTCCAAGAATGGATAATCGTAATGAATAGGCATGATTAAAGTCTTACAGTCTGAAACTTGCAATTATCACGTTTGTATTGAAATAACACATAGCATGCGTTGACAAGGATTGAATTAAGACAGGATAAATTTGCAATAATTCACGTATTCTTTAACATCAAATCTCAGCACTCGATCAGCTATGAGTTAGTTGAATCAATAATTATCAGTTCATGATTGGGTGCAGGTGAAAATCATTGTTTAAAAATCTGATTGCAAATCAAAGATGGCGAAAAAAGACGGAAAACAGATGATTATTCAAAAAATAGACAATTCAATCCCCAAGATCAACGTAAATGAACGGTCAAGATTAAGACATGCAAGCTGCGGAAGATTAATGCGGAAGGTTTATTTTGCAAATGTATACATCATTCCCACAATCCGCAATACGCAAGTTGCGGGTTGCGGGTTGCGGGATCACGATTCTAAACATTATCAAATGAAAAGTTCCCCACAATCTGCAATTTGCAGATTGCGGGTTGCGGGATTGCGAAAATTTACACCCAAAAAACTGATTTTCCACAATCCGCATTACGGGTTGCGGAATTGCGGAATTGAAGAAAATTACTGACGTTTTCTGAAAAACCTGTCATTCCGCAATTCACAAAAAAAAACAAAATTAATGGAATTTTGAAAGGAAAAACCACTAACTTAATCAAATCAAAGGAAAGCTAACGACGGCATGATGAAAAACCCCAAAATGGCAATGGAATTTAATCATTTTCGTTGCATAAATAAAAATTTGGGGATCCCACGTTTTATTAAAACATGGGATCTGTTGTACCTACAACAAATGGCGATTGGTTGGGAAGAACCAGTTATCTCTGCAAACAAAAGCTGTAATTACAAGGAAGACATGTCAGCAAACTTGATACTTTAACCTGTAATTTACAAAATCTTCTCATAAAACACAATCAGAATAGAAAAGTTAATCATATGATTGATATATCCCCATCCAAAACCATTTAATTATGATGTTCACATGACAAGGCAGTCTCTAAAGTAAAACAAGAATCCTTTACCATTATGCAATCATAGGAAGGCGGTTTATGATGAGCCTTAGAACAAACCTAGAGCCATTCTGGGTTACCAAATCTTGAATCACCTTGACTTTATTAATTTTTACTTATGTACAAACATATTACTCATAATATATGCATTTTATTTTCTTCTCTTCCCCTTTTTTATTCATAACAAAATGAAAATATACAAACAATACATTTGCTTATACAAGGCCATTGCCCTGACTTTGTGATCAGATGTTGGCAATGCCATTCACAAACCTGATCTGGAAACTGAACAAGCTAGCTCGGTAAGGAGACTCCCTGTCTTTTAGCTTTTGACACTAAAAGCAATCGCCATGGCTTGGTGACCATAAGTGGTAATTACAGTCCAAAATCAGACCCATGATCATGGTAGGGATGGCTTGTAATAAGACCCCCCTTGTCCTTATATACAACAGACTTTCCTTCAAAGGAGAACAAATTTTATTAATGCATAGATTACAAGACACTACCATGGCTTGGTAACCATGTAACAGTAGTGTTACTCACTGATGTTTTGCAGATCATGAATGGACCGACCTATGATAAGATCTTCCACCTTCAAGCAGTAGCTGAAAGTTATCTCCCAAGTTTGGTGGCTTGATGTGGAGATGTCATTCCACTTAAACATATATGAACATAATGGGCTGGCTTGTGATAAAACCCCCCATCTTGCAATCTATAGTTATCAAGGTAAATTATTTTAAAGGTGATCAGAATGGGATCTAGAATGGGTAAGGCTGATAGAGCTATGAATATATGTTTCCATTCACTAATGAAACATAAGGCAAGAAAACTAATAGCTTCCTCCACTTCAATTAACCATAGAAAATATTGATAAAGATACGGATTAAGGTGGGAAGGTATCAATCAAGGCTTTGCAAATATTGACTATTTTAATTTCATGGAAAACATTTTCAACTAAATTCTAAGAGAAATAAAAGCTGACACCATTTACCTCAAAACTTCAGACTTAATTTATCCTGAGACATACTGATCAACAACCTTTTCCTAAAGGTGTAGGAATTATTCAAAATAAAACCAATATATAAAAGGAAATCAAAATGAAAATAAAGCAAGAAAAACAAACAAACCACACTCTATGTACAGTGAGTGAATCCTCTCAATCAAACAAAGTACTTTTTGAGCAATTACACATTCACTGGGTAGGTGTCTATGACACCTTCCAATGTCTACAACCAGACATTACTAGTACCAATATTTTCTGTAACAAGGAATGGCCCTAGCCAGAGGCATTGGAACTTAGTGTAATCATTCTTGTCCTTGTGTTGTTTATCCCAATTCAACACTAAGTCCCCCACAGTAAACTCCATGTCAGACAAGGACTTCTCATCAAACCACCTCTTAACCAACCGTTGATGTTGATACAGCTTATTTTTGGACTTTTCCCTGTCTTCTTCCAGCTTGAGTAACATATCAATTCTTTGCTAGAGTGGGTAAGATTCATCTTCTTGTGTGGATTGTGACAACTGCAATGAAGGAATCATGAGATTGGATGGTAAGATAGCCTCCTTACCATAAACTAAACAGTAAGGGGAATTTTCTATGGCTTCCTTTGGGGTGACCCGGTCTGCCCAAAGAGCATTGTATAACTGGGTATGCCAATCCTTATGGTGAGTAGCAACTGTCTTCTTTAAGATGTTAATCAAATTCTTGTTAGAAGACTCTACTAATCCATTCCCTTGTGGATAATAATTGGCAGAAAAATTCAGCGTTATCCCCTTTTCAAGGGCATACTGTGTAAGATCAATGGAAGAGAAATAGGATGCATTGTCAAATACCAAAAATTCAGGGGCACCAAACCTAGTGACTATTTGGATTTCAAGGAATGATATCACTCGGTTTGTATTACATTGTCTGAGAGGGACTGCCTCTACCCATCTAGTAAACTAGTCTATGGATGTTAAGATATACCTATGCTGCAGGGAGGAGACGGGGTTGATGTGTCCAACAAAATCCAATCCCCATTGCTGGAATGGAAACTGAATTGTTACTGGCTACAATGGAAAGGCGGGTTTTTTCACTTTCCCAGCACACTTCTCGCATGCTTCACATATTCTAACATAGGCATAGGAATCTTTGAACAAAGCAAGCCAGTAATATCATGCCCTTAGAATCATGTGTGTAGTGGTTTCTCCTGAGAAGTGCCCTCCCGCAAGTCTTGCATGAAATTGCAAAAGAGTATTATCAGTTTCCTCTTTTTCCAAACATCTGAGAAAAACACCATCATAATTCTTCCTAAACAAAACGCTATCTATAAATTAATAAGGTGTAGCTTTCAATCTTAAAGCTCTGCGTTTTATAAAGTCAAGGGTTTCAGGAGCAAACCCATGAGTAAGGAAGAATTTAATGTCATCATACCATTCATATGCTTGGGTTGTGATAGCATTAACATAACCTATTATTGTACCCTCTTCTTGCTCCCACTCAATCTTTCGATGTACAGGATCATTTGATTGAGCGGTTAGCAGACACAAACCTTAGACGTTGACAATCTTTGTTGGTTTGATCTCCAAATCATATTATTGCAAAGTTGTCATCCATTGAGCTCTCTTTTTCCCTAGTTCTTTCTGAACCAGTACATTTCTGATAGCTACATAAGGAACGATGACTTTAGTTCGAGATTTAAATGAATACGGTCTGAAATGTTTCACAGATTTATAGACCGCATAAGCCTGTTTATCGATCTAGGAGTAGTTGATTTCTTCTCCCTTGAAAGTAGAGCTCATGAATGAAATAGGGATCTCAGTATCATTATCATGTTTCTATGTCAGGACAACTACATAAGAGAAATCAGTAGCAAACGTGTACAGAATAAAATCTTTGCTGAAATCTGGAGACATCAAAGTGGGGGGTTCTGCAATGGCTCTCCAAATTTCAACAAAGGAATTTCCTTGTTCCTCCGACCATTTAAACTGGGCATCTTTCTTAACCAATTGTTGTAATGGATTAAAAATTTGAGCAAAATTCAGAACAAATCTACGAACAAAATTAATCTTACCAAGAAAATATTGCATGGCTTTACGTGAACCAGGAAGACCAATCTTTGCAATTGATTCTGTGCATTCTTGATCGATAATCATTCCTTCTTTCAAAACAAGTAAACCCAACAACTTACCTTCAGTGACTACAAAGATAGATTTCTTCGAGTTCAGTGAGATTCCATATCTTCTGCAGTGTTCAAATACCTGTTTCAAAGCAAACAAATGTTCATGTCGTGTTTTAGAATAAATAGTAACATCATCTAAATATACAACGACACAATTGTGCAACAAACCCCTGAAATCTATATCCATAGCTCTTTGGAATGTATCACCTACATTTATCATCCCAAAAGGAATTCGCATGTAGGCAAAGGTTCCCCAAGGGGTCCTAAAAGATGTTTTTAGTTGATCATCAGGGGCAACCAGGACTTGGTTATATCCTGAGAAACCATCAAGGAGAGAAAACATCTCAGACCCTACTACCTTCTATAGAATCTGCTCCATTGGCGGAACAGGCTAGTTATCCTTTTCGGAAGCTCGGTTTAAATTTCTGAAATCAAAGAAGAGTCTGATTTCCCCATTCTTCTTATGAACAGGTACCAGGTTGGAAATCCACTGTGTATGCCTGACAGGGAATATAATTCTTGCTTCCAGTAGCTTCTCAAGCTCTTTCTTGACAGAGGGTTCCATACTGGGATGCATCTTCCTCAACTTCTGTTGATAAGGTTTTACCTCGGGTTTCATTGGTATATTGTGGTGCATGATACTGGTGTCAAAATTCTTAATCTCATCGTATGTCCATGCAAAGACATCTTTGAAATCCTTGAAGAGTTTGATAAAATCCCTCTTTTCCTCAGCAGAGCAATCAACCCCTATATTGATGAAACGAGGGTTCTTCTCAGTTCCTAGGTTGACTGGCTCATAGTTGAGGGATGAACTCTGGGTCTTGCAGTTGGTCTTTTGCTTAAACTTATCTTGCAGATCATAGAATTTATCCAAGTTGATGACTGATTTTGGGATGAGGTTGGAAGGATCAGACAGAGACTTCTCATGCAGCCTCATCTATTACAACATCTTGAAACATATCCTGGGATGTGAGGAAATCTAATATTTGTTGATCATCATTGAATACCTTCAAATTAGTCACATTATCAGGAATAGAAGGCCTGTACATAAGTTCAATTGAAAAGGTTTTAGGGGACAAACCTTCTGGCAGGATCAACCTAGATGCAGTATTAGCAAGCAAATCTGCATCAAAATTCTGTGATCTTGGAACTGACTTGATATTAAATGCAGAGAAAGAGTTAGTGAGATCTCTTGCCATTTTTTGATAATTAACCAAACGAGGAGACAAACAATGGATCTTGTTTCTCACCTGTTTTACAATGATCTCAGATTCTCCATAGCATTCGATTACCAGTGCACCCATGTCAATGGCTTTCTTGAGTCCCTGGACGAGGGCCTCATACTCAGCTATATTATTGGTACATTCGAACTCGAGTCCGCAGGAAATCATAATTTTGGTCCCTTTTGGATTAATCAGGACACAACCTACACTAGCTCCATCTTTAGATCTGGAGCCATCAAAGAATAAAGTCCACGCATTTAAATCTAACCTAAACTTTGTATTCACATTATATACATTATGGACAATAGTACCTGAGAATGGAACAGAAGTAAGATTGACAATTTGAGACTGGTTCTGTGCATTCTCAGCTGGTGACAAATCTGCAGGAAGATATCCAAAGAAAGTATCAAAAGTATAATGTTCCACATGTGAGCTATAATATGCAGCAGACTCACTGGGATCATTTAAATCTGTGACAATTTGCTTCATATAAGGCTCCCTGTTGATTTTAACTTTGTTTGGCCTTCCATTGTATGGAAGCCATAAGTGAAACCAGTCAGTAGAAAAGTATCCCTTAAGCTTCTCTAACCAATCTCTACTCATCCACATGCCATACATCTCTGGGATGTCTGCCACAATAATGTCCATTGTCTGGTGGATCCTGGGGTCGGCAAATAATGTTAACAAGACATTTTTTAGTTCTCCCACTACCCTAAATTTGGATCTGTCCAGTTGGACAATTTGTGTAGGGAAGGGCTCCACAGAGGCATTCAAATTCTTACTGATAGACAGAGGCATCACATTTGATGAATCCCCTGAATCAATCATACAATTATGGACATTTCTATTGAAGACTTCAAAAGTAAGCAAGAAAGGAGGTGTCTTCTTGCTACCCCGATTTTTTATTTCCATTTTTAGAGTATATTTCCAAATTGTTGTTCTGTGTTTCCCTGGGCTTGTTGACAATCATACTTTTGGGTAGACTATCTCTCATTGCAGGTATTTCCAGGAGTTCAAAAAGGGAAATATTAGCTTTTACTCTTTTTAATTCATCAATTAGATTATATTCTATTTCAGGGATTAAAGTGTCCTTAACTGTTGGTCCTCTTTTGGAGTAGGTGTTGAAGTGGAAGCTTCTTCAGTGGGATGCCCTTTAATCCTAGTATTGTAGGGGTGTTCGACATTGAAGACATCCTTAGGATCATCTTCTTCCTCAACCATGGGAAGTTCTGAAAAGAAGCTAATTGTGTTTATATGTTGATCTTCTACTTCGTCTGGGTGTTCAAGATCTTGATTCTCTTGTGGATTTTGATCTTGCTGATCGGGAGAATTTTGTGATTTTGAAACCAAAGCCTTGAAGATAGAAAGAATTTCTTCGGCATTCAATCTGTCATCAGGATTCGGTGGGACTTGGTTTTGTGGGGGTTGATAGGGTCTTCTGAAAGGTTGTCTGTTGAACCCCCTGTTGTTATTCTGATTTTCTGAGTTTCCTTTCTTCAGGTCTACAATTTCATTTGAGATCTTTTGTAGGAGCTTCTTCATGTCAGTCATCTCAAATGGGTCCTTCTTTTGCACTGTGTGTTTTGGAGGAGTTTCTTGCTTTCTTCTAGAGGTTGAAGGTTGATCTGATGGAACATCAGGATTATCTTTTAGGCAGTATATGTCTTTTTCAACCTGGATAGCCTCTGCGAAGGCTTCCTGCAAATTATATTTTCGTGCTCTTTTTACCCACATAGCAATGGGAACAGGTAAACCCTTAACATAATAAGCGACCAGTAATTCTTCAATAGGAAGGAGAGTAGTAGGGATTCTATTTTTTAAATATGAAAACCTCTTATTATAATCTTTTACCCTCTCCTTACCTGTAATTTTCATTGACGATAAATCTAAAACCAAGTCTTCTGGAGTCTTATCATCTCCAAATTTCTAGATGAACAATTTTTCGAAGTTGTCCCATGAAGGAATGGATCGGGCTTGTAGGGCAAAGTACCATGTAGATGCTTTTCCCTCGAAGGTATATGGAAACAACCTACAAACTAAATCCTCGTGAACGACATTCCTGAGTCTAATAGCCTGCAAGAAGATTTTGATGTGATCAAGTGCATGATTTGTCGTCAGGTTTAAACTTGGGGAGCCATTTCTCAGGATTTTTGGGCAGTCTGTGTTGTTCACCAACAACAAAAACAGCATCCTGGTCCAGCCAGGTCCTGTTTGCACCTTCTTCCATGGGTATGTCTTCTGAATCTGAACTGGATGATGAATCACTACCAGATGGTTCGTCCGATGAGGATGATGAAGACAAAGGAGGTGTTGGTGGTGGTCCACCGGTGGCAACATTCGGTTGGTCTTGCTCTGTTTCACCAAACAATATATCAAGGTTGAAATCAGGAAGCAGATTGTGGTGAGGTGAACTATGTTGTTCAGGGTTTGGACGATCTAAATTTTGATTATTTAAGTTATTAGCTTGTGGATCGGTGTTCTGGTGATGAATTGCTGCTAATCCTTGGTTACGCTTTTCAGCGATCCTTCGTTGCAACCTAGCAACACTATCAGAAGAACCTTTGAGTATTTGTTCGAGTGTAAGGGGTCCCCTAGTGGGTGATACGAAAATGATGTTGCCGCCCCTTCTAGTTTCCTGCCCTGTCACAGGGGTGGCAGGAATGATGATTGGATCTTGTACTAATTTTTCTGCAGAGGTAGATTCCTGCGTATGACTACAGGTGACAATCGGTATTCTTGCTGGAGGAATTTTACTGGTGTTTCGTTTAGGCATAGTTTTCACTCGGCCCTCCTTCTAGCGCCATTTGTTGGGGCCTCAGATGAGTAGGTGTTGGAATGGGTTATAAGGCTCACAACAGAGGGTGAAAACCCAGACTGAAAGGCTTCAAAAGGTCCTATGCAAGGACAGTTCTATCCCCAGCATGTTTGGAATAGTAATCTCCCACGAATACAAAGGCCTCTGCTGGCACTTATGGGGTTTGATCCTAGAAGGATCTGTCTTCCTCAAATGGAAGATCAAAAGTATCCTGATTCTAAAATGGATCTAAACCTAAGACAACTCTACCTTAAAGGAAATCTAACTAAGTCAAATCTAGTCTAAAGGGAGTGTTTGACTGTGTGCAAGGTAACTTGGTTTGAATTTTAAATAAGTTATCTCATCAACTTAACAGAAATGTGAAATTGAATTGTTAACTCATTACTTCAAAATATAATCAGACAATGAAAATTATTGATAATATTTTAAAGATCAAGCATATCCAAGATTACCCTGTTGTTCTTTTTCCAATTGAAAAATTAACATGAACTTAATAATTTCTGTGAATCATTTGTAGAAATAGATAAAGATTTTAATTAAAGAAATTCAATTAAAACATAAATACACAAAGATCATGAATTAATACAAATCTAAATCGTAGATCAATGCATTAATGATTGGATGCAAAATAAACAATATTAATTGATACATAAGGTGAAGAAATTAGACATCATCAAAGAAATTTGATAACTTACACAAAGAGGATGTTGAAAGAGACTAACTTTGATTCATTAGTCTGCAAAAAATTACATGATCGCAAGTGAAACAGTGTTTCTCCAGCCCTTCTTTGGCGATTATCTCCCCCTCCTTTCCCCATGAGACCTCTATCCCTTTAAATAATAATTACAAAAATGGTTACAAAGGATAGCTTTCCCATGAAAACAGGGATTTACAAAATCACACTATTCTAATCATATCATCCTAGAGAGTGGTTCATAGTGAACGTTTCACAAAATTTCAAAAGATGCTCATCACATAATTGTGGGAAACATCCCGTAATAAAATGTGGAGGTTGAGCACAGTCTACTAACTGTCTTTGACGAATAGCAATGGAGCTGAAAAATCTCTCCTAGAAGATTTATGATGATCAACAACGTCCTTGCCAAAACTGAAAAATCAGCCACTTCCTCCTCCTTCAAAGGAATTAATGGAGTGATAGGTACTTCATTGATTATAAAGTCCTGGATAATGGTGTTGTCTTGATCAGCTTGCTTTTCAATGGTCTTCCTTCTCTTCTTATGAGGGAAATGTATGCGGATGGATCAAATCTCGAGTTCTTCTTCACTACCACTGCTTTCATCAGGAACACCTGCATCAAAAGGTGGTGATATAGGCTCTCGATACAGAAGAGGCTGAAGTTCTTTCTCTTCACAAAACTTGACTAAATATTTATGATCTGTCTGCATATTGCCCACAATGTAATTTTCAGAAGGAAAACTTATGAAAATTAACCAAGAAGACTCTTTAATTGCAATATAATCGATTAGCAAATTACCCATATTGACATCTATATCCAAAGGAAGACAATAAAGATTCCAAGAATGGATTATCATAATGAATAGGCATGATTAAAGTCTTACGGTCTGAAACTTGCAATTATCACATCTGTATTGAAATAACACATAGCATGCGTTGACAGGGATTGAATTAAGACAGGATAAATTTGCAATAATTCACATATGATTTAACATCAAATATCAGCTACGAGTTAGTTGAATCAATAATTATCAGTTCATGCTTGGGCACAGGTGAAAATCATTGTTTAAAAATCTGATTGCAAATCAAAGATGGCAAAAAAAGATGGAAAACAGATGATTATTCAAAACACAGACAACTCAATAGCAACCGCAAGATCAACGTAAATGAACGGTCAATATTAAGACATGCAAGCTACGGAAGATTAATGCGGAAGGTTTATTTTGAAAATGTATACATCATTCTCGCAATCCACAATCCGCAAGTTGTGGGTTGCGGGATCACGATTCTAAACATTATCAAACAAAAAGTTCCCGCAATCCGCAATTTGCAGATTGTGGGTTGCAGGATCGCGAACGATGCTTATTGGACATATGACTTTTCCGCAATTTGGAATCCGCATTTGTGGGTTGCGGGTTGCGGGTTGTGGAAACACAACACGCAAAATATTTACAAAGCGCATCCCGCAATCCGCAATTGCAAGTTGCAGGTTGCGGAAGGCGAAAAATTTACACCCGAAAAAACGATTTTTCGCAAACTGCATTGCGGGTTGCGGAATTGCAAAATTGCAGAAAAGTACCGACGTTTTCTGAAAAACCTGTCATTCCGCAATTCACAAAAAAAAAATAATGGAATTTTGAAAGAAAAAACCACTAACTTAATCAAATAAAAGGAAAGTTAACGACGGCATGATGAAAAACCCCAAAAATGACCATGGAATTTAATCGTTTTTGTTGCATAAATAAAAATTTGGGGCTCCCACATTTTATTAAAACATGGGATCTGTTGTACCTACAACATGTCCGGAATAATATAATATGATCACGGCATCCGATAATTCTTCTTAGTATAATGTAATGTGATGGATAATTAAATTTAGCACGTATTGACCATGCAATTAAAGATAATGAAATAAAAGATAAAGCATAGAGATCAAGAGAATTCAAAATTGCCCAAGCAAACACTTCAACTAATTAAAGAGAACTCGAATTGTTAAAGCTTCAGTTAAGTAACAATGTATGCCTCAATCAATGCTTTAGTTAAAGCATCAGTTAAATATATGCAAGCAGTTAACTAAAGGAGAACTTAGTGACCACTTCAATAAATCAAGGGAGAACTTGAATTGATCACTACAGTGATGTTATCAAGAAAGAATCAGTTAAAGAGAGTTAACTAAGTGACAACAAAGAATATCTAATTAACTAAGTGTTACTACATGATGACACTTATGTTAAACTAAAAGATGTCACTTGAGTTGCGACAATTGCATGACGACACTTAAGTTAGCCACCTAACTAAGTGGTAAAGCTTTCAGTTAAGATGCGATTTTTTCCTAAGAGACGGTTTAGTGAGATAAAGCATTACATGAGAAGTGGGGCGCACTTCTTCATGCAATATCAATACATCCAATCTTAGGGAGAGTTCATCCTGAAGTAAGAAGAAGCCAATGCATGAGAAGAATGTATAAATATGTTATATGGGATTGATAAATTTATTGTGAAATGAATTGTCTTCTCCATTGAAGGCAAGTCGCTTCTCTTTGTGCAGGTTATTGTTCTTGTTTGTTATTGATGTGTTTGGCACATTGGAAAACACGTCCAATTGATCTCTCTTCTATATTGCTTATGTATCTTCACCAAGAGTGTATTGGTGATCTCCTATCTTCCGAAAGCAATCTGCTATGTTGTAAAAGAAAGCATTCTCTGCTATCCATTATATTATACTAAGAAAAATTGCTAGGGTTTGTGTTCTCGTAGTTTTGAGGATTTTCCCCAAGGTATATCTTGTGTTATTGTTGTATGAATTTCATGTGATTGTATTGTCTCATTGCTTCAAGTGTCGGCATCTAAAAGTATTAAAGATCAAATCTCAACCAAATATTAACACTTCCAACTACTTCGGAGTGTCATAACCTCCAAGGGGAGAGCCCTTATTGCTATTCTGCAAGACACTTAGGAAAACAAAACTATATCTTCTACACAACTATATTAATGATCGGTTCCTTTTAAGGAGTCTACTAGAGAATGAAGAAAACATACTAGATAAATATAAGTGTTGTAGATATCAAACAAGTGCATCAATGTTACTAGCAAATCATTATCCACACAACGTTTATGTAAACATGTGTTCATTCATCTAGTGAAAAACAAGATACAAGTATTGTTGTAACAATGTAATTAGGAGTATCCCATAGTAAGCTCAACAATAACAATCTATTTATGACAATGATTTACAGTAGTAGACAGTAAAGTAAAATGCAACACAATTATGATATCCCAAAGCAGTGCTTAGTGTTATAAAAGATGTGCCAAACCAAATTCAACTTGAAGGAAATATCATGTAGAAATATAACGGTGCTAGTTGGGGTCTGATATATCAACCTTGTAGTAACAAGTTTGACCTCAAATCAATATCAATGACATCCCTTCATTTGACATTAAACTATTAAAATATTAACTAGGAAAATGTTCGAGAGAAATGCATGCATGCATGCAAAAGTGAGTTTTGCATGCAACTACTTTTAGGTTTTTGGTAAACCTAACTTGACAGTGAGATGTTATAAGGAAGACAGGAAGTGTATGTCTTCATCAAAGAGAAAATTGATCTAAGATAGATCATTGGAGAGGAGGACGACTTTCCTTGAGAAGGAGGGCGCATTCCTCAAGGATGAAGAAGCTCGTACCGTATCCGGTAGTGCGTTTGAGTGTCTCTAACTTGCAGAGTATCTTCGTCTCAAAGATTGAGGAAGATCAGTGACGATCAAAGCTCAAATCTGCTGAGATCTGATTCAGTACGAGTCATTCATCATTGGATAGAGGGTGCACTTGTGCATGAAGAGGAGGACATTTTCAGTCAGAGGACAGTCTTCAGAGTGAGCAGAGCAGAGTAGAGGATATAGAGAGACAGATCAGACAGAGGTGGATGCAGGGATACTCAGATCCAGTTTTGCAGTTAGGGCTCATTCTCTCAGTGCATGCATCATCTGGATGCATGCAAATCTAGAATTTGCCTGAATAAATTTCTGAGGTAATCCTGTATTGTACTTGTCTCATTTCCTATATGCTCTGGGCTCGAGAGAGAAGATAGCCCCACAATTTGTTGGTTTTTCCCCAAAAGGGTTCCAGGGTACATCTGTTGTTTATGTGTGATTGCATTTATATTTTCAGTGGGTAAATGTAGATCTAGTTGTTTGAGTTTATATTAATGTTATATTGATATCGAGACTCATACTGCTTGAAATCTCAGGGCGATCCAGAGGGAGTAGTGATATTTGGATCTAATATTTACATGGTATCAAATCCCTGGCAAGGGTCAGGGAGAGCATCACACACAGATCTACAACAACAACACCAGATCTAAAATTATGGGGGAGGATCATATTGCTTGCACTTCTTTCTCCGCTATGGATATTGATGAGTATGCTACCGATGGGATTGACAGGGAGATGGCACTCAACTCCTGTCAATCTTTGATGGCCTCCACTTCTAGTGTATGGTACATAGATAGTGGAGCTTCTAGTCATATGATAGGTGTTCGAGGATACTTTTATGACCTAGTAGAGGATGGGATAGATCTTGAGATTTCCCTGGGAGATAACTCTATGGTCAAAGCTATAGGACGAAGAACTGTGTCTTTTCAGAAAGACTCTAGAGAACAAATGAGAGTTCGTGATGTCCTATAAGTTCCAGGTTTCAAGAAAAACTTGATCTCCGTATCTACTATTGAAGATCGAGGACTATGGGTAATGTTCAGAGATGGAAATGTACTAGGTCATCCCAAGGGATCCAATGTTGCCTCAGCTAAGAGGATTGGAGTCCGCAGTGGGAAACTATACAAACTGAGTTTCCAACTACATCATGCCCTAAGTCATAGCAGTCGTGATGAGGGATGTGATCCCTGTGAGATTTGGCATAGGAGGATGGCTCATTTGCACCATCCAGCCCTAAATATTCTGAGGGATATTGTGACAGGAGTACCTGAGTTCAGCACTGAGCATGTCGATGTGTGCAAAGGGTGTGCTCTCGGGAAGTACGTCAAGATAGCTTTTCCTAAGAGTGATACCAGAGCTACGGGAGCCCTTGATTTGATTCATTCTGACCTTTGTGGTCCGATGTCCACCACATCACTGAAAGGATA
This sequence comes from Larix kaempferi, assembly GCA_027924585.1. Taxonomy (NCBI): domain Eukaryota; kingdom Viridiplantae; phylum Streptophyta; class Pinopsida; order Pinales; family Pinaceae; genus Larix; species Larix kaempferi. The sequence continues at coordinate 6,114,354 of BSBM01000229.1, forward strand.
CAAATAGTATGTATCTTTCATTGATGACTACTCCAGGAAGACCTAGATCTACTTCTTGAAAAGCAAAGAGTCTAAGGAAGTTTTGTAGAAGTTTCAAGAGTTCAAAGCTCTTGTGGAAAAACAGACAGAAAGGAAGATTAAGATCTTCAGATCAGATAATGGGGTAGAGTACACCTCCAATGAGTTCAATCAGTTTTGCACTCAGGAAGGAATCAAGAGGCAGTTGAATGTGCCTTATACACCTCAACAGAACGGGGTGGCTGAGAGGAAGAACAGGGCCATCATTGGAGCTGCGAGATCCATGTTGCATGATCAGGGATTTCCATTCTTTCTTTGGGCTGAAGCATGCAACACTGCAGCCTACATTCAGAACAGGAGCCCTCATAAGGCATTGGGGGACAAGACCCCCGAGGAGGATTTTTCTGGAAAGAAACCCGAAGTTGGACACTTCAGAATATTTGGATGCCTCACCTACTCCCATGTTCCTTCGAAGAAAAGGACAAAGCTGGAACTCATTGTAGAGAGAGGAATTCTTGTTGGGTATGATGAGATTTCGAAATCCTATCGCATTTACATCACTGCACTCAAAAAGACTATTGTGAGGTGAGATGTGAAGTTCAAGGAGGATCGGGCCTTTCGAAAATCATGTGAGTCAGAAAAGGGAAAACAGCAGGTTGCTACTTCCCTTCATGACACAGGTCAGAGTACTGTTCAGCAACCAACAGGGTCCCAAGTGTCAGGAGTGATTGATGCACTAGATATAGGTTCCATAGGCACAGGAGCAGGATCTAGCATAGGTTCTCAGATTGGTGATCAACTGAGATCAGGATCCCATATTACAAGTTCTCAAGCTACAGGATTGATGGCTATAGGTACCTCTACAGGAGGTACTTACTCTCATATAGGACATTTGGATGAGGATGAGGAGTTCTCCTCACAGGATGTCTCTTCAGGGAAGAGGAAGCCTAAGTGGCTTCAAGATACCTTGAAGGACACACAGACAATAGGAACTCCCAAGAAAGACGTATGAGAAAGAAAGGCTCCACAGTGATTCTGCAATTACTTAGCTCTAGTAAGCAATATCAATGATTCAGATCCATCCTCTTACAAACAAGCAGCAGGTAAGCATGCCTGGAGAGATGCCATGTTGGAAGAGTATGCTTCGATCATGAAGAATGATGTCTGGGAAGTGGTACCCAGACCTGAGGGAAAATCCGTGGTCACCTCTAGATGGCTCTACAAAATCAAGTATGTTGCAGATGGCAGCATTGAGAAGTACAAAGCCAGATTTGTTGCTAGAGGGTTCTCACAGATAGAGGGAGTTGACTATGATGAGAAATTTGCTCCTGTGGCCAGGTATTCCTCCATCAGGACTGTGATTTCTGTTGCAGCAGAAATGGGATGGAAGATTCACCAGATGGATGTCAATACAACCTTCCTCAATCGACTCATCGAGGAGGAAGTCTACATTGAGCATCCAGAGGGCTTCGAGGTACGTGAGCGAGTCTCATGTATGCAGATTGAAGAAATCCCTGTACGGTTTGAAACAGGAACCCAGAGCTTGGTACTCTAGGATAGATACCTATTTACAGCAGCTTGGGTTTCAGAAGAGTGAAGCAGACCCAAATTTCTACTTCATTGTGGTGAGAGGGGATCCTCTCATTCTTTTTCTTTATGTAGATGACCTATTTATTACAGGGGCAGAGAAACTCATCAGTGATTGCAAGAAGGATCTTGCATCTGAGTTTGAAATGAAGGATATAAGGTTGATGCATTACTTCCTAGGAATGGAAGTCTGGAAGGAGGATGGGCATATCTTCCTTAGTCAGGGCAAGTATGCAATGGACATTCTGAAGAGATTTCAGATGTAGGATTGCAAGCCCATGACTACCCCTATGACAACCAACTGGAAGAAGCAGGTGGTGTAAGAACCCTAAAAACGCATCAAGAAATCGACCACCCAGTATTCCGCTAGAAACACCAAGGATATATCCCCAAGCATGCGCAGCATGCAAATATATATATATATATATATGAAACAGAAAATGCTCTGGGATCTTTCCCAATCATCTGCGCAGTCCACCAATGGAAGCATAAATGCAATAAATAAATTGAATAACACACCACATGTAAATGCCAAATATACATATGTAGTGTATATCCATCATAATTTACACAAGGATAAAATAAATAATGCCCGGATAATAATTCATACAAGTATTATCACCGCATTCTCCTATTCACCCCCCCCCCCCCCCCGCGCTGCAGAAAGTATATATAAATAAAATCAACCAAAAGGGGCGTCCCTCTTCTCGTAGCTTATGCCATACATATAACGCATCAATAGAAACACATAAGTGACGATATAAATACCAAGCTCAGACGGCCCTCGAAATGCAATGAAACTTCAGACTTCTTCAGAATTAAGCAGAAACCCGATAAGCATCCCATTTTCCTTGTCCTTGTCGTTACTGAGATAACAGGGGATGCTCACAGCGGATGCAGGCCGAGCTTCACGCAAAAGAAAATATTTTTCTTCTGGTTTTGGTGAGTATTTTGTCCGGATCTTACTCGGATCTTATTCATTACGTTATTAGGTTATTTGAAAAGAGATAATTTTGATAAGCCTAAGGGAGTCGTTACCTTGATGGCAAGATCCGTTACGTTGATGGCAAGGATTAATGTCCAAAAGGCGTTTCATAACGTAAAAGAAAGCATCACACACCATCTGGCACACATTGACAGAAAGTTCCATTGACAGAAACCACGTCAGGCTTGGTAGAGGAGGGTCGTTTCTTGGCAATGAACATAGGGAATCCTAACGGCCAAGTAGAGGTCCGATACACGCAGAGGGAATATGAGCGGATACACGTAAAATGCATGGACATGCATCTGGTCCATGCTTCCCTGTAAATGCATCTCTTTATTTTTTTTTATTAATTTTTTTTTCTTCAAATTGTTATAAGTAGAGTTTTAGATGGTCTCGTTTTGTTTTGAAAATTAAGACGTGATCGGATTGGCTTGCTCTTACACAGACATGAAAACCAAATTTGAAGTCGCATGGACTGAGTTTAGTGGGGTCGAAACCACAACCACTTGTTTTGGAAAATCATATATTCGAACATATATGCTTAACAGTGACCCCTACATGTGGATCGACGTTATACTCATCAATGCTTGTACCCCAACTGGTGATCCCAGTTCTCCTCCAAAAGGCCTCACAACGCTTTTTATTTGGGTGGATTTCAGTGCACAATCTCAGACAAAAGTATAGGGATCTCGTGATTGCTGCTTAATAGAACCGAGGCACTTTGCTGTAAAGAGAGGATTTGCAATGGAGGATCCCAAATTGCATGAGCTATTTAAAAAAAAAAAAATGGATTCTCAAAAAAAAACTATAAGAAAAAGGGGCATAAGGGAGGTTTATACATGCCAAAAGAATGACAACACAAGACATGCACTATGCTTTACATCATATGGGTGTGCCTAATTAAGGCTATGTTGTGCCAGGAGATCTGGGTTCAAATCCCAGCACCCATTAACCTGATTTTAATCTTAGTCTTTAAATTTTCCAGAAATTTAGTTTTCTAGCAGATTTAACATGCAGACCTGCAGATACTATAAGAGTTCTAGATTTGACATAAGCAGGTCAGATCTGAAGGTATATCCATAGATTTTATCAGTTTGAGCCACTATAACATTTCACCTTATTAATTTAGATTAACTAGGAAAATCCCATAGGTCTTCAGGGTTTGAACCCTGCTCTGATACCAAATGTAAGAACCCTAAAACTCATAAAACCTACTAAATAACAATATAATATTAAAGATGCATACAGATCTATGAACCAATACAAGAATCTGATAAATACAATGGATCTGATATCCTGTAAATCTATAAAACCAGTATACAACAAGAAGCATCATGCAATGAAAGATCTGTAACAACAGAGTGTATCTAATCAACAATATAACGAAAAATATGCTATGAAAATCATACCTAGTTAGATGACCTAGGAGATACCATTACCTTGACAGCTCCCATAGTGCAACTGAAGGTGGGGGGACGACTCTCCACCCAACCAACCCCCAGCCAAAGGCTGAGGCCCCGGAGCCCCCAATGATTAACCCTATGCCAGCGCTATCTTGCTTTCCTCTCCTCTAGAGCTCCTCTTCCAAGATGGCCAAACACAAAAAGATCCCTGTCTTCACTTCTTCTCTTCCTTTTATCTCCTCCTCCCAATTTCTTAATTTCTTATTTAATGCAATTTGTTTTTCCTTATTTTATTTCATATTCCCAATTATATTATTATCTTACATTATTTTATGTTACATTTTATTCATTATATTAAATATTCTCTATATGAGGGTTGTTACATACTCTCCCCCTTCAAAATTGTCATCAAGTTTTTAAACTTTGATATAAGTGATTTCGAGGTGAGATTGAAAATCAATAAAGCATTTCAATTCTTTATTTTGATTGGAAAAATGTTTAAATAAAAAAATTCAAATGATGAAACCTTGACTAAATTATGAAAATACCATATGAATTTGATTTCTAAAAATCGAGACATGAGATCAACTTGTAAAGGATTAAGAATAATATTGAACATCTAGGAAGTTGGAAAATCATTCAAATCGCAAAATAACCAAATAAATGACAAGCATATTAAGAAATGAAGCATTATCTCATGAAAGTGCATATGAAAAATTGATCAAAAACACCCATTCAAAAGATGCCATCAAACCAATCAGCTGAGACAAAACTCTTGTCTTAAAAAGTTTCTTTGCAAATTTCGAGAACAAAACCTGTCTCGGAAACTCTCAGACACCTCATTTGGTGGTCTACATCTAACTTCGGTACTCATGACCATTTTACAAACAGATTCATCTTCTATTCCCGGGCATCAAATTCTCTGTCTCTGTGTCGTGAATTATTGTTGTTATTGAGGTACATACCTTGCATAATTACTCCCCTCTATGGTTAGAAGACATGTGGTACATATTTCATGTTGATACTGAGTTATTTTGTAGTTTCTTATGGTTTCTGAAGTTAGAGAACATAGAGTGCATATTTCATGATGATACTTAGTTTTTCATGCTACTACTCAGTTTCCATGATGCATATTTCATGTTGATATTCACTTTATTATGGTTTCAAGATGTATAGGACATGAGCTACATGATGTGTTGAGTATTGATACTCAATTGGTAATTTATAGTTTTATTTTGGCATCTTGAAATGAAAGTTATGGAGTATATGTTATGGTGTTTTTACATGTTGTCCTTAGAATGATGCCTTCATGTTCATGCATTATTCATGTGAAATTTGATGATTGTTAATTCTAGCTATGAGTTGTGCATATGATACTTCTTGATGTTATTTCATCACGTATAGACATAAAATGATATTATAGCTTATCATTGCATCTAGAGATAAATGACATTTGGCACATAAATAGTATGAAAGCATGTTGTGGTTAATGTTGGTATTTTACAACTATGTTATGTGTTAGTGAAGAATAAGAGATTATATCAGATATTTGGTATGACATGATATCGTTTCATGCTAACCCTTTTTGCTCCCCATAGAATGCATATTTGAGATGATGATGGATTATGTGAGTTTTTACTCCATGTTGATAGTACTAATGTTGAAATATGGTAGCTTAACATGACATATTAATGAGATGCTTTATAAAATGATGAAAGTATCAGGACCAGTTATGTTATAACGGTAGCACAAAGCACCTAAATGCATTATATGTTAAAGTTGGCATGACTTATCGTTACAATGGCTTATGCGGTAATGCAATGCAATATGAACTGGCGGCTACACATTCTTGTTAGCACATGATGCAAGGTTGAACCATGATATATTATTATATTGAGAAATGGTTACTAATGATTATTCATTATGGCAAGTGCTAGTTGTTCCAAGTGATGCACTCAAATAGCCTGATGAGGCTAAGTATTCTATGATTTCATGGGATCCCATAACCACGAATGAGAATGGCTACTATAAATATATTATGGGCTGGGGGACAAGCCCAACAATTAGCTCTATGCCAGCAGCGCTTGACTTTTGTACCAGAAGTTGGAAAGGTGGCAATGCCATGGATACTTCCCGGAGAACTTCTGATGTGACCAAGGTCCATGGTTGGAGACATACTCACCGGGAGGGAGGTTTATGTAGAAGGACTTATGATGCCTGGGGCTAGTGGCTTGAGGGTGCGGTGGAGGATGTTCAGGCTAGCCTTTCGAGATGCCTAGGGTAAAACGATCCTGATATCAGGATCGGGGTACCGGGAGTATCAGGATCGGGGGTACCGGGAACCAGATGCCGGCTAGTACCGATGAGGCCCATATTCCGGTTAGAATCCGATGAGGCCGTATTATTACCAGAAGTTGGGAAGGTGGAAATGCCGTAGTAACTTCCCGGGGAACTTCTAATGCCTACTGTATGATCCGCGGACAGGTTATAGTAGAGGGCCCGTTCCATGGCGAGCGGGACCATCCAGAGTTGGAGGGGAGGTGTAGGGAGGTTGATCGGATGGTATGATTCTCAGGGAGAGGGTGAGTAAGGAAAGAGGAAGTAAACAAACACACAGTCATTAATTATTAATTAATTATCTAATGCTTATATATGTATGTTGCATGATTATTTATATGGTTGCATACTAGACTCATAGGGAATTACTTAAGAGCATGTTGTAACTTAGGGTGTTTGATTGTATTAGTGCGGTTTGGAGACTTCTATGTGGTGGCCACACATATAAATCTCTAAACTTCACAATAGTACTAGCTACCTAGATATTCTAGTATTTACTTGATTGATTGATTGAATAAGTATTGTATTTATTGCTTGAATATTATAACTTCAGGACGAAGTTTCTTGAAGGGGGAGAGTATGTAACAACCCTCATATAGAGAATATTTAATATAATGAATAAAATGTAACATAAAATAATGTAAGATAATAATATAATTGGAAATATGAAATAAAATAAGGAAAAACAAATTGCATTAAATAAGAAATTAAGAAATTGGGAGAAGGAGGAGATAAAAGGAGGAGAAGAAGTGAAGACAGAGATCTTTTTGTCTTTGGCCATCTTGGAAGAGGAGCTCTGGAGGAGAGAAAAGCAAGATAGCGTTGGCATAGGGTTAATCATTGGGGGCTCAGGGGCGTCAGCCTTTGGCTGGGGATTGGTTGGGTGGAGAGTCGTCCCCCCACCTTCAGTTGCACTATGGGAGCTGTCAAGGTAATGATAGCTCCTAGGTCATCTAACCAGGTATGATTTTCATAACATATTTTCCGTTATATTGTTGATTAGATACACTCTGTTGTTACAGATCTTTCATTGCATGATGCTTCTTGTTGTATACTGGTTTTATAGATTTACAGGATATCAGATTCTTGTATTGGTTCATAGATCTGTATGCATCTTTAATATTATATTGTTATTTAGTAGTTTTTATGAGTTTTAGGGTTCTTACGGGTGGCTTCTGAGAGTAAGTTGGTTGATTCCACAAGGTACCGACAGCTCATCGGTTCCTTGATGTATTTGGTCAACACCAGACCAAATTGGAGTTTTGCAGTCAACACCTTGAGTCAGTACATGGTAGAACCCAGAGATGTGCATTGGGTGGCTGCAAAGCATGTTTTGAGATACATCAGTGGGACAGCAGAATATGGGTTGAACTACGTGAGGTAGGGAGAAGTCCAGCTTGTAGGGTTCACAGATTCAGATTGGGCAGGTAATGCACGTGACAGGAAAAGCACCTCCGAGTGTTGCTTCAGCTTAGGTTCGGCAGTTGTGTCATGGTTCAGCAGGAAGCAGAATTCTGTTGCATTGAGTTCTGCTGAAGTAGAATATATGGCGGCTAGCCCAGCCAGTTGTGAAGCCATCTTGTTTCGCAAGATGTTGGTAAGTCTATTTGATCTACAGTTAGAACCTACAGTGATTCACTGTGACAATCAGAGTTGCATCAAACTCTCTAGGAATCCAGTATTTCATGATCGATCCAAACATATTGAGATCAGATATCACTTCATTCGTGATCATGTTGAGAAGGGAGCAATTGAGCTCCAATACATTTCCACAGATAAGCAGGTTGCAGACATTCTGATGAAGTCCTTGAAGACTAAGTTTAAGCACTTCAGGGAGAAGATGGGAGTGGTGCAAAAGCCTTTCCTGGTTAAGAGGGAGTGTTAAAATATTAACCAGGAAAATGTTCGAGAGAAATGCATGCAAGGGTTTGCATGCAACTACTTTTAGGTTTTTGGTAAACCTAACTTGACACTGAGATGTTATAGGAAGACAGGAGGTGTCTGTCTTCATCATAGAGACAATTGATCTGAGATAGATCATTGGAGAGGAGGACGACTTTCCTTGAGAAGGAGGGTGCATTCCTCAAGAAGGAAGAAGCTCGTACCGTATCCGGTAGAGCGTTTGAGTGTCTGTAACTTGCAGAATATATTCGTCTCAGAGATTGAGGAAGATCAGTGATGATCAGAGCTCAGATCTGCTAAGATATGATTCAGTGCGAGTCATTCATCATTGGAGGGAGGGCGCACTTGTGCATGTAGAGGAGGACATTTTCAGTCAGAGGGCAGTCTTCATAGCGAGCAGAGCAGAGGAGAGGAGAGAGAGAGACAAATCAAACAGAGGCGGATGCAGGGATACTCAGATCCAATTTTGTAGTTAGGGCTCATTCTGTCAGTGCATGCATTAGCGTGGATGCATGCAAATCTAGAGTTTGCGTGAAGAAATTTATGAGGTAACCCTGTATTGTACTTGTCTCATTTCCTATATGCTCTGGGCTCGAGAGAGAAGATAGCCCCACAGTTTGCTGGTTTTTCCCCAAAAGGGTTCCAGGGTACATCTGTTGTTTATGTGTGATTGTATTTATATTTTCAGTGGGTAAATGCATATCTAGTTGTTTGAGTTTATATTAATGTTGTATTGATATCGTGACTCATACCACTTGAGATCTCAGGGCGATCCAGAGGGAGTAGTGATCTCTGGATCTAATATTTACATAAACAATAGCATATAGAAAAGATGTATCCAAACAATACTTAGTGTTCAAATATAACCCAAAGAACAATGATATTAACAGATCTTTGTATACTTTATCTATGTCTAAAAATATAGTCTTGTAGCATGCATTCAATATCAAAATTTAGTCCTTTGCATCAATATTCACCAAGAATAATTTGAAGTCATTTTTTCTAACATTTTGATGTTGTTTGTCGTGTGTTGATGTAACTATTTTATGGCAACAGAGGATATGCACAAGTTGTCCTGAGATAAGGTCTGAAAATAAGCCTGAAAGAGGGAAAGGGAGGCTTCCTCAACAAGGTTGAGGCCTATAAGAAGCAGGGCAAGGGTCTAGAGGGAACCAGGGAGTAGGGTCGAGGGGAAAGGAATGAGAATTAGGGTTTTTAGGGAGGAATTAGGGTTTAGAGCGGGTTAGGGCTTAGATTTTTAGTATTATGGCAGATTTTAGGGTCTTTTGGAGTTTTATATATTTTTAGAGCTGCCACAATTTCGCCCTAGGGTTTTTAGGGCCTGAAATGGCAGAACGAATTTGTAGGAGGGAGGGCCAAAATTTTAGGGAGACAAAAAATTTGAAGAAAAAAAATATTTTTTGATTTTTTAGGATTTCAGACATAAAATTCCAGACCTGATGCTAACCCTAATTCTACCATGAAAATGAAAAATTACACATAAAAATGCAAGCAAATTTGATAAATTTTGATAAACCAAGGGTTTTCATGGATGTAACCCTAAACCCTAGGCCTAGAGAAGAGGTGATCAGCCTCCCTCTTGGAGTAAATTTCTCTTTGACTTCTAAACTAGGGCTTCCTACAACAACCTCTAGGGTTCGTTATATGAGTCTAATCTAGGGCAAAATTAGAGATCCAAGGCCAAACTAGGGAAAACCTCCTCTAGGGAGTGTTTTCCACCATGCAAAGAAGATAGAAGTCAAACAAGAAGGCCTAAATCAGAAGAGAGAAAAAAATGCAGCTCTATGGCCACCATTCAGTCATCAAAAAGCAAGAAACTCACCTACCTTCACCAAGCAAGGCTAAAACAAGACTTACTTGAGCTTTGTGCAGTTCCAACAATTCCTAGCATCCACCATGCATGAGAAAACCCTAAAAAGCATCCAAATTTCATCCACAAGGAAAAGAAGAGAAAACTCCAAGAGGTGCGCATCACTTTCCAAAAGACTATCTTGGGTAAAAGAGAAACATAGTGTATTTTATCCCTTGAGTTATGATTACAAATGAAGTGGGGAGTTGTATTTATAGTGTTCTCAACTAACTTTACAAAATAACCAAGCCGACAAGACAAATAAAATGTCAATGTAAAAATATAACATGAAATAATATAAAATAGTCTAAAAGATGGCTACCTGGGGTATTTTCCCCCTAGGTGCCAAAAAACTGATAAAAATGACTCAAACTGAACAAAAGGCTTCATTCTGAGAGGTGGAGTGAGCAGGGGGGATTGTCATGCCCCATCTAACCCCGATAATGTTGAAAATCCCTCAACATCCCCCCTCTACAAGCCTGTAGGCCTGGTAACCATGGATGACATCATCATTGGAAATGCACCAAGGAGAGAGGGCGCTCTACAGGGAAGGGGCCAAGATGGGTGCATAGGGTGACCAGAAGAGGAGGCAAGAGCCTCAAAGCTGGAATATTTTCATCGGTGTAGAAAACAAGCTGAGGGTCATGTGACCCAATGACCCACCCCTAAGAGCCCCAGACACCAACCTCAGGGCTACAAGTCTTAGAATGAGGCAATCAACAATGCCACTAAGCCATAGTACTCCTAAAGGAAGGACCAAAGGGTCCAGCCATAACCACCTCTCAGAAAGTACTGATAATAGCCCCATCATGACCCTGAAGAAAAATGCAACCCCTCCTTGGGAAAACATCTAAATGTGCATTGGTACTGGTACCAGTTAACACCATGAAAAATATATTTTTTCCATGTTGATTTGGGAAAAAATTTCACTTTTTTGGGAAGAGATGGACTTCTTAAGCCCCTTAACCTTCATCGCCATTTCGTTTCTAGATCCTTGTGTAGCCTCAACCAATGACTCCCTTGTGAGGCTTGCCATGGTATACTATTCAAAATTGTCCCTCTCAACCTATCGTTTTTGGTAGATTGAGGCTAATATTTATTGTTACTTTTTCAAATGTATTCTTAGTGTCCTTTTACTATGTTATCTTCTACCCTAAAGTTGTATATGGAGAATTTTGTTTGATTAGTTCTTGCATTCCATTCAAATAATATTATCTACTGAAAGTTATGTTTGTATCTTAATTTGATGAAACTTCCATAATTATGGGTTCTCTAGTTACTCTCAAGGCCTTTGACCTTGTTGTCCATTGCCAACAATGGCCCTTCATCGGATTCCATTTATGCATGAGCCATCTAAGTACACATTGATTTACTTGTCAACATCCTTCCCCTAAGCTATTGATATGGACAATCTAAATGCTATTATTTCATTTATTATGCATTATTAAGTGCACCTTGAAATTACTAGATTCTTGTTGGTCTATGTCTGCAATTTTTATGTAGTCCTTTAGCTCTAAAATTCATACTCCAAGTTTTTACGCACAGTCCTTGGGTCAATGCAACCTAGTTGGCAATGCAAGAACAATTATTGGAAGCATTGAATGGATTTATATTCTCCATTGTATCAAGGTGACCTCCAAATTTCATATTTGCAGCTTTGACCTTTCATGTATTTTTATGCAAAACTGATATGGATTTGAGAAGATGATTACTTATTGGTTATGGCCTTGAATGATGTGTCTTCAAGACCTATGCAGCACCAGCTTTCATTTTTTTCCAATGGGTTTTTTGAAGCATTGAATTGGATTGAGCAGTAGAACCAATTTTTATTTTAAAAACCTTTGCTCCATTCTCCTCTATGAGTCCAGGAGGTAAGCTTAACCAAATATTTAAAATATACTAACATTTGAGAAATACTGGTTTGAAATATCCATTTTATGTGTGGTATTTTATTAGAATTGGCTAATATTAATTATAAAAATATGATTTCATTCCATCTATTTTCAGGGGTTCTTTCATGCAAGTTCCTACCATTGTCAATGTTTGTTTGATTGCATACTAAATAAAATATAGAATAGTGTTTCATTGGCAAATGAGTTCTTGCATGATATTCTTTAGTATTCCATGCATTTGTAAGATAAGAACTTAGGCATGTTTAAGCGGTAAAGGTCATGAATGTTTGGGTGCATGTTGACTCGGTGGAGTTAAATAGAGTAATTGCTCAAAGACTGGGCATGTAATCTTTGCAGCAGAGTAATCTTTCAACGGAACTCTGAAAATGGCCAAAGGTTTGATTATGGTCAAAGACCCATAGTTCATAGAAACTTCGAAAATAGGGTGGCCAAAGGATGGATCGAAAAAAATCTAAAAGGAGCGTGGCCAAAAGCCAAATCAAGAACTTAGCTATAATACCAAATGAAATTAACAAAGTTCATTTACTAGCGAATATCCAACATAAGAACAGTTGACAAAAACCCATATGAAACACTAGTAGATATATTCAATAACAAATGAATAGATAAGAGATGTAATCAATGCCATGGAATGGTACACACATATATGCATTCACTATTCACCATGGATAAATGGTCATGTCCTTTTATTAGGATGTAACACTTCACTAATTATTATTATTACTATTATTTATTAATTGATATTTATACAATTATATTCGTTACATTATTCTTTGTTCAAACATTGTTGTTTAATTCCAATGATGAATTGCAGGCACATAAGCTAATGTTTTATTATGCGTTATGGATTGAAGTAGACTCCTCTGGGTATGGTACATCAAAACTAACAAAAATTTGGGAGTGGTGATTCAAAATATGTCCTTGTGACTCCAATCTCTATGTCAAAAGAAAGAATGGTGATGTGCTAATTTTAGTGATATATGTTGATGACATCATCATCACAAGTAGCAAGGCAATAGCAATTCCAAAAGTAAAGAATAAATTATATTTAGCTTTTGACATAATTTGTTTAAGCCTCCTACATTTTTGCTTAGGTGTACAAGTTCAGCAAACAAATAATTAGGTCTCCTAGATTATTGCTCATATGTAGAAGTTTGGCAAACAAATAATCATATTTTTGTTTCACAAACAAAAAATATGCCAAGGGTTTATTGGACAAGTTCCAAGATGCAAATTGCAAAATCTCATCTACACCTGTGGAGAAAGGGTCTAAATTTTTAACCGGCACTAATTCAAATACAATCAATGAATTAGTCTATAGGAAACTAGTGAGCAGCTTGATCTATCTTACCACCACCATATTATTGTTTTCATGTACAATTTTGGCAAATAAATAATCATATTTTTGTTTCACAAACCAAAAACATGCCAAAGGTTTGTTGGACAAGGTCAAGATGACAAATTGCAAAATCTCATCTACAGTTATGTAGAAAGAGACAAGAAAAATAACGGACACTAATTCAAACATGGTCCATGAATTAGTCTATAGGGAACTAGTGAATAGCTTGATTTATCTTACCACAACTAAACCTAATTTGAGCTATGGAATTAAGCTATATCTCATAATTTATGCAAGCTCCGAAAATAGAATACTAGACAACAATATAAGAATGCTACGGTATGTAAAGGGAATATAGCATTTTGAATGGAAAAAAGCAAAATGCCTCAATTGTGTGGCTATCCAAGCACAAATTGAGAATAATCATGATTGTTGGGAGTCTACAATATGTTATGTGTTCAATCTAGGCACAAGGGTAGTTTCTTGGACCAAACAACAAACAACATGCAGTTTCACTTTCCTCTACAAAAGCATAATATAGAGCAGCATTCAAAGGGGCATGTGAATCAATTTGGCTTAAAAGAATGCTTGCAAATTTAAAGGTTCCTCAAAATGAGCCGACGGTACTTTTGGTGATAAACTCGGAGTTCTCAAGCTGGCAAAGAATCCCATCTTCCATGAATAAACCAAACAAATTGGTGTGCATTGTCATTTCATCCAACAACTTGTTCAAGATGAAGAAGTTGAGATGAAATATTGCCCAACTAAAGACCACGACTGCAGATGTTTCACCAAGTCTATTGGCCCAAATAAATTTGTAAAATTCAGAGGCAAACTTGTACTCTCTAGAATGACCATTACGGGAGGACATTAATTTAATTAATAATGCTCATTTAGACTATAGACTTAGGCATATTAATAAAATCATTTTTTTACTTAGTCTAAATCATGCCTTAAAGTTGTATTAATGACTTAACAATATTTAAGTCACTTTAAGGTTCATGCATCTCCGATTTATGCACTTAGGGTTTTTGTCATTCCTTTAGTATAAAAACACATGCTCTCTTCATTTCATAATCTAAGTATTTCTCTCTTCCAAGTTCTTGTGTTTTTGGTTTCATTGTTTTCAATTTCTTTTTGTTATAGTTATGTGTATTGGCTTCTACTCTTTACTTCAGCATTACATCATCCTTTTGTATGTCATTACTTTGATCGCATAACAAAATATAACCTATAACAATAGGTCCTTTGCACTTGACTACCAACTATTTAGATACATCAAAACAAAACATCAATGTATTCACATGGGAAATATTATATATTAGGGGTGCCAAATGGGCTGTTAGAATCGGCCATCATGTAAAACTCTTAATAGGTCTCAAAGACTTCAAGTTAACAACTAGTCCATTTTAACTGTACTTTATCAAATGATGCTAAATGATTGAAATTTGGAAGCTTGTGGCCCTATTTGGAAGAATTAGAAATGATCATCTGAGAAGCCATTTATAAACAACTAAACCAAGGAGTTTTATGCAAAGATTCACAAACTTGTTTAACAGCATATCATCTGAATAAGAAGTGGTTCAAGATAACAAAACAAGGTAGATGGAGAGATGTCAAGTTCTATGGAAGTCCCACTCTTCTTTTAGAACTCATATACTTCTCTAGTTGGTCCCTCATAAGTCATAACAGCTTAGTGGTAAAGGATCAACTAAATTGCACTGGCCTTGTAAATGAATGTAGTGTGGTTTGCCACAAACATGAAATGGTTAAACATGTAATGTTGAATTGCAAAGTTGCCAGAACATTTTGGGCTTAAATTGTTGTTGAGTATAGTGCTTTCTTTGTTTCTCCTCTTCATTGGAAAGGGGTCATGCTTGGGGAGAAACAGATGATCTGGCATGCAGGAATGAATATGTGAGATGCAATGAGACTAACAATCATCTCTCTTTTATGGAAACAATGTTGTCAAGCAATTTTTCATTGGGCAAATACTTTTTTCAGCCTAGGAGATGTTTAATGTTTTTGCATTTAGATCAAATCTAGCTGTCTAAATTTTAGCTAGAAATGTTATTTTAAAAAAGATAAAAGACACTCTTCAAGTGGGAGCCAAAGCCAACATGATAGCTCTTTTTAAATATGTAGAAAGGGAGATTTTGCATGACTGATCTCCCTAGATGTGACAATATTGATGTATGTGTATATTGGTTTATGAGGAAATATATGATCCAAGGTTCCAAAACGAAAAAGAAGCAGCATGCAAAAGACAACCCAGCACACTCAGCGTAAATTTTAGCTCTATATGGAAAATAAAATAAGAAATGTGGATTACATGGTCAATTATAATCAAGCTGGTTGAAGATGGAGATTCTGCCAAAGCTAGTTCAAAAGCCCTACTGCGATGCCCTGAAAGTGTCACCTTGCTTGAAAGCATCACCTTTACCATGTGTGGGTGATATTGTAGACAAAATTACACAACCACTAAGCAGGGCCAGTACAAGGCCTAAGCAGTTCACCACTAGGGCTTCTGTTGAATATCTTGCAATTGTTTTACTTGCTTGCAGAAAAGTAAGCTTCTCTAAAAGCCCAGTTTCAGCAGTTGCCACAGCCAATCCATAAATGTACAGTCCCAAAAATACATGCCATGGTAACACAGTGGCTCTTGAATTTCTACTACCCCCTGGGTACCAAAATGTGGCAAAGCCAACAGCCCACTGCAAAGGTAATGGAAAAATAGCAACAGATACACCAACAAGAAAATCAATGCAAATAACTACAGGTTTTTATACTGAAGACAAATAAATGATTGACAATTAAACAACAAAGATAAAGAAAGAAAAATCTCAGAGAACATTAGATAATGTTGCCATACCTGGATACCAAATAGTAAGACACAAGTCACCCCAAGCCATGAATGTAGACTGTAAAAGTTGTCAATCCCCTTGTCAATATGAAACTTGTAAGCTGCCCAGATGCCTATCATAGCCAGGCTAAGGGCAAGACCTTGAAGCACCAGATGTACAGCCTTTTTGTAATTTTTAGTTCCAGGTACTGACTTATATACTAACATGGCTGAATTGCAAGCAAAAACAATGTCATTGAAGCTGCCCTTAACGCCAGTCCTACTTTGTTCAATTCAGTAATGTAGACACAAATAACATAGAACTAAGAAAACCAATGATTTCATATCTCAACATCATAATGCTTACTAATCAAAACATAGAAAATGAAGTTCTTGGACATTTTTTGTATATCACTTTCGCAAATAAATTGAAATAGGGATGTTGTGTGTTACCCACCTTCACCATTTAGCAATATGAATCCAATAAGCATCAATGTCGGGTGAACCTACAGGAAATCATGAGTTTAGCAGCATTTATTATCCACTCAAAACAAACAGTCAACCACAATCATCATTCCAGAAATTACTTCGGTGGATACTAGCATATTAATCAAATTCTTACAAGAAAAAACATGGAAAACGAAGTAAGCATATTAAACTATTTGATTCATTTAAAATTTTGTATCTGACAATAAGGAACTGTTTATGTATGTTATTCTGCAGTGCATGATGAAATGTTATGGCAGCAAAGCTGCAAGTCACTACAGTCACGAGTTGGGACGAAGGCGTGATCCAAGGCATGCCAGGAATACATGTGACAGAAGGAAGAATCATAAATAAAAATCCAGAACTAGTGTTTTCAACCTGAAACGGTCTACAAGAATTCCTCCTTGAGTTTGCAAAAAATCAAGTACAAAGGTGCTTCAGGAGACAAGGAGAAAGTTCAGTGTACATGATCACTCCACGAAAGAAGATTCAAGAATGTGAATCAGAACCACTCCCATTCTGTCATGGCATCAAGTCTCAAGGAGCACTGAGCCTCAATTATTCACTAACTCAAACATTACATTGACCAGGTTAATACGGGATACTTATAGCTGACATAAGGAAACCTATGTCAAATTTGCTATGTTAGATTGTTTCTAGAAGTAGTTCCAAGTAAGTTGCAAAATATACTTAAGTGTTGAAGCTTGCACTTTTGGTGTCATGTATCATCAATTCAATGCAATTGACATCATGTTCCAATTTGTGTTGCAAAATAGTGTTTACTGTTGAAGTGCAGCTTGGTATCCACTCCATGTAATAATTTACTCGTAGTTAGTTCCAAAGAGTGCACATAGAACATAAGCAGTTAGAGAGATCTAAATTGCCTACACATTACCAACCAGTAAGAAACAGTCCCTGTTTCTACAATTGAGTTGACAGAATATTTCTACAATGTGTAAGAATATACTGAATAATAAATAATTGACAAAATGACGATATGCTTACAATGAGCCTCATCGTGGTATACACTTATACCCATTCACTGGTCATGAGGCAAAGGAATATGTGCCTTTTGACTTTTCATTAGCCTACATTATTATTAGTAGTAGTAATAGTATATTTATATTTATGTTTGTTACATTCCCACCCTCTCAAGGAATACCTTGTCCTCGACGCATAATAAATAGGATTCTCTCTAGCTAAGCATGTTATCTTGGCATCATCATCTTCATGTTTGTTTAGTTGTAGGGGCTTGACTTGGTTCTCACTTTTAGCACTAGCAAGGTCCCTTTGTAGGATGTGCTTCATATCTTGAAGTCTTTGGACCTGTTTGTTGAAGGTGAACCCTTGATGCTTCTTAGGTGCATATTTGATTTGCTTCCGTTGTTGTATGCTTGCATGTACTTCATGCACTTTTTTCCTTAGTGGTAATTCACCTTCCTTGAGAGGGGACCCCTCCACACCATATAATTTGTAATGTTGACCTTGCCAATTAAACTCCATGAATTGTTCTGAGCATAGAGTCTTGTGTGTAGTTCTAGTTCTTGCATTTGAACTGAGACTTTATGACAACTTCCTACTTTGACCTTTTGTCCATTAGCGACCACAACTGTGAGATCCTTAGTGGGGTACACAAAAAGGTTTAGTTGTTTTGCAACATTGATGTCTTTACAACTAAGTTGCATGAAACGGAGAAACATCTGGAAGTTTCCGAAACGGGTACGGCAGGAAATGTGACCTTCCAAAAATGGAAATGCCGGGGGAAACGCCGTATATAAAATATATATATATTAAAAAAACACATTGTCTTGCAAGAAAAACATAATGACACTCACAAAAAATATTTTAGAAGGAAAACCATGTTGATAATCATTGACTACTTGATGCAAGTGACAAAATCCAAAATTAGCCTTTATAGATGAGGCTATACATCCAAAATTAGCCTTTATAGATGAGGCTATACATCCAAAACATGAGCTAAAGAGAACTGCAATTACATAGTGATAGATTCCTAATACATGTCATACTCATCCTCATCCTCATCATTAAAAATAGAACAAGATGCTTGTTCAGCAGAACTAGATAAAGGACGGGAAGAAGAGGCAGTTCCACTTCCGCTAGCTGTCGCATCATCACCAACATCAAGAGTAGCAAGGGAGAGCTCCAAGTCTGGGCATTCTGCATCCACGTCCCATTCTTTATGAGGCCCATTTGCATATTCTGCACCCCTACGAGACACAAGGCGGAGGTTTGAATGCACATATACAAGATCTTCAACCTTCTGCGATCCCAAACTGTAGCGCTTCACAGAATGAATGAAGCCATAGGTGCTCCAATTCCTTTCTGTTGATGAAGAGCTTGCCACTTGTGATAGAATACGACTGGCAAGGCTTTGCAAATATACACCATTTGCCCCATGACAAGTCCACCATTTAATCGGGTTCATGGTCCTCCTCTCATCCAAAGATGATATGTCTGAAAAATCCTCTAATCCAGCAGCAAAACAAGCAAATTCCTCCCTCGCATCTGTCTGTTGAGAAGTTGGAAACAACCTCTGGAAGGATTTTTTTATTCCATTGGCCACCTCCTTGTCCATATGCGGGGCCTTCCTCTTCCCATTGCTTTGAGCAATCAAATCTTCATCATAAAATCTTGGATTTAGAGCATGTGCCAAAGTGTGCAAAGGAGTGTTAAAGGCATTCCACCTCATAACAATGATGGATCTCACATGCTCAACATAATCAAGATCAACAAAAAGCAGAGTGGGGGCCTCCTATGTAATAATTTCCACAGTTTTCTCAACCATGGTATCCATGCCATCATAAATCTCCCCCAAGAAAGGTTTGTCTGTGTCTGCATCTTGAAGAAGCTCAAATGCAGGCGTGGTGAACTTGAGCAAGAAATCTATCTTGCTCCACCAATCCTCATCAAGCAACACCCTCCTTACCATGCTTCCCTTCTCTGAATTTGCCTGCCTCCACTCAGCCCAAGTGGCACCCACCACCATACTCATTAATGCAGGCTTGACCTCAACAAGGCGGCGTAGCATGATGAAGTTTGAGGCATATCTTGTCTCAGCAACTTTGAGCAACTCCAATTTGGAGTATTCTCGATATATTGCTTGAGACTGGTGGTGGTTGGTGATGAATTT
Source organism: Larix kaempferi (assembly GCA_027924585.1). Lineage (NCBI taxonomy): Eukaryota > Viridiplantae > Streptophyta > Pinopsida > Pinales > Pinaceae > Larix > Larix kaempferi. The sequence goes on from BSBM01000229.1 coordinate 6,134,187, forward strand.
TATGATCTCCCTAGCTTGCCCTGTGACCTCCTTAATCCATGTAGTTTTTGCCTCAATCTCCTCTAAAATCAAGTTTAGATTATGGACAACGCAGGGAGTCCAAAAGATATGATTGTATCTACTCTCAATAATCAGGGCTGCAGCTTTGCAAACAGGTGCATTATCTGTGATAACTTGCACCACATTTGCTGGCCCTACTTGTTCAATAGCAGAAATTAAAATTTGAGCAATGAAATTACTATCTTTTACCTCGCCTGAACAATCTTCTGCTTTTAAGAACATTGCTCCTTTTGGTGATGATGCAATGATATTGATCAATGGCCTCCACCTTGTATCAATCCATCCATCTGAGATAATGGAAACCCCTGTGCTGCTCCATGAGTTACGAACTGGTTTTAGAACATCCTCAAGTAGGAGCCTCTCTTTCTTGAGCAAAATTGTTCTGAGTTTTTCATAGTTTGGCCCCTTGAAACCTTGAGGAGTTGTGTTAATTGCCCTCACCAAATCCTGCCAATAGGGGTACCGAACCACATTAAATGAGATGCCACAAGCATATATGGCCCTTGCCACTCTTGTCTCGGCTTCTTCTCTCCCTTGATTGTTGAGCATTTTCAACAATCTGCTATCTTTAACTGCACTTGCAGGCTTGGATATCTCTTCTTCTAGTTGGACTGCCCTCCTCTTCCTTGCTTCATGAACAATCCTTGGCTCAATGCTAATAACCAAGGTTGATGGTGGTAGCTTGCTAGTGCCACCCATCCCAATCTTGGATCTTTGGTCCTTCAATCTTTGAGCATCTTCATGCTCTCTCTTGAATGAAGCCCTCAACTCTGGATTTTTGGTATATGCACAAGCTTCAACACCCTTCACTCCTTCATGCAAAATGTGAGCCTTGACTCTTGTGTAAGAGCCCTTGAAGGTCTTCTCACTCTTGCATAAATTGCACTTCCATTCTCATGAACCCCCATCACCACCCATTTGTTTGATCTTGGTAACATGCCTCCAAAGAGAATAGTATTCTTGCTGCCTTGTTGGTTGAGGAGCTGCAGGGGCAGAGGTAATGCCAGTTTGAGAAGCCATGGATGCTGCTGCCTGCAAATGCCAAAAACAGTAAAAAAATTCTGCCCACACTTAGAGAAGGCATGAGTGGTGAAGGAAAGGATAAAATCAGAAAAAAAATTCTTCAAAAATAAACTACGAAACTAGAATGCATACGAAATAAAAGAATGCGGCCACTCTCCTTCTTGCTGCCCACAACACTGGAAATCGACCAAAGCTTGCTACCAATGCTCCAAACCTCAACTAAAACGCTCACTATTGCTGTAGGAAGCTCCTCTTGCAAATGAATGTGTGAAGAATGAGTGAGCTAACGGCATTCTTATAGGAATTTTCCAGCTGTTAGGTTTTCTACATCTTCTAGATGTTTCCTTTGTCTATTACAAAAAAAATCAAGCAATATCTAATTAAACAGCACTCTCATAATTAAAAAATTAAAAAAAATGAATTGTGGGCCAATTCGAGGGACAAACAACCCTGTTTTCCAGCCGTACGGACCCACACGAGCTAACTGAATTCGCGAAACGGGGGCCGTACAGGCCGAAACTCGCCCGAAACACTGCCAGCTGTACCGTACAGCGTTGCGTACTCGCAAAACTCCGTACGGTACGGCCAGCGGCGTTTCGGGCGTGTTTCGTACCGGTTTCGGCGTTTCGTACTGTTTCGGGTACTGGTACGGCAGTACGGAAGCCATTTCCTGCAACTTAGCTTTACAATTATAAGTACTACCAGAAGCTACAAGTATTGTTATACTTGATTTTTTATGATTCCTTAAAGCTTCAAGGACTTGGGTTGTGATTTCTCGATCATCATTGAAAGTGGAAAGTGAAGGCTTGCTTTCCCCTTTTATTGGAACCTAGATCTTGTCAACCTTCCTGAGACAAGGCAGAATATACTTTCTAGGTGGTTCTTCTGTTTATTCCTTTCAAGTAGTTCTTTTTTGACACACATCATTCTCAATCCTATTTCGTAGTGTGCATATGAGATTGATGCTAGTGAAACTTCTGGTGATCTTTCGTCACGGTCAGAATCTGAGTTTGACGTTACTAGCAGATTTTTGTAAGTTTCTGGTTGGACTGTTGACTCATCTTGTCTTCAGTTAATTTGTCAATTTCATACCCTAATTCTTCATAACAATAACCCTCTATGTAAGCTTCATCACAATAACTCATTTTTAGTGGGGCTTCTTGTGGAACTGTTAACACTTGAAACCATCCGGTTTCAAGGCAACTGGAAACAGTGCACTGTCACCACGCCCCATTTCCCTACACTTCAGGTTAGTGCTTGCTAACCACTGGGCAGGGTCCCTAGTGACTTTAGAGGTCAATTAACAATAAAAAACGATCAGTAACACTTAAATTGAAATAAAAACTTGCTGTCCTGAAAAATCTGTGTCTAAGAATGGAAAAACAGTGAGTTAATAAATGATATGATCTTAAAAATACAGGGAAATTGATGCAGAAATTTATTGAGTTTGGGCATGCAACCCAATGCAACTTAGATGAAATAACAATACTAATTTTGATATAGAAATAGAAATTACAGCAACTAATTAAAATTGTGTTTTTAATGCTGTTTTTTTGGTCTTTTGGTTTTTATGACTTGTTATGATTTCCGTGCATGGAAATCGAGAAAAACATATAGTTTCTCTCTGATTCTGTGACCAAAACAGAATTAAAGAAGTCTAAATATTCCTATCTTAATATGCCTAAGATGCAAAATTAAATATTGTAGGTGAAAAGTTCGTTCTTTAGTGCAAAATAGTTATGAAAACTTAGTAAACCAGTGCCTTTGTGAAGTCAAAGAGAAGGGGAAAGAAAGAAGAAATAAAGTTATTCGAGCAGAAGAAGATCTGAGGCATATTCATTCAAGCCCTGTCAAGATCAATATTAGTAACTTATGAAAGCCTAAGAAAATAGAAGTTTCAATACATGAAAACCTGTAGTAGTCGCTAAAGTGTATTATGCCTTTATTATCACGAGTTGTAGGAAAAGCAAAGTCCCGATAGCTTCGGGCAGCAATAATCCAAGGTCCCAATCACTCTACTAGATGGGACAAAACTAGTCATGAGCCAACAAAGACAACTCTTTCCCACCTGTAGTCCACGCTAGTAGCCAATATCAATCTCTCTAGGAAGAAGCAAAGAAGAATAAGGGAGAAACACACCAGCACACCAACTTAACAATACAAATCAAATCGAAGAAAGACTCCCTTCTTCCTTATACTTCATACAATATATAGGAAGTGATTGAGAGAATAGAGAAAAATAGAAAAGATAAAATTAGATTCTCCAAGTATAGCACTCATTTTTTAGTGAAAATAGCATGTGCATGAAGAAGATATTCTTCAAAATATCCCCCTCCTTCTAATAATAACCATCCATAAGATAAATTAGCCAATTACTTATTTTAATGCACTTTTTACATGCCTAAAATAAATCCTACAAATTTTCTTAAGGAAATAACTCCCTAGAATTAAACCTTAAAGGATGGGAGGATTAATTTACAACCATGATTTTAGGCCTTTAAAATAGCACATTAGGTTTGCTTATTTTTAGGAATGGATAAGGCATGAAAATAGAAGTGGACGAGGATATTTTAGAAAAGGATAAGGTATATAAAAATAAGAAATTGGATAAGGCAAAAATAGCAAGGTGTATAGCTTCAAGGTTATTCCACCACAAAGTCAAAGGCCAACTCAAGGGAAAATGAGGGATCATCAAGGAGGTCACACCAATCAAGGTCATATGCACACCTCCAAGGGCTCAAAACTGTAATAATAGCCAATATCTCTATGTGGGCCTTACCTAGCTAAAAATAGACCATGCCAAAACGCAACCAATACCTGAAAATTCAAAGCACTGAGAATGGCTTGAAATCAGACATTGTTGATGCTCACCATATTGGGTCCCCACATATCCAGTCACCTACTAAAAATAGACTCCACGGAAATTAATGAAATTCAAAACAGGCGCAAATCTTCCAACGAGGTCCTCAAATATGAAATTGGATCATCAATTAGACTAGTCTCCAAAAACTGCTAAAAATAGCAATTTCTCAGATTTGCTAAAAACTGAACCCCATGCATATCTCCCCAAACGGTGTCCAAAATCGTGATCAGATCATGTAAAATATAACACTACAACTCACCCTAATCACACCTTGTGGGGGTCTTCAACCTCCTATCTCTAAACATTGCACTGAGTATGTAAGCATGGGGCACCTACTGTCGTTGTATTACTTGTCCATCTGTACCTAAGATTTATGCTCTGCCCACACCTATAGAGAAAGAATTGCTGATGCTACGTCAGTGGACCAACTAACAATCCACCCATAATGCACTCACGAACCGTTGATGCTGAATGGTGAAATCAGTAACACTAAGCTCACTCCGAATGATATCCATGACTATGTAACCACAACCTTTCAATATTGACCCATGAAAAAATTAAATTAAATACTTTATTGAAAGTTGAGTCAACATGTACAAGAAGGAAAAAATGGCAACTGATAAATTAATGGTTGTACAAGTTATAAAACTGGCATGACAACTGTTCGGAAGTTGAATACAACAAAACCGTGTGAATACAGTAGGAGGCTGTAAAGGACTATATGGAAAATACAAGTGTGCAGGACAGTACAGCTTGTTACCCGTCAGTTTGCACGAGATTGATTTAAAGATTGAAGATGATGATGCACTGAAAGACTTCCAAATCAAGGCTTCTTCAAGCATTCTTCTTCTTCTTCTTCTTTCTTCTAGTCATCTTTTGTATCATATAGTCATCTTCTAGTTCTCATGAGTTTTTTTTCACTAAGGTAGGTTTAGATCCTTGTGGTCTAAATGTGTTGAAGTTTTTTCACTCGACAATAACCTTCAAAGCCATGAGCACTCCCTAATACATTTTCCCTAGTCTTGGTGTTTTAGTCCTTGGTCTTCTATAAATCCTGCATACCATAGCGTATCACCATGGACTAATGTTTAGAGTCTTAAGTCCTAGAGGTGGCACATTCCCTTGAAGATGAGTTGTGACACATAGAAAATGACTCCTAAAGGTGCCGCACTTCCCTATGCATGAGTTTTGACACTTGGAAGGGAAGCCCTCTTGCTCCTAAAGCTATATAAGGAGTGCTCTTTCCTCATTTTAGTCATCGGTTGTTGCTTTGAGCACTATTTGTAATCATTCTCTATTGGGGAGCTTCATTGTAATATCAAAGAAGGCTTTGGAGGTCATCTTGGGATCTACTGTTAGTTGTGTGGCTTATCTCTTACTTCTTGTTTCAACTTGGAGGTAGCTTGTATCATTTGCTTTGTTATTCTTTCTTCTTTTGTTTGGCCATTGAAAGGGTACTACTACCCCATTGAATAAGTATTAAGAAGTATAGTAAGTTCGATCTCATTGTAAATATTATTGTCATTCTATTAGAAAGGTTAATATTTTTAGCATATTTCCCTTAATAGGATTGTGCTATACTAATGCCCTCTTTGTAGATTGCACCCCAAAGAGAAAGGAAGAGGAGATCTCTTATCCCATTTGCTATCTTGTTTGCAAGTTTCCTCCAAACATCAAGAAGACCAAAGTTAGCCTGGAGCAACCTTTTTCTTTCAGTGATCACTTAAGCAAGGTCATCAAGGTTGGTCTTCATTGGCTCCACTACTGATGCAGGGGCATCGAAGCCTAGGCGAAACAGTCGAAGTTGATCAAGAGAAGGAGGTCGACTAGGGGGATTGCTAACGACCATTGGTACGAAGGAGACTGGCTTTTGAAGCCAGGTAGTCGAGCAGGAAGTTGTCGAAGTGTGGTCGATAGGAGAGGAGTCGACGAAGTCGAAAGTTGACAGGATGGTCGAATAGCGACATCGACGGAGACGTGGCCGAGGCCAAGCGAGGGGGGTGGGGTGGATCTGCAGCCGTAGAGACTAAGTGAAGTCGACGAGTAAAGTCAAGAATCGACAAGTTAAGATGGTCTATGTAACGAAGAGCGAACCAGTCGAAAGGGGACAGTGACAAGACCGACAACTGTAGCTACGTCAGAAAGGTGCAGGGGTCGAGGCAACGTACCTACAGCCGTTGTGGGTAGTTGAGGAAGTTAATGGCAGTTAAGAAGGTTGTGCAGGCACAGAAGGGCGCTGACAACTGCAGGTCTACACGACCAGGGAGAAGAGCGGCGGACAGAGAAGGACGTCTCGGGGAAGCCAGGAAGGGTGGACCTCGAGAACAGAAGTCGAGCAGAGTAGAAGACTAGTGTGGTGCGGAGGCACGGAGTGGGGATCGGTCTTTCTTTCGTTATTCAGAGGATCGGAAGACTGAGAGGATCACACACAAAGGGAAGAGACACACAGAGAGAACAAAAATTTACTTCTGTAGATTGTAACAGGCTAAGGCCGACTTGTCTTATTTTGCTTTGTATGTAACATTGAAATTGATACAAGTAATAGAAGCCAACTTCTTGGCATTTCCAGTTCACATCCAGTCTATGTGAGCGTTTTGTGTGTTTCCTGTGTGTTATAGTTAAGCAAGAGGGTCCGACCGACCCGCCCTTGCGCCAGGTGGTATCAGAGCAGCAGCATCATGAAGGTAGGAGGAATCCCGATACCGACTTGCATAGCGTCGGGTGGTATTCGAACAAAAGAATCCTGAGGACAGGAAGAGCCTGCGTGTGCGTGAACAGCTCCAGCTGCGGTTGGGTAGAGTTGTGCGCATGTGGTGAAAGTCCGGTTGCGATTGGACGAGAGGAGATTTCAGCTGCGGTTGAAAGAATTGCACAAAGAGGTGTAAATGTCTGTGGTGTAGGACGAAGAGCGCGAGGTGTAGGAGTTACAGTTGATCGCGAAATGTTCGACGAGTGTATGCGAACAATGAGAAGCTTGACCAATGTGGTCGTAGCGATCAAAGAAAGCCAAAGGCGTGGATGCATTCCCGATGCACTTGACCATAGCGACGAGGAAGTCAAGGAAATGGAAGCTCGTGAAGCAGTGGAAGAAGAACTAGAAGATAAGTTCATCAAGCTACTGACAGAGATGAGGGGTAAGGCAAAAATGGACATACCTACCTACTCAGGAAGTCTGGATCCAGAAGACTTGATAGACTGGTTCAGAGAAATGGAGAAATACTTCAACATAGAGAAGATTGAGGATCCTAAGAGGGTTAAGACTGCATGTCTGAAGTTGAAGGTTCATGCCTCATTGTGGTGGGACAATGTACACGAAGACAGAGTCAAGAAAGGCAAGGAGAAAATCAAGTCTTGGGACATAATGGTTGTCAAGCTGAAAGGGAAGTTCTTGCCTAGCGACTATGTGATTTCCTTGTTTAGGAAGTTACAAAAATTTCGACAGAAAGTGATGACCGTGAAGGAATACACGGAAGAGTTCTACAGACTGTCGATTAGATCCAGTCAAACCGATGAAGGCGAAGAAGCAGTAGCAAGATATGTAAACGGCTTGAAGTATGTCATACAGGGCAAGTTGAGCCTGTCGAAGTTCAAAATGGTTGGAGAAGCCTACCAACTAGCTCTGAAGGCAGAAGAAAAGCTGTCAAGAAAAACCGCATCGACCAAAGGAAGGATGACTGGTCGAGGTGCGAAGACTATTTCCGCGAAGGGACAAAGTAGCGGAACCAGGAGAGAAGCCATCGAAGACAACCGACTTGCGGAGGGGACAACGACCAGAGAAAAAGCACAAGGAAACCAACGAGATGGTTGAGAGACCCACGGTCAGGGTAAGTTTGGTCGAAATGGTCCAGCAGAAAGGAGAGGAGCTAACAGACCAGCGATTGTCTGTTATAAGTGTCGTGGAGTGGGACACAAATCCTATGAATGTCCGGAGAATCTACACGTGGCGGAGGATTCGAAACCCAGACGTTGACGAGATGATCAAGGCGACGAGAAGACGGATTCGACATCCGACAGTGGCGAAGAGGGTAGAGGAAAAGGTCAAAACATGACGACCAGGAGAGTGTTGGTTCAGATGGACTAGCGCGAAGAGAAGGAGTCAGCATAGCGAAAGACCATCTTTCGAACCAAAGTGTTGATCACCAACAGATACTACAAGACCATTGTCGATGGTGGCAGTACAAAGAATTTAGTGTCGACGGAGGTCATCGACAAGTTGGGTTTGAGATGTCAACAACACACAAATCCATGCAAGATATCCTGGTTGCAGAAAGGACATCATGTGAAGGTAACTAGACAGTGCATGATCAACTTTAAAGTTGGAAAACTTGAAGACAGTGTACTGTGCGACGTAATCCCAATGGACGCTTGTCATATGTTGTTAGGGAGGCCATGGAAAGATGATCGGGAGATGATCTATGATGGTCGAGCCAACGCAGTCACAGTGTGGAAAAATGACATGCGGAGGATGCTGAAGCCAAAGCAGGAGGATCGCGCCAACTGCAAGCAGGGCGAAAGCAACTATTGGGAGAAACGAGTGCTGATGTGCTCAGCGAAGGAATTCCTAGCAGAGGAGGAGAAACAGTCGGGATGTTTCGCCATCATTCCGAAAGGACCATGTGTCGAAAGGTCGACGACGGAGAGAATTCCAATCAAAGTCAAAGAAATGCTCGATGAGTTAAAGAGCATAATGGTCGATGAAGCACCGACAGGATTGCCACCGACGAGAAGCATATCCCATCAGATCGACTTGATTCCAGGGTCGAGTTTGCCAAACAAGGCACCAAATAGAATGACTCTGACAGAGGGTCAGGAACTCAATCGACAAGTCCAGGAGTTGTTGGACAAAGGATTGATCAAAGAAAGTCTGATCCCGTGCGTGGTACCAGCAGTATTAGCGCCGAAGAAGGGTGGGGAATGGAGGATTTGCATAGACTCCAGAGCTATCAATAAGATCACGATCAAGTACAGATTTCCATTGCCAAGGATGGATGACTTGATGGATTGTTTGAGTGGAGCGAGATATTCACCAAGATCGACCTGAAGAGTGGATATCACCAGATCAAGGTCAGAGAAGGCGATGAATGGAAGACAGCCTTCAAGACGAAGGAAGGATTGTATGAGTGGTTAGTCATGCCCTTTGAACTAACTAATGCACCCAGTACGTTCATGCGATTGATGAACGAAGTACTAAAGCCATTCTTGTGAAGGTTCGTCGTAGTGTTTCTCGACAACATCTTGATATTTAGTCGAACCAAAGTTGAACATTTGGAGCACATTCGACAAGTGTTGCGGAAGCTGCAGGAAGAGAAGCTGATGGTGAACCTGTAGAAATGTGTCTTCATAAAGGAAGAACTGGTGTACTTGGGATTTGTAATCTCAGGTAAGGGGTTAGTGATGGACCCAGAAAAGGTGAAGGCTATATTGGAGTGGCCGGAACCGACGAGCACAATAGGAATGCGGAGTTTTCATGGGCTTGCTAGTTTCTACAAAAAGTTCATCAGAGGATTCAGTCGGATATGCGCACCGTTGAAAGAGGGCATGAAGAAAGGGGAGTTTAAGTGGACAGAAGCTGCCCATAAATCCTTCGACAAGTTGAAGCAGAAGGTGACCGAGAGCCCAGTACTAGCTCTCCCAGATTTCGACAAAGTTTTTCAAGTCGATTGCGATGCGAGTGGAATGGCAATTGGCGCAGTTGTTAATGTATTTGTAACTTCGGAATGTATTCACTTGTATATTTTATATTGTATTTGTATTTTATTATTGTACCTCCGACGGAGATGTTTATTCCTCCAGTCGGAGAAGTGATTATTGTAGTTGGGTCATGTAAAGTCAATGAGTTTAACCCTCCATTGTATGACAGGGCATTGACCCCAGAGTTGAGTCTTTCATGGGTTATTAAACTCTCCTAGAGAAGTCGGCCCAATAAATTACACTTAGGGGCCGACCTGTTTGGGGTTAAGGCTAAGTGAAAGGTAAAGCATAAATAGAGAGGGTGCTCCTCTCTATTTGATCATTTTCACACACTCACTCACTTCGCATTAGTGAGAGAGAGGAGGAGTTCGCACAAGTGGAGAAGGAGGAAGTTGTTGGAGACCATCTCTTTGTTCTGGGGTTTTGTATTATTGTTCATTCTATCTCTGAGGAAGTTGCGGGGTTTTCTCCTTTATGGTTTCCCCGGTGAAATGCTTTGTGTCTCGTCTCTTGTGTTTGATTTGTTGTACATGTTGTTCTCTTAGATAAGATCCTATATCATATTGAATTAAATGATGAAAAACTAACATGGTATCAGAGCTAGCCTGAAGGAATGCATTGTATGGCATTTACGACACTTGTTTCACTTGCGACAATTTGAAAGCTAGGGCTTTGTATAGCAAAACCTAGTCATCGTGGAACTTTCGCTATACATCAATTTTGGCGAAGGTTGAGGATATGAAACTTGGACAGGCCGAAGATGAAATTTTCCTGTACCTTGTGTCCGAGTTTCAGCCTCAGATTCGTTATACTTTCTGAGATATGATCTATACAAGTTAGGGTTTCTGCCTCTTCCAGAATGAATCCCTAAATAGGTGACCTAGGTACAAAGGTCATATCTCGGGCTAGGAAGCTCCAAATGGAATTCCGTAAAAAGTGACAGTTAGGGCACGAACTGCAGTTTCACAGGTCCGAGTTTCAGAGGCCGAAGTTGAAACAATGACAAGTGGCACTCTGTACAAGTTCTCTATGTTGTTTCATCCCTTAAACAGGTCATGTTGGGAAACTGGGCATATCTCTCTGATGGAGAATCCAATGAAGCTCAAACCTGTGGGGTTGGAAAGATGAAAGGTCAGGCTACCACAGGCCGAAGTTTCAGACCCTGAAGATCCGAAATTTCAGAGATAAACCAGAAACAATACAGCACATCTGAAATAGCTCAACGGAGGAAATCAAAGAAGAGGAGAAAGAAGCTCTCACTTAGGGTTTTCAATTTTTAAAGTATGGCATGACCTGATACAATTTTGGAGACACCTTATGCAACATTGGAAACTTTGAAAATGGATTTGGAATCCATTCATCATAGATATTAATCCTCCATCAAAATGTTGTGGGAGGAAGGAGATTGAAAATTAGGGTTTCCAAGTAAGAAGAAACCCTAGCAAAGTTGGGAGACTCATAGGGCAGCAATGAAGGAGGTTTAAATGGCACTATCATCCTAGCACCATGAACCTATATAAGATGTTTACAAGTGATATACCTTGGATGATTAGGGTTTTACCCTTATAGAGAAGACTACAAGCAATCTCGACAGGTATGACTTAAGGAGATGCAGGTATGTTTTGAAATTTGTTTCATTTATCTGATGATTAAATTTATGACATGTTTGTCTTCATATTATTGAGGTTAGTACAATCTTGATTAATTTTAGACTTGTCTTATCACCTTAGTAAAAGTATGAATGCATGCGAATGATAGAAGACATTCATTGATTAGGGTTATGACACTTATGATTGTACTAATGCACTGTGGTGTTGTATGAGGATGATGTTGTCCGCTAACATGAAAGGTACATCAAGAAAGACAAATCAAGATCTAGATCAAGAATATATGACCATGGTGGCGTGAACACAAAGACTCATCCATAGTCATCGATCACATAGAAGCTCTACTTACGAGGTATGTTTAATTTGGTTCTACAATACTTAACTTATGAGATATGCAGGTTACTAGCACAAGGTCTCTAAATCATTGAAGAGAACAAAGAAGACATTGTTTGGGTATGTTAGACATAACTAGCAAACATGATAATCCAGGTATGTTTTCCTATATCAAGTTAGAATCCTACCTTATGTTAGGATCTTATATAAGTATGCTTTTGTATGATTGATAATGATTATTCATGAAGTTATAAGTTTGAGTAATCATGGGTTTATGCATATTATGCTTCTTAGTTTGATTAATGATATGACAAACTAGAAGAGTCCTATGGTCAAATAAGAATATGCATGAGTAAAATAAGTACTCCCTGAAACCTTGAATACTAACGCTTGTGATAAATTACCTGTGTATGAAATGATCATGACCATACATGTTAAGATTATAGGATTATAATGTTTTGATAGTATTGAGATTATACTAATGAATGTATGATTATGTATGAGGTCTTGAGGATGACACAATGATGACACTAGTGCACACTTAAGCATGCATAGTGGTACAGGATGGATATAAGTTCAAAGACATATAATCCAGGAAGCAAAGATCAAGAGGGAGCACACTCCAGTAGTTCCTGCAAGGAAGCAAAGATCAAGAGGGAGCACACTCCAGTAGTTCCTGCAAGGAAGCAAAGATTGAGAGGGAGTCCACCCAACAACCAAACAAAGATAAGTATTTGAATTGTCATTTCTTGTGTATATGATTACTTAAATGATGTTGTTTAGTCATGTACATACTTATGTTCCTAGATTTAGGATGTATATTATGCATATTAGAAAAGTTGCATTAATGAACAAGATACTACTAATATGCAAGTAATGGGTAAGTGGCCTATGGTACTGTACAACACTCCATTGCTACTTATCTAGATTGAAACCTCTTTGCTGACATGTTGGAGTAGTGCACACTCTTAACAATGTTTTGGTAGAGATGGAAGGCATCTAGAAAGTTACAGGATATGGATAAATGTTGTATTGACGCATTGCCTAAGATAATTGCATGACTGTATGACCTATGTCTTTATGTGTAAGAATTTGTTCTGAAAACTATGAAATGTTTCTAAATCATGCAATTGAACTTGACTTGTAGGAAAGATCATATACCATCACATACAAGAGAGACTTGTTTGGAAGACAAGCAACAAAGAATCAACATACATCAAAAAACTACCTATTGAAGATATTGAAGAACCTAACGTTCCCAGGATCAAAAATACAGTAAATGGAAGAAGCGATTCCAGAAGAATATGAAGAATGCAAGATGGAAGACCCACAGGAACCTGTAGATCCACCCTATGAGAAGAATTCTTACAAGAGGAAACCAGCGTGGGTACGAGAGGCAAGTCAAGATACAGAGAGATATGGCGCTCCAGAAGGAATGCACAGAGACCGAGGCCATACTCCAGTTATGTAGCCCTGCTGTGCGACATCATTAAGAAAGAACTTCCAACTATGAAGAAGTGGCAGAAAAGAAAGAATGGAAGGATGTCATGATCGAGGAGTACCAGTCGATCATGAAGAATGATGTCTGGGATGTGGTCCCGAGACCAGAAGTGAAGTCTATGGTGACTTCCAAGTGGATCTACAAGATCAAGCATGCTGCAGATGGCAGCATAGAGAAATACAAGGTAAGATTTGTGGCACGTGGCTTCTCCCAGAAAGAAGGGATAGACTATAAGGAGACATTTGCAACTGTAGCCAGATACACTTCCATTAGAACAGTTCTTACTCTGGATGCAATGATGAAATGGAAGATACACCAGATAGATGTCAAGATAACGTTCTTGAATGGTGTAGTGGAAGAGGAAGTGTATGTGGAGCAACCACTCGGGTTTGAGACACATGACAGGGAGACATGTGTGCAAACTAAAGAAAGCCTTGTACGGGTTGAAACAAGCACCCAGGATGTGGTACGACAGGATAGACAGCTTCCTGACTAGTTTGGGCTTTACCAAGAGTAAAGTGGATTCCAACCTTTACTACAAGGTTGAGGAAGGGGACCCAGTGATACTCCTACTGTATGTAGATGACCTGTTTGTGACAGGTGAGGATGGGTTGATTGCTAACACAAAGAGGAAGCTTGCTGTCGAGTTCGAGATGAAGAACTTGGGTATGATGCACTATTTTCTAGGCATGGAGGTGTGGCAGAGTGCGGATGGAATCTTCCTTGGACAAGGGAAGTATGCAGTAGAGATCCTGAAGCGGTTCAGGATGATGGACTGCAAGGCCATGGCCACACCTATGGCATCAAACTTGAAGCTATTGAGTGATGCTTCATCAGAGTCGGTTGATGCTATGATGTATCGTCAGATGATTGGGTCCTTGATGTACCTGACAAATACGAGACCAGATATTTGCTTTGCTGTGAACACATTGAGCCAGTTCCTAATGGATCCGAGACATGTTTACTTGATTGTTGCAAAGCATATTCTGAGGTACCTGAAGGGTACAATTGATTATGGGCTCAAGTATGGTGTGAATCAAAAGATTAACCTGGAGGGTTATGTTGATTTTGATTGGACAGGCAATGCCATTGATAGGAAGAGCACTTCGGGGTGCTGCTTTAGTGTGGGATCAAGTGTGATCTCTTGGTTTAGTAGGAAGCAGTCCTGCGTGGCACTAAGTACAGCCGAAGCAGAGTATGTCGCAGCCTGTTCGGCTAGTTGTGAGGCAGTATGGCTAAGGAAGCTACTGTCTGATTTGTTTGATCTCCAGTTAAACGCAACTTGTATACATTGGGACAACCAGAGTTGTGTGAAGTTGTCTGAGAACCCAGTGTCCCATGACAAGTCGAAGCACATTGAGATCAAGTATCACTATATCAGGGATATGGCGTAGAGAGGAGCAGTAAAGCTCCAGTATGTTGCGACAGATGAGCAGATAGCCAATGTATTGACGAAGCCGCTGGCCAGAGTGAAGTTTGAATACTTCAGAGAGAAGCTTGGTGTACTTCAGATAGAGGTTCCTTCCAAGGGGAAGTGATGAGTCCGGAAGACGCAGATGCACACGGGCCATTCTCACATAGTGGTAGGAAATTCCTCCTATGGTGTAGATGTAAGGGCTGGGCCATTCTCACATAGTGGTAGGAAAGTCCTATGGTGTAGATGTAAGGGCTGGGCCATTCTCACATGGTGGCAAGAAAGTCCTCCCATGGTGTAGATGTAAGGGTTGGGCTTTTTCGACATGGTCAGAGGTTAGTCCTTCCATGGTCGTCGATGTAATTGCCGGGGCTTTTCCGACATGGTCAGAGGTTAGTCCTTCCATGGTCGTTGATGTAATTGCCGAGCTTTTCTGACAGGGTCAGAGGTTAGTCCTTCCATGGTCATTGATGTAATTGTTGAGCCTTTCCTGGATGGTGGTAGTAAAGTCCTTCCATGCCAGTGAGTGTAAGTATTGTGTTATGTGCATCTGGGCTGTGCTCCGTTGACAATGCGATGATCTGAAGATGATGAGGTGACAGTAGGGTACACAGGTTTTCAATAGGCATATAATCAGTCCTGGGGTGCTCCTTCAGGTTTTGCAGTGGCATATAATCAGTCCTGGGAGATCTTGCAGGTTTTGCAAGTGGCATATAATCATTCCTGGGATGCTCCTTCAGGTTTTGCAGTAGCATATAATCAGTCCTGGGAGATCTTGCAGGTTTTGCAGAGGCATATAATAAGTCCTGAGATGTACCTACTGGATGGCTTGCTCACAGAGATGATGAAGACCTACATGGAGGCTAGGCCTACATCCAGCATGAAAAAGGGCTAGCTCTGTAGAACTTCCTATGACGAGTAGATTGGAGACTGATGGTCGAGATAGCAGCAGCAGTGACGATGATGATCCAGCTTTGATGATGATCCAGTGACGAAGACTTGTGCTGATGAACTGTGTCAAGAGAATACCTTCCTAGTTAAGAGGGAGTGTTAATGTATTTGTAACTTCGGAATGTATTCACTTGTATATTTTATATTGTATTTGTATTTTATTATTGTACCTCCAACGGAGATGTTTATTCCTCCGGTCGGAGAAGTGATTATTGTATTTGGGTCATGTAAAGTCAATGAGTTTAACCCTCCATTGTATGACGGGGCATTGACCCCAGAGTTGAGTCTTTCATGGGTTATTAGACTCTCCTAGAGAAGTCGACTCAGTCAGTTACACTTAGGGGCCGACCTATTTGGGGTTAAGGCTAAGTGAAAGGCAAAGTATAAATAGAGTGGGTGCTCCTCTCTATTTGATCATTTTCACACACTCACTCACTTCGCATTAGTGAGAGAGAGGAGGAGTTCGCAAAAGTGGAGAAGGAGGAAGCTGCTGGAGACCATCTCTTTGTTTTGGGGTTTTGTATTATTGCTCATTCTATCTCTGAGGAAGTTGCAGGGTTTTCTCCTTTATGGTTTCCCTGGTGAAATGCTTTGTGTCTCTTGTCTCTTGTGTTTGATTTGTTGTACATGTTGTTCTCTTAGATAAGATCCTATATCATATTGAATTAAATGATGAAAAACTAACAGCAGTGTTGAGCCAGGAGGGCTGACCAATTGCATTCTTCAGCAAAAAGTTAGATGAAGCGAAGCAGAAATATTCGGTCTACGAATAGGAGTTCTATGTTATCGTGTAGGCGTTGAAGACGTGGAGGCATTATTTGATGCCCAAGGAGTTTGTGTTATATACAAACCACTAAGCACTGAGGTATTTAAATACTCAGTCAAAGTTGAGTCAGCAGCACATGAAATGGGTTGAATTCTTGTAGGGATATACCTTTATGTTGCGACATAAGTCGGGCAAGTCGAACAAGGTTGTCGACGCGCTGAGTCAAAGAGTTGCATTGCTGAACACGACGACGGTTCAGGCGACAGGAATAAAGGGTATTGGTCAATGTTTCCACTTTCTTCTTCTTCAATAAGGTGATAAGGAATTGAATGATCATTAAATATGGAATGATTAATGAGTTTCTCTGAGGGAGGAACTTCAATAGACTGACTGACTAAAAGCTCATCCTCAGAAATTTCCTCAGGATCAAGACTAGGGCTACCTAAAAAGAAATTTGAAAACTTATGACTTATACAATGATTATGGATTTGACTTTCAATTGACTCAAAAGTGGAAGACTTATCCTCAAAAGAAATTGGGTCGGAGGGGTCATCTTCGGATGTTGACAATTCACTTGATGTTTGATTATTAACAGATTCAACAATAGGATCAAAAAGGGGAAGGTTTTGATTTGAAAAATATATATCATCGGATTCACTTCCCCATCTTTCTAAGAAACTTTGCTCAAACATGTCGTAACCGGAGATGCTATTGGACTTCAAATTTAAGAACCAGATCTCAGCTCTTTCTTTGAAGGACGAAGCCAATAGTTTCATACACACATCCTCATGGGTTATGGATAAATCTTTAATAATTTCCCTAAAAAGTTCAAGGTGTCTTTTAGCAGATACTTCATGACTTCCATCAAATTTAGACAACCTTTCACGGGCTTGATGAGGGATGTGATGAGGATACCCAACAATTTTTGAGAAGTCAAAAACTTTCAAACGACCAAAAGTCCTAGGCCGCTCAGAAGCAGCCATGGATGGCAAAAATTTATTTTTTTTATTTTTAAAAACAACCTAAATACCAAATGATGCACCCCATGGGTTCTAGATAATGATAGGATCGATCACCAGTGGAGTCGCTTATGTGGAGTCGCCAGGTAGATTTTAAAACTCTTCTACCAAGATGTATGTCGTTTATAGTGCAGGGAGAGAGTGAGACAAAACATACGTTGAACCAAGGTAGGCCTCTACCTTCCCCGGCAACGGCGCCAAAAATGTTATCACACAACTTGTAGTTGCCCCTAGTGGTATCCCATCCGGGACGATAGAGGAGTTAGGCAACTAAAGAGGTGATCCAAGAGATGCCACGGTTCCCAATGCAGGTGGGAGTCACGTCAACCGAGGCACTCTTCGCTTTAGGTCAAGGTATAACTAGACCAAGGGGGAGACCCTACACCCCAATCACAGTTGATTGGACCCAAACAAAGGTTTCTAAGGGTAGGTAAGTAATGAGTTACGGAAACCAATGCAAGGCTAATTGGACCTAAGGGTTAAGGTATGGTTGAGGAAGGTGTAAGAGATTGTTAATGTTTCAACCTATGTATGGTTTAGGCCACATGATGGGGTATGATAACTAGGTAAAGTACCATGTGTTTACACAAGTGGGTCTAGTTTCTTGGGAAGTGTGAAATGGTTCTAGGTGGACCCACAAGGTGAAGTTAGGTGTGAGGATGGTACTATAGGTTATATATAGGCTAGATCTATGAGTTTGAGTTGGTTCTAGGTGTACCCATGTACTAGATCTAGGGTTTGACACGAATCCCAAGGAGTGCGACTTGCTTGGAGAAGGGCTAGTGCCTTGTTGAATGGGCTAATGGAGTCAAGAAGTATGTCAAAGTGTAGATCGGGACACCTAGAAGCCAAGTCAAGTGGGTTGGATGAGATTCAATGGTTGGATCTTACTAGATCTAGGTTTTTAAGTGATTACCCAAAGTGGACCACAATCCCTTGAAACAAGGAATGCAAACCCCAAGGCGGATCGTGACAAAAAGACAGTATAGACCTAGGTTTCAAGGCCAAATCCACGAAAATCTCAAACACCCACCTCCTAGAAGTGGACCAACTCAAATCTTCAAGGGGGTGCGACTTGCTCAAGGAAGGCCAAAAAATGGGTTTGGTGGACCAAACCAAGTCCAATGGCCACCAAATTGTAGATCTGGGATGCTAGTGTCCCGATCTATGTATGTTCAAAATTTCAAGTGAACCCAATGGCTAGATCTTAGTAGATCTGAGTTTTAAGATGCCAAGAGAATCAAAAGGGGGTTTTAACCCCTTAAAACATGGAGAGAGGTCCACAAGGTAGTTTTCACCAAAGTAAAGATGTGGGTATAGGTTATCAAGTGTCTAGATTTCAAATCAAGTGGGATCTCACCTACCCATGTGCTAGATCTAACCCAACAAGCTTCTCTTAGGAAAATCGATTTAGGTTCAAGAGGGCTTTTTGCATTGAAAAGTGTGTCAATTTTTAGCCAATCACCACCAAACTATAGATCCAACTAAGGGTGGATCCTATAGAGGTGGGTTTTTAATATCTTTTCAATTGCAAGGCTATATCTAAGTAGATCTAAGAAATACCAAAATTGGAGTTTTGATTAATTAGGGTTTTATGACCAATGAAGATAGAATGGATGAAAGAGGCACATACCTTGTAGATCTTACCTCAATTGCTTGTGGCCACCTTGCAAGTTGATAGCATTCTCCTATGTGTATATTCAAGAGTGAGATCCAAGTGCTCCAACCAAAACGTCCTTCTCCAAGATAGCCAAATCGTCCTCCTCCTACAAGACAAAATCAAAGAAACAAGTCAAGCAAGATGATTATGAAAATGGTAGAAAGATGTAATAGAAAGCATCAACTATGTCACGAAGATACAATAATGATACTCCCTGTCACAAGATCAACCCAAGAGAGAATATGTGGATCCCTCCAACAATAACCCTCATGAAGTCGCCCTCCTCTCTCCAATTCGACTTTCCTGTCAAAAGATTAGTAAAAGCACCAAAATCCACAATGATACATAGAAGAGATACTGTATATTCAATTTGCAAGAGAATCCACAATGCAAGAGAGATGTGCTCCACAAAAAATCTTCTATTCCAATATTCCAGAGCTCCAAAGGTGAGCTTTACAATGGGGGGTCTCCTCCTTATATAGGATAATAAAGACCAAAACCCTATACCACTCTACAATACTACATCAAATGAGTGGTTGAGATTATAAGATCTCATCATACAATCAATGGCTAGGATGAACCATAACATAATATCACTTGGATCACCCAATATAACAAAAGCGCCCTCACTAAATGGTACAATGGAGGGTGACGTCATCCCACTAGAGGGGTAAAAAGTACAATGATCCACCTCATGATGACTAGGACATGATAAAATAAGCACATGGTGGGGCTAGGAGGCATTAATCCTTACTAGCTCATCCCCAAGGCACAATAAAATAATAAAATATGTCCAATATAATAAAAATGACCAAAACTGTCCTCAGAATCCATGACAGTCAAGCAGCAAATGTCCTCCTGTGATCAATCCGGGCATACCCACATGGTGAAAACTGACTGGAAGATAGTGATGCCACCCTGGAAGACCTCTGTGAAGACCAAATGTCAAAACCTTGCCTCAATTGCCCAAATCGATTTCCTCAGTGACCACTTTATCCCATTTTTTAACTGCCTCGAGAACTGTGAAAGTGCCAAAACTGCCTCCTAGGGTGCTAGCGCTGTCCATCTGAGCCCACCAGGCTCTCCGGAAGGGGGGATAAATGGTAATAACAAGTGGCTGGACCACCCCCTCCATCATCAGCGCCCTAGGTGAACTGGCCTCTCGGGGCCCCTGCTGCTCAGGCTGGGAAATCAGCCCCCAATCTGGTCAACAAGTGTAAAACTGCATCAATCACTGTCAGAAGTGCCCGGAACTGAAAGATAAGTGTCTCAATGGATCCAGAAGACCCAAATCCACTAGGAATGAGTACTCATACACCCTGGGTTGCCCTAATGGGCCTGCTGTAGGGTCCACCATATACAGACAATGTATAATCTGCTGATCTGAAGTAATAATAAACTTGCTGAACTGGATCAAACATCATCTGCATCATATGTCCATCATATGATATCATCATCAAACATGTGGGCCCATAAATCATCATCAATAATCATCCATACATGGTCCACATCATCACGGATCCCAAGAATATATAATCAAGGATAAATCACATCAATAGACTAAGACAATGCTTCTCTAATCATTCCCACAGCTAAGCTCAAAGTATAAATCCCATTCAGTGGCATTAATCAAGTTAACATATTCCGTTGTTATAATAAATTACTTGCACAATAGTTCAAATGACAAACTCACCCATTGGACATGGTCAAACTGCTAGTGAAGGATGAAGGCTGGGAGCAAGGTTGGGCCAAGGGTTTGACTTGTCTAACTTAACTCAAAAATACTTTGGACTGGGAGAAGGGGGAAGCTACAAACTCTGTGCTGGACAAAAAGAACACAGGGGATGGCTGTGTCTCACAAATGGATAAGTTGTTTAGAGAGTGCTTATTCAACTTAGGCATCATGTCTACATCAAGTTGATCCAGGTTCATTAGGATCATTCAATTTTATTCCATGGCCTTTTTGGCCTACATAACCCTTCGGATTTCAGATGTGCTGAGAAGCACAACTAGTTGCAGCTTGCATCCAGGGCATGTTTTTCAAATATTTATAAGGTCAGCAATTGTTTAGATATAGCTTTTAAGAACCATTGCTTTTTGGACCTTTCTTATACTCTTCGAGGAGTATTTTTAGCAGTTCATCGCTCTTGCCCCTTTTTTTTTGTTTCCATGGGCGAATTTTTTAAGTTTCCATAGGTAGAACATGAGCTTTCAGTTTTAGCCAACAACATCTCAAGTGACTAGGGGGAGTTCGAGCCAATGCCAAACATCGGGACAACCGACCAGAATGATTTAGGCCTACAATCCAACTCACCAAAGGCAAGTTCTGTCACCAACTCAGAGCCAAGACACTGAATAAACAGGGATGCGGTCCAAACACAGAGGTAGAAAAATAGGGAAGTCCTCAGTATCAGAAAGTCAAATGAGACAAATCAGGGTTTAAAGTCAAACAGGAAGGTCATGTATGGATGGAGACAAGTGAATATGGAGCCTACACTAGCAGACAACTGGTGTCGGGGAAAGACCATGTCTATGTAAGGTGAAAAGCCAGTAAGTTTTGTTAAATGATCTAAAAGTGCAAGCAATTGTCCATTTTATGATTTACAGTTCATGTTAAATAGTTTGCCCCATTAGGAATAATATACCAAGCACATGCTATGATCATGACTAAATCAACAAGATAATAATCCACAGTCAGTGAGAACATATCCATAGATCATATAACATCATCATAATAATAATCATCATGCATCATCTGAAACACTGCTGAAATACATCTCTAGGCACTGAACTGAAACTGTAATGGGATAAGTGGTCACATCAGTCATCAAATCTGAACTCTCAAGGCTCAGCCTTGACACAAGGTCATAAAATCTGAATAATGTACTGCTCTGATCATGAGTGATCCAAAATATATAGCCATGCTCTGGAATAATGTAAGCTCTGGAATGTGCAGATATCTGCTGTACAAGAATAGTAGCCCTGCTACTATGGTGTGATAACAGATACATTAGAAAGTATGCAAGAAACGATGAGACAACTGACTATCCTGACCAAAGATGTAATGAGAACTCATGAATCGGAACGATATAGAAACCCTTACGACCCTAAACTTTATTGGAACAATAATAGAAGGCATGAAGGAGAGAACAGTAGGCGTCGTCCTGAAGCTCCTGAAAACTCTGAAAAGAAGAATGTGAACTGGTGTAATGAATTTGAAGAAGAACCTTTACACACCAGTTATCCCAATCCAGATGACCAACCCGAAAACATCAACTTAATTCAAGATCTATCTTATGATGATGATTTCGGTAGAATTCTCCTTGAAGAAAATGAAATTGAACAAGATGAGTTAATTGAAGAACAAAATTCCCCATGTTGTGCAATTAATCTCCCAGAACCAAAGGAACAACCCAAGCTTCAAATTTATAAACGATGTAATAGCGATCCCAAGCCACCTTCTTTCCTGGATAAACGTAACTCGGCTAAAGAAGATAAGAAGGAAGAAGAGAAGCCTACTCTTTGTTGTTGATGTAATTGTAACTTCGAAATGTATTTCATATATGTATATTGTATTCCTATAGAGATGTTATTATTCCTCTATATGGAAGTGTCGTCATTTATATTGTAAGTGTCGTAACTTATACTTGATGGGTTGTTAGACCACCTTGATGGGGTCGGCCCTGTATAAGTCATGTGGGTCAAAGGGTTATTAGACCACCCTATTGGGGGTCGGCCCTGTCAGCATTATGTTATGTGGTTAAGTTGAGGCCGACCTAGTAAAGGTTATTAGGCAAGTCAAGTCAAGTATAAATAGAGTGCAGGAGGCACTCTATTTGATCATTCACTTACTCACTCTTACACTCATTGGAGAGTGGCGCACTACTGGAGGAGGAGAAGCTGCTGCTATGAGTATATCTCTTATGCTTGGGTTGTATCATTGCTCTATCTATCTCTGAGGAAGTTGTGGGGTTTTTCACCTTTATGGTTTTCCCCAGTGAAACTCTGTGTGTCTATTGTCTCTTGTGTGCTTGCATTATTGTGTCCATGATTGATATGTTGTAGATATGTTGTACATATTATTCTCTCAATTAAGATCCTAGATCAGATTGAAGTAAATTCTGAAAAACTAACATGGTATCAGAGCTAGCCTGAAAGAAGGCATGGTATGGCATTTATGACACTTGTTGCACTTGCAAAGCTAGGGCTTGATATAGCAAAAAACCAGTTATCATAGAACTTTCGCTATAAATTCATTTTGGCGAGGTTTCAGGATCTGAAAATATTACAAGTCAAAGATAAGATCCCCATGTACCTTGTGTCCAAAGGAGAGCCTCTAATTCGTTGTACTTTCAGATTTATGATCTGTACAATATAGGGTTTCTACCTCTTCCAGATCTCAGTCATAAACAGGTGACCTAGGAAAAAAGGTCACAACTTGGGCTAGGAAGCTCCAAATGAAATTTCGTAAAAAGTGACAGGTAGGGCACGGACTGTACTTTCACAGGTACAATTTTCAGAGGCCGAAATTGAACCAGTGACACGTGGCACTCCGTACAAGTTCGCTCTCCTGTTTTATCCCATAAACAGGTCACGTTGTGACACTTGGCATAAATCTCTCTCAGAGAATCCATTTGAGGTCAGACCTGTGGGGTTGGAAAGATAACAGGTCAGGCTACCACAGGCAGAATTTTCAGACCCTGTAGATCTGAAATTTCGGAGTTACAACAAAAAAGATCAGGTGCATATTTTTGTCAAAACAGAATTGGATTTTGAGCACCTTCATTCATGGCTCCGGGAATTTAGGGTTTCGGAGAATGTTGGAAGTTTTTGTATGGGAGACCACGGCTAGATACTCCTCATCAAAATCGAAATTTAGAGACCAAGATCGAATTTTTTGGTTGGGCAAAAGGCCGGGCTTGATCAAACCCTAGTTCGGGACTTTGATCGGAAAGGTGAAAAATTAGGGCTTCTGCAATCTGTGACCATAGCTGGAAGCTCCTTGGAAAAATCGAAGTTTAGAGCTTTGGATCAAACTATTTGGTTGGGTGAAGCTCCAGGAAAATCAAACCCTAATTCAGGGTCCTCCCTAGTGAATCCGGAAGATTGAAAATCAAATTTGAGGGGTGAAACTTTGCAGTTTTCAAATTCTGAGTCTACCAGGTTGATCAGCTAATCAAGGCGCATCTTTCTATCCTTTCAGAAGTTTGAAATTCAAAGTTTGAAGTTTTAGGGTTTCTTTGACAAACCTTAATCCAGCTCCAGATCCAATTTCTGCAAATCAAGTAGATTGGGTTAATCCTAGAAGAGAATGGATTGGTCACCTGCATAAGTGAAGAAGTTCCAGTTTCAAAGGGAGATGAGGCTAAGACCTTGCATAAGAAGATTACAAGCAATCTTGACAGGTATGACTTATCCAGGTATGTTTCGAGATCTATTCATGATTAAGTTTATGGTATGTTTGTCTTCATTAAGGTTAGTATAATCTTGATTAACTTTAGATTTGTCGTATCACCTTAATAAAATTATGAATGCAGATATTCATTGATTAGGGTTTTGACACTTATGATTGTACTAATGCATTGTGGTGTTGTATGAGGTTGATGTTGTCCGCTAACATGAAATGTACATCAAGAAAGACAAATCATGTTCTAGTTCAAGAACATATGACCATGGTAACATGAAGACAAAGATTCATCCATTGTCATGGATCACATAGAAGATCTACTTACGAGATATGTATAACTTGGTTCTATAATGATTAACCTATGAGATATGCAGGTTACTAGCACAAGTCATTGAAGAGAACAAGAAGACATTATGCGGGTATGTTAGACATAACTAGCTAGCATGCTAATCCAGGTATGTTTTTCCTATATCAAGTTAGAATCCTACCTTGTGTTAGGATCTCTTATATAAGTATACATGGCATGATTGATAATGATGATTGATAATGATTGATAATCATGGGTCTAGGCATATTATGCTTCTTACTTTGATTGATGATATGACTAACCAGAAAAGTCCTATGGTCAAATAGGAATATGCATGAGTAAAAGAATTGTGATAAATTATCTGTGTGTTTTTTATAAGTATTAAGATTATACTAATGAATGTACGTATGAGACCTCGAGGATAACACAATGATGATACTAGTAAGTATGCATCGTGATCGAGGATGGATATAAGTTCAAAGACAAGTAATCTAGGAAGCAAAGACCAAGAGGGAGCACACTCGAGTAGTTCCTGCAAGGAAGCAAATATTGAGAGGGAGTCCACCCTACAACCAAACAAAGATAAGTATTTGAATTGCCATTCCTTGCATACTTGTTTGTTTAAATAATATTGTTCAATGATGTATATGCTTAGGTTCCTAGACTCACGGTGTGTATTATGCATATTAGAATAATTGCATTAATGAACAGTATACTACTAATATGCATGTGATGGGTAAGTGGCCTATGGCATTGTACAACATTCCATTGCTACTTATCTAGAATGAAACCTCTTTGCTGACATGTTGGGAGTTGTGCACACTCTTAACAATGTTCTGGTAGAGATTGGAAGGCATCTAGAAAGTTACGGGATATGGATAAATGTTGTATTGAAGCATTGGCTAAAATAATTGCATGATTGTATGACATATTTCTTTATGCGTAAGAATTTGTTCTGAAAACTATGAGATGTTTCTAATCATGCAATTTAACTTGCTTTGTAGGAAAGATCGTATACCATCACCTACAAAAGAAGGACTTGAACATTTGTTCCAGCAACAAAGCTATCTATTGAAAATATTGAAGTTCCCAAGATCCGGGATGAAGTAATGGAAGAATACCATGATCCGTCGATCATAAAGAAAGATGTTTGGGATGTGGTCCCAAGACCAGATGGGAAGTCTGTTGTGACTTCCAAAGATCAAGCATGTTGCAAATGGCAACATAGAGAAATATAAAGCGAGGTTTGTAGCTCGTGGCTTCTCTCAGAAAGAGGGATTGACTATGAAGAGACTTTTGCTCCTGTAGCCAGATACACTTCCATCAGATCAGTACTTGCTCTGGCTGCAGTGATGAAGTGGAAGATACACCAGATGGATGTCAAGACAGCTTTCTTGAATGGTGTAGTCGAAGAGGAAGTGTATGTGGAGCAGCCACTTGGTTTTGAGACACATGACAGAGAGTCATATGTGTGCAGGTTGAAAAAAACCTTGTATGGCTTCAAGCAAGCTCCTAGGACTTGGTATGGTAGGATAGACAGCTTTATATCCAGTTTGGGCTTTACCAAGAGTAAAGCGGATTCCAACCTTTACTACAAGGTCGAGGAAGGCAATCCAGTGATACTACGTTTGTATGTGGATTGCCGATACCAAGAGGAAGCTTGCTACCGAGTTCGAGATGAAGAACTTGGGGATGATGCACTATTTCCTAGGCATGGAGGTGTGGCAGAGTGCAGATGGAATCTTCCTTGGACAAGGGAAGTATGCAGTAGAGATCCTGAAGAGGTTCGGGATGATGGACTGCAAGGCCATGGCCACACCTATGGCATCGAACCTGAAGCTTCTGTGTGATGCTTCATCTGATCCGATTGATGTCATGATTTATCGTCAGATGATTGGGTCCTTGATGTACCTGACAAACACGAGACCGGATATTTGCTTTGCGGTGAACACATTGAGCCAGTTCCTAACGGATCCCAGAAGTGTTCACCTGGTTGCTGTAAAGCATATTCTGAGGTACCTAAAGGGTACAATTGATTATGGGCTCAAGTATGATGCGAATCAAAAGTTTAACCTACAGGGTTATGTTGATTCGGACTGGGCAGGCAGTGCTGCAGATAGGAAGAGCACTTCTCGGTGTTGCTTCAGTATGGGATCAGGTGTGATCTCTTGGTTTAGCAGGAAGTGATCCTGCATAGCAATGAGTACAGCCGAAGCAAAGTATGTTGCAGCTTGTTCGGCTAGTTGTGAGTCAGTATGGCTTAGAAAGCTACTGTCTGAGTTATTTGATCTCCCGTTGGATGCTACTCGTATTTTTTTGTGACAAACAGAGTTGTGTGAAGCTGTCTGAGAACCTGGTGTTCCACAACAGGTCGAAGCACATTGAGATCAAATATCACTATATCAGGGATATGGTGCAAAGAGGAGCAGTGAAGCTCCTGTATGTTGCAACAAATGAGCAGGTTGCAAATGTGTTGACGAAACCACTAGCCAAAGTGACGTTCGAATACTTCAGAGAGAGGCTTGGTGTTCTTCAGATTAACGACACTTCGAGAAAGAAGTGATGGACACATTTGCTGAAGCCATTCCAAGTATGGTGAGAGGAGGATCCTTCCCATGGCTGTGGATATAAGCGCTGTATGATGTGTATCAGGACGATGCTCCAGTTACTGCTCTGTATGCATCATGTTGGATGCTTGTTATGATCAGTTGGATCATGTATATGTATATGCATCATGTTGGATGCTTGATATGATCAGTTGGATCATGGATTTGTATATGTATCAGGTGGATACATTGTATGATCAGGTGGATCATGTATTTGTGCATGTATCAGGAGGATACATTGTATGATCAAGTAGATCATGTATGATGATATGTACCAGGTAGATACTTGGTATGCATCAGGTGGATGCATTGTATGATCAGGATGATCATAGATGACGAGCTTCAGGATGTTGCTCCAGATGATATGTATCAGGTGGATACATTGTATGATCAGGATGATCATGGATGACGAGCTTCAGGATGTTGCTCCAGATGATATGCATCAGGATGATGCTATGATGATGATCAGGATGATCATGTGATGATGTACATCAGGATGATGTATGCTGAGTATCAGGTTGATGCTCTGTGGCCGTGGACAAGTTGTGCAAATGAGCATGTAAGTTGACCTGGGAGATCCGATAGGTTGGGCTGTGTGCCCGTAATCAGTCCTGGGATGCTCTTTCGAGGCATTGCTCTTGGAGGACATGTAATATTGCCCTGGGAGATCCAATAGGTTGGGCTGTGTGCCCGTAATAAGTCCTGGGATGCTCTTTCGAAGTTTTGTCCTATGGCATGTAATGTAGTCCTAGGAGATCCGATAGGTTGGGTTGTGTGCCCGTAATAAGTCCTGGGATGCTCTTTCGAGGTTTTTCCATGACCACATGTAATGTAGCCCTGGGAGATCCGATAGGTTGGGCTGTGTGCCCGTAATAAGTCCCGGGATGCTCTTTCGAGGTTGTGTGGTGGAAAATCCTAGATTTGTTCTAGGTCCCATCCAGTATGAAAAAGGACTAGCTCTGTGGCGGAAATCCTAGATTTGTTCTAGGTCCCATCCAATATGAAAACGGACTGGCTCTGTGGCGGAAATCCTAGATTTGTTCTAGGTCCCATCCAGTATGAAAAAGGACTGGCTCTGTGGCGGAAATCCTAGATTTGTTCTAGGTCCCATCCAGTATGAAAAAGGACTGGCTCTATGGTGGAAATCCTAGATTTGTTCTAGGTCACATCCAGCATGAAAAAGGGTTGGCTCTGTGAATACATCCAGCGTGAAAAAGGGCTAGCTCTGTAGATGATGAAGACCTGCAGGTGGCAGGGCTACATCCAGTATGAAAAAGGACTGGCTCTATAGAACTTCCTATGACGAGTAGATTGGAGATTGATTGAGATAGCAGCAGCAGTGACGATGACGATGATCCAGTGACGATGATCAAGAGAAGAAGACTTGTGCTAGCAGATCTGTGTCAAGAAATACCTTCCTAATTAAGAGGGAGTGTTGATGTAATTGTAACTTCGGAATGTATTTCATATATGTATATTGTATTCCTATAGAGATGTTATTATTCCTCTATACGAAAGTGTCATCATTTATATTGTAAGTGTCGTAACTTATACTTGATGGGTTATTAGACCACCTTGATGGGGTCGGCCCTGTATAAGTCATGTGGGTCAAAGGGTTATTAGACCACCCTATTGGGGGTCGGCCCTGTCAGCATTATGTTATGTGGTTAAGTTGAGGCCGACCTAGTAAAGGTTATTAGGCAAGTCAAGTCAAGTATAAATAGAGTGCGGGAGGCACTCTATTTGATCATTCACTTACTCACTCTTACACTCATTGGAGAGTGGCGCACTAGTGGAGGAGGAGAAGCTACTGCTAGGAGTATATCTATTATGCTTGGGTTGTATCATTGCTCTATCTATCTCTGAGGAAGTTGTGGGGGTTTTCACCTTTATGGTTTTCCCCAGTGAAACTCTGTGTGTCCATTGTCTCTTGTGTGTTTGCATTATTGTGTCCATGATTGATATGTTGTAGATATGCTATACATGTTATTCTCTCAATTAAGATCCTAGATCAGATTGAAGTAAATTCTGAAAAGCTAACATTTGTGATTATACCTTGAACATCGATATGAAAAAGGAGTTAGAAAAGATCATGTGCAATATCCCTATAACTGAATTAATGAAAGTCCCTTCAAATAGAAGCCAAGTAGAAGAATTTTTCGAAGGCATAAACCAAAAGAAAGACTCTGAGGTTGCTTATGAATCATGTCATATACAAAGTCTTAATGGAAAAGACGATAGGAGAGTTGAAAAGGATCCACCCATCAACATTCAGTCTGCTATTTATGAACGGAAAAATGGTGGTCACCCTCCCTTCTACCTTACCTTACACATTCAAAATGTGTTCCTTCACAATTGCATGTTAGATTCTGGAGCCACCATGAATGTCATGCCTTTGCATGTCATGAAGGAAATGGGTTTATAGGTCACCGGACCTTATGGAAATGTTTGTGGCATTGATTCAAGAAGTGTACAGTCCTGTGATTTGATTAAAAACTTGAGGGTTGATCTTTTTGCATGCTCAGACATTTCGACCATGATGGATATTATTGTAATTGATTTGCCCAGCATATGGAATGCTCTTATCTAGAAAGTGGGCAGTTGGTTTAGGTGGGTACTGTTATCACCTAAGCTGTAGTTACCCCTATGGATGTATCCAGTCATGGAATGGCAATAGGGAAGGGCAACTCAAAAGGTGCAACCACGATCACCTCGACCTCCAATATATGGTTGTCACGCCAGTCGAGGCAACCTTCGCTTTCTGTTATCTAGCCCAGACAACAAAGGGGGAGACCCGATCTACTCCCGACAGGAGAGATCAAAACCAAGACACCAAATCAGGGTATTTCTAAGTGAAGTTAGGTGTATGGTTTATCCTAGACCTAAGGATGAAGTCACAAGCCAAGTGAGGGGTTCAATAGGTGTAGCTTTGGTTCATAGTTGGTGTAAGAGTGACTTATAATGTTTGTAGTGAGATCTAGGGCTAGTGTACTAGTTCAATGTCAGAAGATCCACTGCCTTGGGAACCGTGTCCAATGCAGGGTAGTCAAGGGTTGTATTGGGGCTAACTAGTACAGATGACAAGCTTGACCATGATACATGATAGCTTCAAGGGTTTAGTTCACCATGCATAGGTCAATCCACCAGTCAATCCAACAATCTAGGAAAGTCGAATTAGCTTGGAGAGAAACCAGTGCCTTGGGAATTGGGAAGTGGAGTCAAAGTAGGGTTGACTTGTGGTTTAGGACTCCTAGTACATGGGACAAGTAGGCAATAGAGGTCTTGATGGATGAATGTATCTAGATCTAGGTTTGACCCAAGTGGACCACAATCCCTTAAAACAAGGAATGCTATCCCCAAGGCAAGATTTGACAAAGTGATAGTCTAGACCTAGGTTTTGAATTATTCCGGTTCCAAATCTCCAACAATCTCAAGTACCCACGTCCTAGAAGTGAGTCAACTCACTTCTCCAAGGTGGTGCGACTTTGCCCAAGGAGGCTAAAAATGAGGGTTAGGTAGGTCAAGACAAGTCGGATGGCATCCAAACTTTAGATCCGGGTAGGTTAGTCAAGTAGGAGTATGGATCTATAATTTCGTGGCAATCCAACGGCTAGATCTTAGTAGATCTGAGTTTAAGTGTTCCAAGTGGTCCAAAATGGGGATTAAATCCCTTAAAATGTGGAATAGGGCCCACAAGGTGAATCTCAGGAAAGTAACAATCTGGGTGTATGTTATTGGATGTGTAGATGACGAATCAAGTGGAATCTCAAACACCCACCACCTAGATCTAGGTCAACTTGCTCAAACTAGGAAGTGCGCCTTGCTTGGGAGAAGCTAAGTTGGCATGGGAGGGGGGTCAAACGGAAGCCAATCCTCACCAAACTATAGATCCGGGATGCCGTGGATGCTATAGAGGTGGGTTTTCAATATTATGCCCAACAACCCACTAGATCTGAGTAGATCTAAGAAAATGTAAAAAGGGGTTTTGAAGTATTTAGGGTTTTTAAAATATTTTAAACAATTGGATAGATCATGGAGATAGAACTTACCTTGAGATCATACCTGAGTGATGTGGATGAGATGCCTTGATGTTGAGGAAGATTCCCGCAGAAATCAAATGAGAGATTGTTGATTTGCTTGCCAATTTGATGCCCTAGCCCACAAGTGCGACCTCCTCTACCTGTCAAACCAAGGAATAGCGATTCAATCAGTAAGATCAAGCATGGAGGAAATACAAGAGAAATGCAATAGTAACATGAAATAGAAGGTCCTGGGACAGTAATACTCCCTGTTACCAACGAAGAGCTCCAAAGAAGAAGTAGGGAGAGTCTTCCCCTACCAATACCTCCTCCTCCAAGCAAATCGGCCTCCACCTGTAGATGCAAAATCGTGGTACAAAGATATGGCAAACAAGATCTCCAATAACTCAGTGCAAAGGAAGAACCAACGAACGAACACCAAAAACATTCACCACAACACTGGAGATAGATGCAATAATAATTTTCTATTCCAATAATCCAGAGCCAAAAGTCCCCCTTTACAATGAGAGGCTCTCTCCTTTAAATAGGAAGGAGAGGCACCAAAACCCTAACCACTTTTTGAATGAGTGGCTAAGATTAAAAGATACAAATGTCTAATCAATGGTTGAGATGAGCTCAACAATAAAATACATGGACCACAAATAAAATATTATGTGAGTGGACAAAATCGCCCTAGAAGAGGGGAATCCCACCAAATCATGATGACATAATATCATAGGAGGCTTATGGTGGGTCCAAGGGGTAATTTTATCCCTCCTTGGTCAATCCCCATAGCACAATAACCAATAAATAATCATGAATGTACCAAATCGTGCCTCCATAGTCAAGTCGTGGTCCTTAAAAGACCTCAGAAATCCACAGAAAGTGCCATAAGTGATGGATGCGGGCCCCGATGAAGCTGAAACTGCTGGAGAAGGTGTGGAGGGCCCCGATCTATCATCACTGATCATCCCATGCCATAACATTGCCTCAGTAGCCCAAATCGATTTCCTCAATAGCCATTTCTACCAATCCTGAAATGCCTCGGGAAGCGTGAAACTGCCCCAAACAGCCTCTTGGAGTGCTGGCGCTGTCAAGGTGAGGGCACCAGTGTGTCCGGGAGGGGGGTAATATGGTAAAAACAAGTGGCTGGACCACCCCCTCCATCATTAGCGCCCTAGGTCAACCGGATAAAAATCTCATCTGCTCTGACAGGGCCTCCGACAGACCAAAACTGCACTAGGACAGCCTACTGAGGCTCAATCATCACTGTAAGTGCCCGGAACTGAAAACAAACTGTCCCATTGGACTCAGAAGGTCCAAATCTATCCAAGATGTGTACTCATACACCATATGAGTCTCTGCATGATCAAAATAAATATCCAATATACCGGAACAAGGCCAATAATAATGATCTGTAAATGACCAAACACTGCTGTAACCCAAGAATCATCATCATAACCCTGTATCTGCTGCATAGAATCATCATGTATGTGTACATAGACCATATATCATCTATCCATATCATCATAAGGTCTCACATCTCATGTCCCATGGTGATCCATGGTCAAACTAGGTCTAACCAAGACCAAATATAACTCAGATCATCATCCAAGGCTGCTGCAAAGTGTCAAGGTTAATACATGCTCTACAACTTATTCAAATAGCAATTATAACACATAATGATCATAACTGGCGATCTACATCCAAATATATAGTGTCGTTAATTATTATTATTACTCAGACTAGACTTTCAGGATCATACTCACTTCATAGTTGTGATCAATTTGCTAGTGAAGGGTGAAGGCTAAATTAACTGGCTAGGCTAAGGGATGACTTAACTGTCTTGACTTTGTGACACTTTGGCAAGGGAAAGGGAATACACCATAGTATATACTGAATGAGCAATAACACAGGGAATGGCGGTGTCTCACAAATGGATGAGTTGTTTAAAGAGGGTTTATTCACCTTCACAGATGCGCACAATCCATAATACAAATAAGGCCAGCAATTGTTTAGATATAGCATTTAAGTTCCATTGCTTTTTGGGCCTGAAGTTTCCATAGCCTTGATCTATGTGTGTTTACAAACACATTGCATAGATTTACATTTTTTCTTTAGGCTTTCTGCTGCAGGTGTGTTTTCAAGGCACTTGTTTACCTGAGCACTTCTAGGTGTGTCATGGACAGCTTGTTTACCTAGGTATTTATTTTTCCAAAAGATATAACATTTTATTTTCATAGCCATTTTCATTTGGCATGGCTTTCATTCATGTGTGTTTAGAAACACATTGCATGAATGGGCTTTTCATACAAGATATAGCATTTCATTTTTTCCAGATTTTGTATTCATGGCAGCACTAAAAGTTTCAGGTTTAGCCAACACAACTTTAGTGACTAGGGGGAATTCCAAGGAACTCCAACTCACCATAGGTAAGTTTTGTCACCAACTCAGAGCCAAGACACAATAAACAGAGAAGCTCATCCAATACAGAGGCTACAGTGGGGAAAAGTCCTCCATGCCACTAGTCAAGTAGTAAGTCAGGGTGATAATCTAAAAGGTAGGCCATGGATGGATGAAGACAATGAAATAATGGAGCCAACACTAGCAAGCCAAGGTATGGTGGAATGATCACCTCTATTCTCCCTAAGGAGGGTACATACCAATGAGTATGAATAGTGAACTTCTAAGTCTGAGTAGGGACAATATAATATATATAATAGATCAACCAGGTCCACATATCTATATGATCGCCAAATCATGACACTAAGTGCTAAGACACGCTATAAGAATAAGTATAAAAACAATCTAACCATAACACCATGATATACCTGCTGAGTCATATACCTGAAAGCTCATCAACCTGTACAATCATCTGTCCTCTGGAACTGCTGCTGCAACTCTGAGCACTATTGACTGCTCTGTACCAATGGTATCATGGCTACATCGGTCATCTCTCTGAGTGTCCTGAGACTCAGTCATGGCATGGGGAATACAACTGCTGTCTACAATCTGATAGTGATCCAATATAGATGCTCATCTCAGCATCTCAAATGTAAGGGAACTGGCTGAATAGTGTACTGGAATGAGAAAAATAATGTATGGTACCCGGCTACTATATATGTGATAACAGGTACCTTATGATGGATTTGTCTTATATTTGCGTCCCTAACTCAGATGGTTCCTTGATCCGGATCAATAAAGAACCTTTCATTGACAAACACTTGGAAACTTTTGAAGATGGGATAAAAAATACTTAAGGGGAAGACCTGTTAAAAAATGCCAAGGCTGGGATGATTAGAAACGGTAATGGAATTTGGGGGTTGTCACAATCAGAAAATGTGTTCATGGTAATGGAACAAACTGATTCTTCTGAAGAAGAAGAGGGGATAGCCGAACTTGCTAGGAGAATGAATCTGGAAATGCATCTAAGTGAAGTCTCTGAAGAAATCCGGGAATTGAGAAACGGAAATGAAAACCAACTCCAAGGTCAGGAACCTAATAATGAAATAAATCAAGAACAAGTTAATGAAAACCAAACACTTGAAGTTGTAGATGATCTAGATGACATTAGGCAAGGCAGACGTAGGCCTAGAAATGTTAGGGAATACATGGCTTTAATTGACTATAATTTGGAAAGTGAGAATGAAGGGCTTCATCGTATTCTCCCTTGGGTAAGTGATAATGAAGGGACACTTCCTTCACCCAATGAAAGGAGTGACATCAATTCTTCCCATCTTTCAAATTCTCCTGATCATTTGCTTTCCCAACCTCTAGAAGATACTTCATCAAGACAAATCAATACTAATTCTAGAAGTTGGCAAGAAGATGCTCTAATTAATGATGCCCATGAAGGAGAATTTGCTTTAAACAATCTTAATGTCTTTCAGGAATCTCCTTCTCTTAATCAAATTAATGTTTTATCTGCATATCCTCACATCCCTAGATTTTTACTACCACCTGAATTGCCTAATCAACAAGAGAGTGATCCTTCTCACATTCCTGCTTATTCAAAGTCTTACTTAGAAAACGAACCCAAAGGCCTAGAGATATGGATCTTGATTTACCTTTATCATCAAAAATTTTAGCCAGTGGGTTAGAGAACATGAACATTTCAATACCTTCCGAGGAAGGCACTAGCCATAGCAATGATCAATCACACAGGCCACTTTCCTCAGAAGAGAATAGAGAGGAAAGTTTCTGAATTTTTTGGACTGTGGGGAAAACACCCAAGTACATCATGCACCCACAAGAGGAGGAGCCAAATATAGATGTTCAAGAGACGAGAAGAGAGATTAGGGAAGTCTTAATTGGTAGGGTAGCTATTCCTATTGATGGTGGTCCACCCATATTTGATGCAGTTCCTTCTAAAAGGAGCTCAAGAATTGTCACCCCACAAACGCAAAACCATGCTGAGGTCCATCCCATTCCCATACGCAACATTGAAGTTATCCCTGAATCTGTGAACAGGGGTAGATTTTCTACGGGTAATCAAGTCATTATCCCAAACCAATTATTATATATCAGATCCAGGAGAGCTGATGACATTTGGTTAGGACCTTTCATGGTAGAGCGATGTATTGGAGACATGTCTTTTCTAGCCACTGGTAGTGGGCAACATATATTACTTCCTATCAATCAGAGAGAGTTAAGGGATTATATCCCTGACTTGACTTAGTTCTCGACTTCATTCTTGCATGTTAGATTAGGGTAGGTAGGAAACTGAATAAGCTCACTTGAGCAGTAGTTTAGTATTTTTGGCCATTGAGTCTGGCACCCTTTTTCTTAAGCTCACTTTCGAAGCTAGTAGTTAGTCTTGAGTGTCTTTTATTTATTTGTTACTACAAAATAATAAAACTTTGAATTTTTGTTAGTAGATTAGATTCTTTACTTTCAGCATTTTAATTCAGTACTGTTATTTTGATATTTTTGTATATATATGCATGTCACTTATGACCGGTCTGTGAGTTTGGTATAGCTCATTGCATTTTGCAGACAGCAAGTATATATTATGAAGATGATGCAGAGCTAGAGTGCACGTTCGAGGATACGGGTAGCAGAGTGATGAGCACCAGAAATTCTGAGGTTCTCAAGCGCTCTATTCAGCAGAGCACTTGTCCCAGCTGGAGCCAGATGTTATCACATTTATAGTAGTCGGGGCTACCATATTTTCAGACCAGATTCCAGTACTTTTCCGATCCAATCCTTTTCAATGAGATGCTTGAGATCGACAGATGATGAGCATTTATTCCAGGATCACTCATATTTTCAGCAGCCCCAGAGCAGACATTACAGCCTTATGCCATGACTGAGCCTCATGACCTCATATTTGATGACCGATGTGGCCATTACTTTCCATACATAGCAGTGTGATAGTGCCCAGAGTTATACAACAGCAGTGTTCCAGTGACAGTGGATGTTTCAAATGGTATATACAGGTATATGGATGTGCATTGGATACCATATTTTTGCTCTTTTACTTATCTTGGTAGCCTAATTAGGTATCTAGTAGTCATGATCTAGCGATATTATATATAGATTTGGTTATTGGTTGATTGTCTGAAATTGAAATGATCTAATTACTTGGACTAAGAATCTCTTGTGTATACTAGTTGGTCTCACCCTCTCTAGTAGTGTGGACTTGGTCATTCCCACCATTTTATGGCTTACTAGTTATGGCATCACCTTTCACCTTCCCTTATCCATTTATTCTCCTTCATACTCGGTTTTATCCTGACTTACATTTCAACTTATGATACTGAGGACTTCCCCACCTATGCCTCTATGTTGGATAGACTCCATGTTATCATGTGTCTTGGCTCTGAGTTGTGTAACAAAACTTACTGAAGCCTTGATCCTTCTGGGCCAGGAGAACTCGCTAGTGTTGGTTCATGAGCTTAGGTGAGTTGGATTTGAAGACTTGACCTCTCGGTCAGTTGCCCCCGATGTTTGGTCCTGATTGTGGATAGTCCCCCCAGCTACCTGAGTTGTGTCGACTAAACTTGAAGCAAATTGTACTACCATCATTACATGCATATATTATTGATTGTTATATCTTCTATGCAAGCCCATGATTATAAAATAAAATGTGTTTTTAAGCACAATAAAAGAGGGCTATGAAATTAAATGAAAAACACCCTAGATGAAAGCTGCGATTAGTTTTGCTTCTAAGCACATGCAAAATCCAAAGGGACATAAGACCTAAAAAGCAGTGGTTAAACATATGCTGGCCATAACAAAATGTAATGATTAATTCCTCACAGAGCCTACGGGTTGGGATGTGAGATGGAGTAAGGGATAGCTAATTCTAAGTGTCCCTTAGAACCTCAAGTTACGATTAGACGTGCACCCAGTCACGGTGGTTCTAGAAAAGATCCTCACAGAGTTGGTTCGAGCTTGGATGTGAGTTGTAGACAATTTGTTAAAGTGAATAGGCACTCCTCAAATCAACTTAGTCCATTTGTGAGACATCGCCATTCCTTGTGTGTTTTTTGTCCAACACATGCTTAGGTGATTTCCCTTTTCCTTTATCCGAAGTGTCACAATGTTGAAATTTGTAAAGTCATTCCCTTGTCCTAGCCTTGCACTTTCAAACTTCACCCATTCCTAGAAAAATGGTCAAGTCCATGAATTGAGTATACACTTGAGGGTCTTCTTTTTAGTGATTGATTGTTTTAAATCCAGACTTATATTTGATATGTTATTGCTTATTCGCCACTGAAATGCTACTTTGTACTTTAGTCTTGCTATTGAAATAATTAGAAGAGCATATCTTATCCATTTGCATTTGCAACATCAGTCAGATTGAGCCTAGGTCATTATTTTGATCAGTTTTGACCTGGTCAACCCAGTTTGACCAAGTCAACCGCAGGATCTGAGATGAGTTTGGACCTATGATGTTCGAGATAGATTATTTGTGGTCCTATGATGCCCACTTGATGGTTCCATGCAGCAGACACAGGTGGTCATATGATGTATGAGTACTCATCTCTACTATATTTGGGCCTTCTGAGTCCATTGGTACACTCAGATATCAGTTTCAGGCACTTTCAGATGAGATCGTGATCAGATTATCACTGTATTGCATTTTTGCCATATAAAATGGCCTGTCAGCACAGTTTGAGATTATTTTGGTTCACCTAGGGCGCTACAGAGGGAGTATGGGGCCCAACTACTTGATATTACCATATTACCATGCTCCCAGACATCTTGGGTGCAGTCAGATTTGTGCCCGTGGCACCAGGAAGAGAGATACAAGCATTTTGTTACTTTACAGGTAATTTTCTGAGGATAAAAAATGGAAGAAATGGCTATTGAGGAATTCAATTTGGGCTATTGAGGCAAAGAATTGGCATGAGGTTGGTTCAGAGGATTTTGTGATGCATCCCACAACTTCTAGCACAATTTGCAACATTCAGTGGGGTCC
This sequence comes from Larix kaempferi, assembly GCA_027924585.1. Classification (NCBI taxonomy): domain Eukaryota; kingdom Viridiplantae; phylum Streptophyta; class Pinopsida; order Pinales; family Pinaceae; genus Larix; species Larix kaempferi. The sequence continues at coordinate 6,172,840 of BSBM01000229.1, forward strand.
ATGCACACTCCAGACTATTATTTGGGGGTTTTATTATGTCATTAAGGGGGCACGATTTGGCCATGTGGTCACAATATGATGTTATATTGAGTTATTATATGTTATTGTGCCATGGGGACATGCTAGAGAAGGATATGTTACACCTCCTAGCCCCACCATGTGCTTATGTTATGTGTCTAGTCACTTTTTATGTGGTGCGTGCCCCTAGGGCGACTTAGTGAGTGCGCCCCCTCTATTATTGAGTTGATCCATGTATATTATATTTGGACTCATCTTAGCCATTGATTATCATTGATGTATCTTTTAATCTCAGCCACTCATTCAAAAAGTGGTTAGGGTTTTGGTCTCCTTCATTCCTATTTAAAGGAGAGACCCCCCTCATTGTAAAGTGACTTTTGGCTCTGGATTTCTGGCAATAAAGAATTATTTTGGGAAAGATCTTGTACCTTTGTTATAGATTGTTCTTGTGCTTGATTGTAGCTCTGATAGCCTATCACATCCTTGTTGTTTGATGAGATATCCATGCTAGACGTTTTGGCTTGATGCATGCTCTGCAGGAGGGCAACTTCACTGGAGGATTTCGTGGGGCTTCTCTGGATCTCTTCATTGGATGAGTAAAATAATCAGGGAGTAGTTTTTATTGTATCTTTGATCAATATTTATGCTATATGATTCTTCTTGCATCATTTACTTTCTCTTTCCGTAAATTAATTCTCATTGAGATTGTCATCTAAAGGAAGGGGGGTGCACTAGTTGTTGAGACAAATCGATTTCATCTTGGGGATTGTCAAATCAACTTGGAATTGCTTCGAGGGGGTTGAAACATCATTGCACTTAGCATCTGCAAGTCACAGGAGGTAAGTACCATTGTTTTTCTTGAGTTATTTATCTATTCCATTTGTTTGTTGTTACTTCTTCTACAAACCCTAAACTGCTAAAACTTATAAAAATTCCCTGGCTCATTTAATTTAGAATCTTGGCGAAAGATTTATGGGTATTTCTCTTTAACCCTAACCCAAAGTGGGTTCTAAAGGGCATCACCCTTGAGGGACTCCTTTTGGCCCAAATCCCTAGGCATTGGTCATTAACCCTTACGCCCTCCTTAATTTTGCCTTGTTTCTGGATTGTGTGAGCATATTTCTGGCTTGTGAGCTTAGACACTGTCATATCCTTCACCAAGTCTCATCTACAGGTACTAGATAGCCTCATCTTAACCCTTCCACCTTGGACACGTTTCCCAAGGAGGAAGAAATCTTTCTCATTTGCTAGTGCCTTGATCCTAGATCTAGTTTCCATATTTATAAGTCACTTGTACTTTCACATTGGGTCAGAATTACATCCTTTAAGCCTCTTGATCCAATCCTAATTCATCTTGTGACTTCATCCATAGATCTAGGGTTCATCATACCTTACACTTTACGTATTATAGCTTGTTGGTTTGATCTGGTGTTTTGGTTAGATCTCTCCTGACAGGAGTAGATCTGGGTCTCCCCCGTTGTTATCTAGAGCTTGGATAACATAAAGCGAAGAGTGCCTCAATTAGCATGACAACCAATCCATTTGGGGATCGAGGCCCTCTTAGGTCACTTCTTTAGTTGTCTAGCTCCTCTACCGTCCTGAATAGGATCATATTTTGGGGAAACTACAAGTTGTGTGATAACAGTACCCTTGTCAGTTAACTAGGGTTCCTGGTCAAGTTAACTAGCCAGAGTAAAGAGAAAGACCCTAGAAGGTACCCTAGGGCCCCCAGCTGTCTCTTGGGGTTCTTGGTCGGGGACCAAGCAAGTTGATGCCATGGCGAAGTCCCTAGCATGTGGCTAGGGCCCCTACTTGTCTCTAAGGTATTCTTGTCTAGGACCAGACAGTTTCTTGTTCATGAGGACCAAGCAGGTCCTGCAGGTTGAGATAGATACCCTCCTGGTCCGGGACCAGACATATTCTTGGTCACGAGGACCAAGTGATTCCTGCAGTGACATACCTAGTCAGTTAACCAGTTGGATCTTGGTTAGTGGACCAAGATGATGATGTGCGATGTCCTCTTCTCCTAGGTCTTCGAGATGGTTGAGCTAGGTGGTCTTCTCAAGGGACTGGCCACCTCTTGATGGAGCCACTAGCATTTGACCTGAGGAACAGTCTAGAGGACCACATGATCACATCATCTGGTGTGGACCCTTCCTTATATAGTGATGATGAAGTTTCAGTTAGTATGGAACACTTGTATATTTGAGAGAGAGATGATTGGTTATACCCCACCTTGGTTGTTCCGCCTTCGCCTTTACACCTCGTTGATTATTGGTATTGTGGTTAGTGGGGTCTTCTGCCCACCTTAAGTTGTTTTGATTTATACTTTGATGTTTTGGTCTTATGGGTACTATGGTTGTTTTCCCATCTTATGGTACACCCCTTGGTCCTAGGGTTATGGGTCATGTACTCACCTTTTTTTTTATGATTTTGACTTGTACCATTTTGATTGGTCCTTGTACCCTCATCTATTGATAACATGACCCTTATTACATTTCATGTATTTTTACTATTCTTATGTCTTAACCCTTTATGAGTTGGCACCTACCTAAGACATAATTATATTTTATGTTGACCATAAAAGTTGGTACCCACCCAAGTCACCTTATTTATATTTTATATCTTGTGACTTTTATTTTTTATGTCCTAACTTATTGGTACCTTCCTCATTAAGTGGAACCCTAACTAATTCAAAGATTTATTTTTTATTAATCTTTCTAGAATGATCTAAAGCTTATTTATTGGTCTCCCTTACTTCTCATTTGAACACACATCATTATCATATCTCAGATCCATTCGTTCTGCTGCTTGATGTGAAAGTTTTAAATGTTTGTACTGCTGCTCGTGTTGGGGATGTTCACCTGCTGAAGCTCACCACTCATCACAGATCTGATGATTAGGGCTGACATCAAGGTTTTATTCAGCTGCCTGCTAATCCCTGAGACCCCATCTGCTATCAGCATGGTTGTTGAAGTTTTCTGAGGTCTGATATATTGCTGATGAAGTCCGAGACTCCGATCTGCCTTCTCAAGCTTAACAGGGGTCCGATCGGCTATCATCAAGTCTGATCTGCTTGAATGTGAACCTGATCTGCTAGTGAATAGTCCGTTCTGCTACTATCTGCTGCTATATGTCCTGATCTGCTCTTTCTGGTTCATCTCAGGTTCGATCTGCCTCTGAGAGCTCTGATCTGCCCTCCAAATTGCTCACTAAGAAGGCCGTGACCCTTGGACTCAGTTGTGAGTGCTATTTCTGCCTGCTGACTACTGTTTTGAGGAGGCCGTGAGGCCTAGGGTCAGACCTTAACTGTTTTGTGAAGGCCGTGAAGCCTAGAGTCAGACTTTGTCTGATTTTGTGGGGACTGTGAGGACTAGGGTTCAGACCTGCCAGATGTGGTATTTAATCTACTTACTGTGGGTAGATTTGAAGTGGCTGTTGACTGTTCTACTGCTGAAACTTACCTAGACCGGATTGCTGAGTTTTGATCTTCATGTTGATTTTTTGTGTTGTTTAAGGTCACATCTTTTGTCATCACTTAGGGTTTACTGTTTAGAACCCTTGTGCTTACACTTATTGGACATTTATTATTTTGGGACTACTGTGACCAGTGTTACAAATATCGGCCGAGAAATCGCGATTTGCCGATAAATCGCGATTTTTGGGCAGAGGCGATATTTCAGGAAAAAATCGGGCTATAAAATCGCGCCGATTTCCGAGACGAGTTATCGCCGATTTTTCTGCTGAAAATCGAGAAAATCGCCGTCGACTCGCGATATTTTGACAGGGTGAAATAAAGTTCGTTTTTTAACAATTTATGAGCGCGGCAACCATTCCGTCAGGGTTCATTTGGTCGCTACAGAAGTCGAGAGGAGAGCCGGCGATTAGGGTGCAGTTGAAGGTAAGTAAATTTGCAAATTTTACGGTTTTTTTTCATTTAAAATTTCGAATGCCACCACCGTGTGCCTCTCTCCGCGCCCGGCTTCCACATTCCTCGCCCAACCCACTCCATCCGCGAGTCCGCGGCTTCGTCTGCTGCTCACGAGTCACAGACTCACAACCTCACGCTCACACACGGCTGGCCCTGGCACGCAAAGTTCAAACCCAGTCGAAATAATCAGCAGCCGAGGCCCGACATATTGATAAGTGGTGCCGTCAAATGGGTTCCGGTTACCAATTGAAATCGTGCCCATTAAAACCTCACGGCACTCCAAATGGACCAGATGGCAAATAAAGAATTAATAAGTGACTGTCGGCCAGAGTTTCCTTTTTAAAAATCGTGAAAGGATTGATGTCGGTTAAACAGTAAAAATTATATGTAATCCACTAATCCTAATTGTAAGGAATTTAAACCCTCACGGCACTCCAAGAATTAATAAAGAATTAATAAGTGACTGTGTCACTGTCGGCCAGAACTCTTCTTTGAAATTGATATCCTTGACGGCTTGACCTTCATCCTCATAATCCACTTCATTCCACCTGTGTAGGGTTGTCAATGGTTCACCATCTTCATCACTATTGCTCCTTCTAAGGAGCTCAGCCTCTCCATGCACATGACTTACAGTGCGACTGTGAAAAATTAAAATATGCCTCTTTCTTTTTGAAATAGAAGTAGAACTGTAGAAAACTGAAAAACCCAGTTTCAATTGACTGTCTCTTTAATATTAATTTACAAGAGGAAAACCCAAAATAGGGTGACAGACAAGGAAGAATGTGAAATTAGCTTTGAATTTCACAACAATAAAATTGGCCTGGCAATGAAATTTGCCATATAATTCAAGAATACAAATGTATATGTGCGATTTTTAAAATTAACTTTGAATTTCACAATTCACAGCATGCTAATTTTTTACTGTTTTGTTATTTAACAGTTAACTTATTTGTTATTTGCAATTTGCAGCATGCTAATTTTTTTTTTTTGTTGTTGCCCTAGGTTTGCTTGAAGTTGAAACTTCATTTCTTCCATATACAAGATGTCGAAATTGGATGCATTTTGGGAATTTGGCACAGTCGTTGATCCAGAAAATCGACAAACGCTCACTTGCAATTTATGTGGGAAAAGAATGGCGGGAGGGATAAGCAGGCTGAAATATCACATTGCACAAATATCGGGGCATGATGTGATTCCTTGTACCGCAGCAAACGAGGATCACATTGACAGGGCCAAAAAAGCAATTGAGGAAACTAAGCAAAAGAAACAATTCAAGGAGGCCGTGAGACATCAAATTGCCTCAAGATCCGGGTCCGGATGCGGAGTGGGGGCTAGTGGGACGAGTCCGGAAACCTTCTCCACGCAACAGTCCACAATGCCTTCACCTTCGACTGCATCACCAATGGGTGCCTTTGTGTCGAGATGCTCAGCTGGTGGACAACCTTCTGTAAAGTCCATGCTGAAATTAAAGGAGAAAAAAGACGCAGATACACTTGTGGGTCGATGCTTGCTATGGAGTGATATTCCATTTAACTTTGCCAATAACCCATTTTATGTGAACATGTTTGAGGCAGCTGCTATTGTTGGGCCGGGGTATAAGCCCCCCACTTATGAGGAGTTGAGAGGGCCCATCCTCCAGAATGAAAAGGCCGAATGCACTCACAAGTTGGAGGATCTTCGAAAATCATGGGAGTTAACAGGATGCACAGTGATGTCAGACGGTTGGACTGATATGAAGGGTAGGACCCTTCTCAACTTTTTGGTTCACTGTCCAAGGGGCACTATGTTTTTGAAATCCGTGGATGCATCTGCACATGTCAAAGATGCGGGTTTACTATGTCGCTTGTTGGATGATTTCATCCAAGAGGTTGGCCCGCAGCATGTTGTCCAAGTCATAACGGACAACGCTGCGAACTATGTGTCTGCTGGTAGGATGCTTATGGACATGTATCCTTCACTATTCTGGACTCCTTGTGCGGCCCATTGCCTTGATTTGATGTTAGAGGATTTAGCCAAGATTGATTGGATCAAGGATACCATTGATTCAGCACGGGGCATCACAAAATTCATATACAATCATGCAGCGGTGCTTAGCTTGATGAGAACTTTCACAGGTGACAGAGAGTTGGTGCGTCCTGCCATCACACGCTTTGCCACTAGCTTTATTTCTCTCCAGTCCCTCTTGGATTCTATGTGGGACTTGCAGCAGATGTTCCTTTCACCTGAGTGGCGTGCTTTATCATTTAGCACTAGACCAGAGGGGCAAGCCATATGCAGGCTAGTGAATTTCCATCAGACCTTTTGGGATGACGTGAGGGAGGTTTGTGCCGTCACTGAACCTTTGGTAAGGGTTCTCCGCTTGGTTGATGGAGATAAGCCTGCAATGGGCTACCTGTATGAGGCCATGGATAGGGCCAAAGAGGCCATTCGTGCCTATTACGAGGACAAGGGAGATCGGGGGCAGGAGAGACAACAGATTATATGGGGGATGATTGATGCGCGATGGAACAACACACTCCATCGCCCCATTCATGCTGCAGGATTATACCTCAACCCTGCATTTGGTTACTCCTGTGGCTTCAGATTTGATGGAGAGGTTATGGCTGGATTCTACGAGTGTGTCCATAGGATGGTGCCGTCTGCAGATGATCGTGCAGAGCTTTCCCAAGAGTTGGAAGTGTATAAGAGAGCCGCAGGATTACTTGGGTTTCATATGACAGTACATGACAGGACCAACCTGATGCCAAGTAAGCTTCACCTTGTTTCAAATTTTCGTTTTCTTTTTCTAATTCTTTTTTTAAATTAAATTGTTTTTTCTTATGTTTATTTAATTCGTTGTAGATACCTGGTGGGAAAACTATGGTGGTTGCGTACCTATTCTACAGAAGCTTGCCATTCGAGTGCTCAGCCAGACTTGTAGCTCTTCCGGTTGCGAGCGCAACTGGAGTGTATTTGAAAAAATACACTCCAAAAAGCGCAACAGGTTAGAGAATTTTCAAATTCATTAGAAAATATAAATTATTGAATTCTAGTTTATAATTTTATCATTTATCATTATGCCCCTTTGCCTTCTAATTTATGCATTACAAATTGAAATTATTAACTTTATAATTTAATGTCTAATTCTATGATCCTCCTGCAGGTTGGATACTCCGCGCCTTAATGATTTGGTCTACGTCCACTACAATCTCAGGTTGTGGGTGAAGCAATTTCAGAGAAAAGTTGATGCAAAGGCCATTTCATTAGATGAGATCGACACCACTGCAGCTTGGAGGTCGGAGTCTGAGGAGCCTGCTATGGAGGTAGCCCCTGATTGGCTAGCGGATGATCATGATCATGATGATGTTGCAGAGGCTCCATATGAGGGTGATCCAGTTCCAGAGGAGTTTCACACTGAGTCTGGGAGTGTGCCACAGTTAGATCCAGAGCCACAGGCAGGGTTAGAGGGAGATAGACCCGATAGTAGCACTGCTACTAGCAGAGGAGTAGCTGTAGGACTACCTCCTCGAGCTCCTTCTTCTTCTTCAGGACACCAGATTCAGCCACCTTCAGGTTCTAGAGGACATCATGATCCTTTTGCAGGGTCTTCTAGTTCTTCTAGAGGACGTCAGATACCAGTACGAGGCCGACAAGCCTCGAGGGCACCTCGTCCTAGAGGAAGGGCAAGGGCAGTTTCCACAGCGATTACCTTTTCCCGTAAAAGGGGTAGAGGGAATCGATAGTTTATTTACTTTATTTCACTGTAGATGACTCATGAGTCATGATGATGATCATGAGATACATTTGTTATAAGTTATAACTTATATTTTTGATGATTCAGACATTCAGTATTCACTATTTAGGAGTAGGACTAGGACATGATCCATTTTGATGTGTGATGTATCTCTAGACATCTTATATATCTTATATATCAGTTTTCTTTCCATATTCATGTGGCAATGTGTTTATTTGATGTTATTGTTGCTTTAGATGTTTAAAAAATTGAAAAAAAATGAATATTTTTGTGTTTTTTAAGTTTGCCGATTTTTGCCGATTTTTGCCGATGTTCTGCCGAGATATCCCGAGACGATGTTTCCTGGACCCTGCCGATTTCCGCGCCGCGCCGATATTTGTAACTTTGACTGTGACTGCCATTGTGTTTTCTGACTGTCATTGATCAACCTTGTTTGACTAAACCTCGGTCCTCTCATCTCTCTCTCTCTCATTTGTACTTACACTCTAGTAGGGTCAGCTGGTTCCTAATGATTGACTGGCCTCTGAGAGGCACAGTCCTTTTCTGAAAGTAAATTTTCTGAGTATAAAACAGAAAGGGTTCTACACTCTAGGTAAGTATCCCAACCTTGCTAATTAGAATTGTTGTTAATTTTATATAATCGACTACATGTTACTGAAGATTACTTTAACACAGTGACCCAATTGGTAGTGTTAAAGATGAAAAATTGAAAGAGATGAAAATTATATTTCAGTACTATTTTGTTCCAGTATTAGTTTGTTAAATGTAATTTTTGCATTAAAGTAGATTGATTTATATTATTCTGCATCAAACCCTAACCCTAACAAAATTTAACATTTTTTGGGAGTTGATTTTTTATTTTTGCTAAACTAGTTAACATGAAATCATGTTTGTGCACCAAAATCAACAAATAGTATTAAGCAGAAGCACAGGGCTTTCCTTTTGTCACTTCCAGCTTTATGTGAAATATTGTATGTTTCGAGAGAATTCTAGACTTGGGGCTTAGTCATTTATCTGGTTACAGAACTTACGAATTCACCCCATCCAAACAAAGTAAGTCATGCAGGAAAAGATTCAAAAATCTTGTTAGTGATTCAGCAAATCCTGAAACTAATGAGGAACAAGTTTCCAGAAATATTGCTTTAGCATTAACCAGTGTGCATTAAAAGATGATTGTGCTTGAATAAAAGAAGGCAATCTGTTGTTGATTTGCCAGCACTGAAAATCTTTGATCAGATGTAGCTAGTCTTTGAATCACGTTGTTTTACTTGTTTTATCTAACAAGAGTGAAGCCCAAAAGGAGCAGCGTGTGGATCTAATGGATTAATTGGCATTGCCTAGCAAATTGAAAGTTTGTAACGTCACACCTAGGAAATCTAAGGTTTGCACTCATAAATATCTTTCAAGATCTCAAAACCTTGCAAATGCAGAGAATATCACAATGCATGGCAGGTGAACCATCTCATTGATGAGATTAGGAACATTCCAGTTTGTTGACATAATACATATAAGATGTGCTCAAACATTAAGTACCTCACAAGTCCAGCATGTCCAATCAATGGCATGTCAGAGGATTCAGATACCCAAAAAAACTGGAAGGATCTGTACAGGCTTGTAACTTGTTCTTGTGACATCCTGACCATAGAAACAGGACTCTTTCTAACTCTGTGAGTACTCCGACAGTCCCAAGTTGACTTTCTCTCCAAGCTGGCAAGCCAAGTCCAAACTCCTAGACAAAATCAGTCAGACTGGATTTTGATCAATTAGTTTGCTTAACTTCCGTTCTCTCGTTTTTTAGTGTATTTTCACTGATTTTTAGTGACCTGAGTTATTGCCGAATTTTGCCAAGTCCCCGAGTTGACTCTCCATTTTGGGTTTGCTGAGCTGATCACTTGAGAATAGTCTACTGTTACCTATAGGAGTACGGAAAAACAAGTCGCCAAGAACTCACTGCTTCATAGATTGCAGTTTAGAAACACCCTATATATTACTGCTTTAGATTCTCAGAATCGCTTGTGATTCTGTATTATTCACCATTAATGTAGATTGAACAGGTAATTAGCCTGTATAAGGTTAAGTGTAATGATGAACTGATAAGGTGCAATTCCCAACCGTGGTTGAAGTCGGTCATTCCAGGAATCATCACCTAGGGTCAGGCCTTTGGTATGAAAACAATGCCTGAGATCTTGTAGCAACTTAGAGAGAGAGATATAAAATGAAATACATATTTGGGTTTAGTTTGGGTGGTTATATATATAAAGAAAGAATATACATCAATTGGGTCTGGCTCTAGCTCAGGTGGTTGAGAGGAGGAGTGTTATCCTCCCACCAAGGATCAATTCCTGTAAGTGACATGTTGAGTTCTTAATGAGTATATTGTTGTAGGGCTTGAACTCTGATTGGGTCTGGCTCTAGCTCAGGTGGTTGAGAGGAGGGGTGTTATCCTCCCACCAAGGATCAATTCCTATAAGTGACATGTTGAGTTCTTAATGAGTATATTGTTGTAGGGCTTGAACTCTGAAAAAATCCGATTTACCTTGGATATAACAAATATAATAAAATAGCCAATTAAGTTTTTGTTTTTTTTTCCTTGTAAAAAGTCGTGGAGAAACCCTCAGGTACTTCCCCTCATTTGGAGGATGATACCCAAGGTAAACCACCGACCCTAATGACAGGGCCTAACCCGATGGAGACATCAAGTGAATCCCTTATATATCAATGCATAGCCACCCGGGGATTTGACCCCGAGACCTTTTGCTTACAACTCACAGCTCTCAACCACTTGAAAAAATAGCCAATTAAGTTTATAAAGCATTACCCATAAATATAGATATATAAAATGAAATACATATTTGGGTTTAGTTTGGATACATAAAATGAATTACATATTTGAGTTTAGTTTGGGTGGTTGAGAATATATATAAATAAATAAAAAAAGAATATACATCAACAATAAAACAGCAAATTAAGTTTATAAAGCACTGCCCATAAATCTGGCTTTGAGGCACAAGTCTGGTTAATGGGGCAACATCCTTTCTACATTTAGTGGTAACATCATCCACAGTTTCAACGGAAATACCTTGTGGATCGTCATTCGTCATTGGGTGGTGGCTGTTATCTATATAATGTAATATAACACTCCAGGCTATGTCCAGAGTGGCAAATCTATCTCTATGTTAATATTCCAGGCTATGTCCAGAGTGGCAAATCTATCTCTATGTTAAGATTCCAACGTGCTACCCAGGGGTTGAAAAATTGGAGAAAATTATCATCAATCCAGTAATAATGAATATATTCCCATTAATCTACATCAATGTGAAAATTAGGTTTAGCCCAATTCAACGAAGACAATGGAAGGGGGTGTCCAAAAGAGAAGGGTGTAAGAGTTTACATTGAAGATGAGGTTTGTGTCGTCGGATATGAGCGCCATCCCTCCGCGGAAGTGCTGCACCCAAGTGAGCACCAGAATGGCCGCCAGAATGCCTGCAAACCGCACCAGCAACATCAGAGAAAACGGCACCGCTGGGATCGCCATTGTCCAAAGCTAAACCCTGCCCTGAAGAGGATAGTGTGCGCAGGGCAACACTACGAGGAATAAGAAGAGGACTAATTAACCCGCCGTCTCTTGACCTGGCGTGTCCTGTAGAATGGCGGTCAGCGCCTTAGTGCTGAGTGTTTAAATTGCAATCTCCAACGTGGCATATCTGAATGGTCAAATCTTTCTGACGTGTCCGAAGACAAAATGATCCAAAAATTTAAACTTTGTGAGATGGAAATGAAATATAAGATTGTTGCATGTACACATCACTATTGTGGATTGGTTGTGTCGTGATTCTATATGGTGGTTTTGATTGTCTTTTTTTCTTTGTAACTTGTGTATACTTGTATGAGTAATGATAAGATGATTAACATTTAGATAAATTTATATGGTTGCATTTTGAATAGTATTTATGATTTTTGGTTTTCGAGTAAGACTTTAAATTGTTTATGATTGGTTAAGAGCTTGTTTTCTTCGGACGTAAGGAAACAGTTTAACAGCCCAAGACCCAGAGGCATCTGGCAAGAGTGGAAGTTTGCCCCTTATGGACCACCAACGGATTATTTCAGGTGGCGTGCTTTTCCTTGAATAATGGTGATGAGTCAACTCACATTTGTAGATAGCAGCTAGTGATGGTTGTCCTCAATGCCAGTTTGACAATTGAGTTATGATAGGTTTTGTCATCTCGAAAAAAAAAACATTTACGATTATAAAATCTGCCTTCTTTCTTTCTCTTTACAAAATTAGTAAGCATTGTGAAGTATCTAGGTTTGGGGATCATGTAAATGTCAATATGTATCTCTCAATGATAATGAACATCTATGTTGTAAGATACCTCGAGGTATCCTTACTGTGAATGGATCACTTAACTAGCTAATCCAAGCTTATGCCTAGTTAAAAAAGTGCAACCATGACAACAATTAATGAATTTAACATGTATACACAATCATTTGATTATGGTGCAATATAGTAAGAAGTTAATTATAAGAATATAGAAATGAATTCACAAATCAACATCCACCACTAGCAAGGTAATGTGGACTAAAACTCAATTATGAATTCTTCATTAAAAATCAATAAACCGATGCAGCATGTAACTTAAAACACAACTATCAATCTACCAACCAACTACCAATTCCATTCTTTGAAATACTTAATAATATGAATACATGTTATAAATAATATACTCTAATTGAACATAGAGTTTTTCATTTCCCATTTGTGCTTATCTGAAGTTACCTAAGTAGTTACCTAAGTGTACATGTGTCAAGAAGATCAAGACAGAGAGAAGAAGATAATGATTTGATGTGACATTTGGCTTATATGCATGATCATTTACTAACATGTCATCCATGTAAGCATACCTTCATAGTTGTGCAGCTATGACATAAGGTGTGCATTAAGGTTGTGCGATAAGTTTCAATGACACCAACTTTCAGTTTAACACAGGCAAGTCGCAATGCTAGACAACAAGACTAGATTATAAGTGAGTTCATGACATAATGCCTCTCACTCTGAGGCATGCCTAAGGTAATATGCCTATACTTAGGCACCTCTTTGGGTGAACTCTCATCCTTGAAACTCTTCTAGTCACGAACTTAGTCGATCTCTAGCTCCTTCTAGAGAAAAACTCCTTTATTGGGAGTTGTTGATCCACAATAATTATCCTGCAAGTTGAGGAATTTATGCTTAAACGTGCTCCAAGTTATACCAATTGTCAATTTTGAGTGATTATCCTTTTAGCCTAACTTGATAAAGTTTAAAGGTTCTAGGTTTAGTTGTCTACACTTTACAAATATATAATTGTATCTACAACTAGAGCTATTCCAACTTCAAAAACTAACACTTAAGGAGCAAGCATGACAACTTATTTATCATCATCCAAAATCAATGGTTCATAGAGTTTCAACGGATCAATGTTGAAGAGTGGATGAATGCCTATGCTGGCTAATAAGCCAACATGAACGCATTTTCTCCAATCTCATTAATGATGGTGTAATGCCCATATTTTCGTAGCATGATCTCCCTATCCTTTTCATTGAAATGTTCATTTTGAAGGTATACACAAACTATGCTACCTATGTGAAATTGAGGATATGTTTGGTGTTGATTATGCATGGCCTTGTGCTTTTGCTAACTCTTATGTAGAGTCTCTCAAACTTTACCATGAAGCTTCTAAATGCAATCAATGAACCTTATGACTTCCACATGTGTAGAGGCCTCTTTCATTGTCCTTGCATCAAGGAATATAGGACCCAAAATGCCCATGTATCCTTCAAAAAAACTCCAATACATGCCTCAAAAGGTGAAGGTTTGTTGCATTATGCAACAGGGGATTGTAACTATGTTATAGAGACCAAATATTGGCATCCCGGGTACTCGGATTTTATGGTTAAACATGAGCAAGAATAGAACTATGGTGTTATTAATGTAACACCCTAGTCATCATCTCACAATGACATGAGTCATTTATATATGGACAAAGCTACCCTAATATATTGCCTCGTCTGGAATGAATTCTAATGTCAGGATTGGTGTACCTCAAAACGACCCCAAACGTTTTGGGTCCGAAAAACTGTAAAAACTACCAAGCTGGAAAACTGTTTTGAGTCAGTGGAATAGATGGTTAGCTCCCAATATCCATCTGGACCAATCCGCTAACCCGAAAACCCATAAAAACTGATAAGCTGGAAAAGTTGTTTTGAGCTAGTGGAATAGGTGGGTGGCCACTGAGACTCATATGGATCAATCCTCCCCCCTTCTGGTATTCGATAGAGTTGTCCTCCCAAAGTGACAATGACACTACAAGTCCATGACTCATACACATCATGACTTTTCCACATATATAATTGTCCTAAAAGAACATCAAAAACTTTGAGTGTGGCCACGTTACACAGTACCTCGTCTTTGAAAGGCTTGATGCCACATGGTAGATGACACTGATGACTGACACAGATACCTTGTCCTTGTCTTCATCAACCAATGGTGTATGGTTGTGTGTGTGGTGTTGTTGGTAACTCCAATATCTTGATGACTTCTAATGAGATCAAACTCTTTTAGTCGTCATTGTCGACAACAAAATGTAGGGGGATTCCCTTGACCCATATTTGTGAGTGGAAGAGGTACTCATCTGCCTCTAACCCTTCTAGTTCCTTTGGTTGAATATGTGTGGTAGCCATGGTAACGCTAGGTTCTACTTTAATGATCTGCATCCTCTTGTCTACGACAGTGATGTTGGGCTCTGAATTGAGATCGGAATCGAGATTTGTTTCTAAAGCGTTGATCTCAACCACCAATGACTCCCTTGAGCAACATTCATCAATGTTGTGCCAAGGGATTTTGTTGAACTTGCACCACTTTCTAGTGTCCTTCTTAACCTTCCCATTACCCTTCTTGGATTGGTTTCCTTGAGGTTGGTTATCCTTTTGTTGTCCTTTGTTTTGTGATTCTTGTTTTCCTTTGCCATGCGTTTATTGCAATGAATTTGCAGGCCCAAATTCCCGCTTATTCTTTTGCTGAAATTTATGCTCTACTTTAACAGCATGATAAGCAGCTCCCAATGAAGAGATGTCTAGGAATTCCATCTCTGTTCGAATGTACTAATGTAGGCCACTGCGATATTTCAAAACCAGACGCCACTTGGAGTATCTGATACCTATCTTTGTGCGCAAGGTATGAAAGTTATTGGTGTACTATGGCACCGCTTGGTCCCTCTCTTGACGCTAAATGGTCCATTTTGTGTATCGGTCATCATAGTTTCCCATAGGGTAATATTGTTCCTTAACAACATCTATAAAAGAGGCCCAAGTGGGATCGACCTCAAACATTTCAGAATCCTCTGTTAATTTTTTCTCACAATAAGTTTCCCACCAATTTTTTACATGGGGGACAACCTTAAGGAGTGCAAAGGTGATACTTTCCCTGTCGAAAAAATTGTGGACAAAGAAATACCCTTATAGCAGACTCAACTATTTATTTAGGGCATCAAAATCGATTTGGCATTCAAATAAAGGTATATCAAAGTTAACGTGTATCTTGACAGGTGTGGCTCCTTCGAACTGACTGCTTGATGATCCCTATGTTCCTAGTGGCATTCATCGAAGGATTTGGGTGAAATTGTCTGTCATCTCGTTCCTCTGTCGTGCAAGGGATTCCTTGAGCAACAACTTGATAGGATCTCTTGCTCTGTATTCTCTCTTTTCCTCATCCATGGGAGATAGTTTGGGCCGTCGAGGGCAATCTTTCTCAAGCTCAATGATCCGAAAATGACAGGATCTTTATAACCAATATTTGTATGTGAAAGTTTGAATGCATAAATCCATTAAAAAGGCTTAAATGACTCATTTAAAGAGCATAACTGAAGCACATAAAAGAGAGATGCAAACCAGAAAATTTGTAGACAAGAGCTGATAACAGAGTTCACCCTCCTTGGGCTACATCTCCAGGCCACTTCCAATGGGAAGACCGATCTTATTAAGTCTTCAAAGGTGACAAATTGAGTATTCTGGAAACACTTATGAGTTCTGTCTGTCAAACTCAGAAATAGACTGCACTATTGTGTTCGTCTCGAAATTCTGAGAAAAACGAGTATAAACTCGAATACCTTTTCCTGAGACCTCCTCTGGCACACAAATCGAAAAACACTTCTGCAAATAAGACAAAACAAAACTGACTGTGTATGGATTCCACCTCGGGATCCATGTCCATTAATGGCCTCTGCGCCTTGGGAACCGTGTTTGTACCTTCCTTGATTATTGTGAAAAACACGCCCTGTGTGTGTTAACCCCGAACTTGAACTTGGCTTGGCAATTTCGTGGCTTTTTATAAGGTTTTGGGCATAGAATTTAAGGATTACGCGTCGAATACCAAAGAACGGTGGGGCAGTGCCCCAATGGTAAGACGTTGCATCATACGGGGAGAGGTCCGGAGGCGCATATAATATATCCACGTTATACTATGGTTGTAATGTGGCGCGTTTATATGGTTTCAATATATATTATGGTTATGTTGTGATATAGTCCACGCGCTATGGTATAACTTTGCTCCACGTTGATATAATTCCACCGCTTAAGGTTTAACATTATGGTATGGCTCCACGTTAATGTAATGGATAGGGTTCCACTGTTTGGTTTATAATATATAGTTGCAATGGGGCTGTTTGGTTTATAATATATAGTTGCAATGGGTAACTTGGCTCCACGTTGATATAATTCCACCGCTTAAGGTTTAACATTATGGTATGGCTCCACGTTAATGTAATGGATAGGGTTCCACTGTTTGGTTTATAATATATAGTTGCAATGGGGCCCTCAGTGTTGGCTTGGGGTTGGTCCCTCCCATTTTAAAATTTAAATATTTTAACCATATAACATTTGAACCATGTGATTCTAGTGGAGCTTGTGGTGACCTTGGTGGAGTTCTTGGGTTTGATTCCCATGGATCCAACCCTTTTGAACCATATAGCTTATAAACCATTTTTTTAATCACTTTTAACATTTTTAATCATTCTTGTTGCAACTTCAAATGTTGATAACTTCTTCATTTGGAGGTTGTTTCGCACGAAAAAAGTGTTGACGGAAAGCTGTCGACGAACTCTTTACCACGATAACATTTGTTCTGCTGTTTGAAGACTTTAAATCTGATCGAACCTCAAAGATCCTCCTGGATCACTCAATTAGTTCAAGACCCAACTATCTATATCTCGACCTTATCGAGGACATGCACAAAGAAATAACGAAAGAGCAAGCTACTATGATACCATTGATCCAAATTTATGTGAGAACGAAATGAAAGACCATATATAGAACCACATACACAGATATATTGTAAGGAATAGAGTGATATAGTAAACTCATATTCTATTAAATTAATGAAATAGAACAAACTATAAAACAAAAGTAGCTAGAATGGTAGTAGCTATATCTCTGAGAAGAGATGTGGTGACTACACTCATTCATGAAAAGCTAATTACAAAAGGAGTACAAAGAGCCTTTTTATCATAAGCATGAGGGAAAAAACCCTAACCCTATGAGATGAACCGTAAAAAGGTTTGCAGGCCCCGAGGTGGTTAGTCGAGGTGTCAACTTCTAGAGGGCCTAACTTCTGCATACAATCTTCGTTTAGGGCATTTGGTAGCTCATTGGAAAGTTTTAGTTAAAAATAACACATTTTTTTACGTCCAACCCTATCTTTGGCTATGTATGGACTGCTGCATCATCAAAAAACGTCGTTTAAAGCCTCAAAACAACCTCGAAAGTTTCGGGTCTGAAAATTGTAAAAACTGCCAAAGTGGAAAAACTTTATGAGCCAGGGGAATATGCGACTAGCTCCCGATATCCACCTGGACCAATCCACTGACCCAAAAACCTCTAAAAATTGCCAAGATGGAAAAGCTATTTTGAGCTAGTGGAATAGGTGGATGGCCACCAATACCCATTTGGGTCATTAATGCTCCTTAACTTAACCAACACTGGTGCATATTATATTTCGAATAACACTGGTGCTCTATAACTTAACCAGCATCGGTGCTTTACAAATACAATTGCACCAATAATTATGTGTTTGCACAGGTTCATTATCTTATTTAACACACCTGTGATTATTACTTTATGTAACACACCGGTGCGAACAAGTCACAAATACACACTGATGGCTAGCTTTCCATGCACATCAAAGTTCTTTGTAAATTTGACAGTAACGGTCATTGTCAATTTCTTCAACTTTCAATGTGATTACAATATAGAGTGGCACTAGTGTGAATGATTTATAAAAGCACCAGTGTGTACAATTAATAAAAATCATTGGTGTGGAAAACAACGTGAGCACTGTGAATTCAATGCGTTTGTAACCATTATGAACACCAGTGATGTTTAAACTTTAAAAAGCATTGGTGAGCATTTTCTCACCAAGTATAAAGCACTATGAACAAATTACATATGTGTCACACTGTTCAAAGAGTTCACAAAAATGCAACATACTAATACATCTATTTTTTATTTTTTAATCCCATTATTCATAAAAAAATCAAATAATTTTTATAATAATACTCATATTTGAATTTTAATTATTGTGTTTGGATATGATGATTGTATTAATTTGTTATACATCAGATTACACATATGTTCTTTGTAATATTTAATCATCCATATATTTAACCAATGATGTAACATTTCAAAACATTGGACAATAAAACGGAATAGAAAATTCATTTCATTATATTTGAGTAAGAGGCCCTTTGTCATACAAAACGAGGCAACATAAAGGTCCACAATAATCAAAATATCAATATGTAATTGTTACACTTATTGGTAATTTGTGGTCTTCCAATTTTGACAATGTGTCCAATACATTATACAAAATGTTTGAATTTCATAGATAGTTATTTCAAAACACACAACTTGCATTAACATCCAATTATATTGATTGTCATTATTCACTTGAACTGTTGTCAGACGTGCTTGAGTTGATTGCATGACTTTGGTTATTTGGCCAAATATTTTGTTGATTGAGTTGATTTTGTTCTTGATTGTTTTTATGTTCCATCTACAAACATAGGAATAAAGTGTAATGAATATATCTACATTGGTGGGCATAATGAAAAATAGATAATATACATTATTATGTAAATAAAAAAACATACCATAGCAAGAATTGATTCATAAACAATACATATTATTTCAAAGTCATTCTTCATGCCATCTCTCAACAACTCTTTTGTTTGCTCCACTCCATACTTTGTTTCCTGCAAGTTTTATATGCCATGACAAATCATAGATTTAATATAAAGGTTTTTTTTCAATAATTATAAAATGAGAGAAGTAAAACAACATAGTTATTTACAAATTGCATAATTAACTTTTGATACACCAACATATACTCACAACCCATAGTTAACACAATGCCAATCAATTATTCAAACGACTCTTATTTGTATGTTAGCACCGATTTGAAGACATCCAAAGACAAGTGTAAAATAATTTAAATATAAAGATCAACCAATATGAAACATTTAGTTATAAGTGTTGGTACTAAGATATGCGTTAGAGGAGAATCAAGTGAGCCAATGGTTTTTTAATCCAAACCCGATGTTTATGAACCAGTATGACGAGGACACAAGCAGTGATCAAACTCCAACATTAATTAAGTTGAGCAGATCACCATGATCTGTCAGAGATATGGATCTAGCTAAACTAGCTTACCTATCTTAGCAATCAATAACATATCAAAGTAAATAAGAACGAAAAGAGAACAAGGAAAAGAATACACCAGATATACGTGGTTCACCCAATTAGGCTACGTCCACGGGAAGGTTGTCTTCTTATTATCTCAAGAAATCTCCTTCAATCCTACAAGAAAGCAACTACAAATAACCCCAATACAATATAATAAAGCTTGTGATCACAATACCATGTGTCAATACTATCTATGAGCATATACCACTTTATCACTTGTGTTATATGATGTGAATCCCTTGACCCTATTATATACCAAGAGATGTGGATGAATTACTCTCACATATTGCAAGTGGGATAATATAATTCTCCATAATGACATCTCTTTATATAATGATGGATATCAAGAGTATACTTTACCATAATGAATATGGGAGATAATGTATTACTCTTTTACATAAGATTGTGGATCAATTCTGACATAATACAAAGACATTATTACCTTCCAAGGAATATAAAATATTCCAACACTCCCCCTTAATAATGGTTGAGAGAAAATCTCCGATACCATGTCAGAGATATGGATCTAACTAAACTAGCTTACCTATCTTAACAATCAATAACATATCAAAGTAAATAAGAACAAAAAGAGAACAAGGAAAAAAATACACCAGATATACGTGATTCACCCAATTGAGCTACATCCACGAGAAGGTTGTCTTCTTATTATCTCCAAAAATCTCCTTCAATCTTACAAGAGAGAAACTACAAATAACCCCAATACAATATAATAAAGCTTGTGATCACAATACCATTTGTCAATACTATCTATGAGCATATACCACTTTATCACTTGTGTTATATGATGTGACTCCCTTGAACCTATTATATACCAAGAGATGTGGATGGATTACTCTCACATATTGCATGTGGGATAGTATAATTCTCCATAATAACATCTCTTTATATAATGATGGATATCAAGAGTATATTTTACCATAATGAATATGGGATATAATGTATTACTCTTTTACATAAGATTGTGGATAAATTCTGACATAATACAAAGACATTATTACCTTCCAAGGAATATAAAATATTCCAACATGATCAACATCTTAGATCGTTGCCATAGACTCAACGAGATTGATGTCCTAACATTACATCCAAGAGTTCACCACAAGATCACAGTGTTTCAAGCAGCTACCCGACAGTCTGGAGATGGACATCGTATATTTGATCAAATGAAGATCAACGACACATAGGGGTT
This sequence comes from Larix kaempferi, assembly GCA_027924585.1. Taxonomy (NCBI): domain Eukaryota; kingdom Viridiplantae; phylum Streptophyta; class Pinopsida; order Pinales; family Pinaceae; genus Larix; species Larix kaempferi. The sequence goes on from BSBM01000229.1 coordinate 6,193,501, forward strand.
CAAGACTTTAAAACTGCGCAAGCATTAATCCGAATTTAGGAGCTTGAACCCAAAACTGCTTATCCACATGTCAGTGTGGGAGTGCTTCATGGTCCCAAAATCAATATGGATATGCCACCTTCTCCTAAACCTGAAACCACTTTTTCAAGACAATGTCAATATGTTGCAATCTGACAAGTGTAAGGATGATGGGACGGGGGGTCAAGCTCCTTCACTAGAAAGTAGCTCCACTAGCACGGATCTAAGAAATTGTGGGCCATGATTGATGGTTGAGGATGCTTTGGGCCTTCCAAGCTACACAAAGTTTAATCCAAACTTTAGATCCTGAATCCGAAAATGCTAAGACATGTGTCCGTATGAGAAAGCTTTAGGGCCTCAAAAGCAGTCTTGACATACCACCTTCTCCCAACCCTGAAACTGCTTTCCCACTCTGTAACTCATGGAAGTAGACCCACCATGTACTGGCCTAATGGTTCTGATCGCCATCATTATGCCTATAACGTCTTCTATCAATAAATGACCCTACGCCTCTATTGGGTTGAACATTCAACAGGTGACACGTGTCCCCCATAATGAATGCACCAAAATTCGAATTATGCTACTATAAAAGCCCGTTTTCAAAATCTTTCAAGCATCATTCTGCAAGCCCTATTTAGAGCCATATCATCCCTTTCATGTGCATCACTTTATCCCTACAGAAGCTTCTAACCATTATAAAGCTTGAAAATACTACTATGGCTTCCACCCCTAAATCAATATCATCTTTATCTACCAGTAATCCCTCTAACTAAGAAGACAATATGTCAGATAGTCATTTTGACATTTATGACCTAGTTTTATCCGTAGCCAATCTCCACCAGGTCTCAAGAGAAGTCGAAGATCATCCTAAAGCTAGAAACGACCTTCTGAATCTACGGAGCTTCGGTATGGCGAGGGTTATACTACCTAGAGCACGACCATTTCCTGAACTAGTACACTAGTGGTGTGTAGAATTATACACTCTATAGAAACGTGCAGTTATCTCTAAGCTTAGCTAAGTGATCTGTCTGATTAATAAATAATTTCTTCAAGAAATGATGGAGATTGAAGAATATCTAACTCGCCTGAATTTCGATGAAGAATATTTGAATGTCAAACTCAGAGAATTATCCATTGAAAGCAGTGATGGATTTCTCAGATTGCTTCTACCTCCCGAGGATGAGTCTCCATCTGTGCCATCACCTTACAAGCTATAATTGTTCTTAGAGCAAGCCTAGGTAGCTATTTCCATGGCATGCCAGGTCCTGGGGTATAATTACAATCTTATTGTTGATGAAACAATCATGGATCTTTTGTTAATGATCAATTTGTCATGTCAAGAGTCGTCTATTAAGTTAGATTTTGTCTCCTTCATAGTATAAATGATGCATGATTAGTTGAAGAACTTTGATTCCATGAACTTTTTTCGGTGTCAGACCTATCTTTTGTACATGATTTTGTACCACCATAAAGATTTCTTCAATCGGACATGTCTAAAAAATTCTTTATCCCACACATCCAATGAGGGATTCCTAGAGTTTTCCAATAGTGTTATGTCAAAGGTTTATACCTTGTTTGATACTTATCCCCCTAGGGTCTTCCCATAATGTAAAAACCTCCTGCAACTAAATCCTGAAGACATAGTAGGTGACTAGCTTTGTTACAAAAATTATATCGAAATTCGTATTTATGGGTCTGAGTTGGCACCTTATCAACTACCTTCCTTCTTAAACCCTAGATTGTTTGCTCTAGAGTATATACATCAGAGGTTCAATTGTGATTCCTTGCATTTTGTAAAACATAATAGCACTAGAACTTTCAGAGTGCCATAGGAGGCATGCCCGTTTGTTGTCAAATCCATAACTTCCCAGTCCATGATTGAAGAAATGTTAGCTAGCTTGAACCCTCCTACAAGTTTTAGCTATAAATATGATCCTAAGGGGATAATATCTAAAAAGATAAGATCCGTAAGGTTAGCATAATATAAGCATGAGCCACATCATAAACTTGACACAATTTCCAACTTAGAAAGTTGGGATGAAGTAGTTTTATTTCCAGACTCTTAGACAATCTCCCATGTGATCCCAACTCCTCACAAGACAGATACATTGGGTAAGAGGTCATTGATAGAAATAAATTCAGGCACTGAAATGGGAGAGTCTGGAAGTTTGGGGTCACAATCTAAGAAATCCAAGTTTGAACAACAATCTGAAATGGTTATACATCAAAGGCCAATCCCCATCTCCTTGGCTCTAGTTATACTTGAGAACTTTCCATTAGCTGCCTAGCCGTAGGAGCAAGGATCCTCTTCACAACAAGAAGTATTAACCACCACTCAAACTTCTCTAGTTAAGGTTGGACTCTTTGGTGTTTATGCTCAAACCAAGGATGACAACATTGATTTAGAAAAGGCTCTCTTCCCAAAAAAGGAGCTTGCCATGAGGCAACAGGCGAGGTTTCTATTAACTTTGGATTTGAGGCAAAGTACTCTTAAAATGGCTATTCTAGAGTCTATTGTGCCTGGAGGTAAGAAGGTACCTTCCAATTATCAAACTACCCAGGTAACTCTCAATTTGGATTCCTTGCATCCCAAGGACAATATAGAGCTAGATTGACAAACTGGAGAAGGAGTGTATAGAGATGTTTTGAAATATACAATGAGTACTAACAAATTGCAGGGTTCAGTCAATAGGATGGAACGTTTTCTAAAAAATGAAAGGTCTTCCACTAAGGCAAAATTTGAAGATTGGTGAGTTGGAGCAACAAATATCTAAGCTAGTAAAATATCCTTCTGATTCAAATCATGTTCAAGAATTGTTAAAAGAAAAAGACGAGGAAATCATAGCCTTGAAGAAAAGATTGAATCTACTAGTAACTGAGCATGTTCAGATGGAAAAGCTGCTAGCAGTCCAAGGAGAACAAGACAAACTGACCATCAAGATCCTATCGCATAAGGAGAAAATTGAGGTGCTTACAAATCAAGTTGAGGAATTGAAGCGATAAAATCAGGACCTACTATTAGAAAAAGCCACAACTTTACAGTCTGCAGCTTCAGCGGACCCCACTAATCAATTGGCCAAAACCATGGCGGAGCTAAGCATTAAGATTTCAAGGGAAGAAATAAAAGCTAGGACTTAGCATCAAGATGTTGTGTCTTCTTTTTTATTTTCTTCATTAAAATAAATGATATGAGCTCATGGTCAAGTGAATGTGTATCCAATTGAGGAGAGTAGTGGCTATGGTCCATCATGCACTATCATAGGTTTGGAGGAAAGTAGAAGGTCATCAGTAGCCCCAAACAATAGGCAACCTTATATATTCCCTCAACCATAGTAACAATCTTAGGACCATATAAGAAACTATATTCCTTTACCTCTACCAAACTTCATTCCTCTCCCTTTCCCTTTGGTGAGACAACTATTATTCTTGTCATTAAGTGTCTAAAGATAACCCCAACTTCCAAGAAATTTCATAGCCCTAGAGAAATTGTGTTAAGCCAACCATCCCAAATTTGACATGACATATTTTGTTGAGTAGAAAGTTGTTAACAACATATCACTTCTCTATTATTTCGAAGAGAGATATATTTCTATATGATTGACTGAAGAGAGACTTTACCTCTTCTTTCTCTCCTACTAATGGTAGGTGAATGTGATGTGGAATAAATATTAAATAAAATGGTTTTGTCCCATTAGGAAACCTAACATTTCCATTTCCTCGGGACCGCGCTAAGTATGCATTCCTTCCCTCTTGTTTATGTATGATTGTCAATCGATTTCTATGTTTATTTCCTTATTGTCAAGTATTTCTCCCTACAATCCCTTTAACCATTAATTTTATTCCCACCGACTAGAGAGAAAATAATAAGGGTTGGTTCTTACCTTCCCTCTAGCAAAGGGTTGGGGGAATCTCATATATAAAATTTGTGAAAATGTTGCCTAATGTAAAGTCATAAATTTCACCTCAAACTTGAGGTTCTTTAAATAAATTTCATGTGAACTTTTAGCTTTAGGGGTGATTCTAGAATATAAATTAGAGCAATATATCTTTCACTTATGCCCAACCAAATACAAGAATCAACTCAAGAAAATAAATGCATAACTCTAATTCAAGGGAAATATATTTATATCCCTTACTGCATAGTTCCCAACATAGAACATATACCAAAATAAGTGATTAATAATAGTTTTAAAAACCACAAATATACTCTCATAGCTTCTATATACTTATCGAATCACTCAACAAAATCTATTAATTGTTCATGATAATTTAGCATAACAAACAACCTTTGAAAGTACTCATTCACCATGAGAATATAAGGTAAAACTCATATATGTAGGTACACAATGTTTGGACATCAAAGTACACTTTATATACATAAGCATGAAGTTACAAGTACATACCAACAAGTTATCACAAGTTGGTGCAAGATAGTCTTTCAAGCTTATCACAAGCTAGAAGTTGGGACTCTCCAATGCTTCCAATCCCTACCTAAGGCATCCACCATTAATAGAAAACAATAACCAATGATACAAAGGCCTAAAAAGGAACCTCACCAAGATCACTAGCCACACCAAAGGATCCATTCCAAGCTAGCATAAACACCAACAATTCCACCCTTGAACTTTACCTAAGATTGTCTCACATGAGCTCTCCAAGCAAAGCACTCCAAGTCTTCTTAGGGTTTTGTTTCCACAAACACTATGTCTTTCTCCATTAAGGACTCAAACCCTAGTAATTTTTCCTCTCACAAACTCTAGAACCTTCTTCACTTGCATAAAGACAAGTACAAAAACTCAAGAAAAGTTCATCTTTATGATACAAATGATATAACAAACTCTTGCATGCAAACTACATGAATAATACAATTAAAGACTCTCTCCTCCCTTTGTATAGGATAAGTAAGGGATGCCATCAATAGTAAGTGGAATAGGTCCATAAACAACTTGCTCTAATGCTCAAGATAAACTCTCCAAGTGAAGCACTCTCTCTCCAAGGTGTACACGGGGCAAGACAATGCTCCTCATGTGGCACGCTCCCTAAGCATGTGATCCAAGTGTCAAGTGATCTTCATTGAAAGACTCCTTGCTCTCCAAGATAAGCATCCAATGCTTTAATTCTACTCCTCAAAGTAGGTATAATGGGTCTACACATAATCCCAAGCAATGCACCTCTATCCCAAGTGTCCTTAAGTCAAGCGCTTATCCTCCTAAGGCATGCCAAGTGGTCCCAATAATTTTGGGGCTAAGCGCCCTTCCCCCTAATGTTCCTCCAAGGTAGATCCAACACCCATGCAAGAAACCATCCTCTTAAACATGTGTGCCATGTAGAATATATCAATGCTACACAAGATAATCACCTCATCAAGGAGTGTGCCACATCTAGTAGTGAGTCCTAAATCAAGAAACCACTTATAGAAAGCACTCCAAATGCAATCAACCAAAAGGTATAAGATACATATAAGGGGATAGGATTTCAGCATGCACTCCACATCACATGAAGGAACCCCTATCATGGTGTAAAAATATTTAGAGAAAACCAAATCTAACACTTCCTCTTTGTGAGGAAAGTTTTTTCACCAATATCAATGTTCTCCCTTTGCATCTCAAACTTCCCCTTTGTTAGGGGCTTCGTCAAAGCTTGTATATTACATTTTATATCTAAGTAGGTTTGAACTTAGTAGCATACAAGTAGTTGTGATGAGTAAAGTCAAAAATTAGCTTGGAAGTTGAATTTTGTTTACAAGGTGTTCTAGTGGAAGAGTACATGACAAAGCTAAAGTGAATACAAAATCATCTAGGTAATTTTATTAAGTCAAATTTCAACCAATTTGTCAAGACCACAACTTTATATAGTTAAATGAAAGATTCACCAAGATTTTACAAGCTTTTATAATTTTGTGAAAGATTCACCAAAAAATTTACAACGTTTTATAATTTTGTGAAAGATTCGCCATGATTTACAAGGTTTTATAATTTTGTGAAAGATTCGCCCAAATTTTACAATATTTATAAATCCATGAAAGATTCGCCAAAAAATTATATATACATATTATATTATTAATAAAATAGCCTTAACACTTTCCCATGTATCACATCGATTCGACCATTTATTATACATACAAATTTAGGGGGGCTTCTTAAAATTTTCCCTTAAAACAAATTTTTCAAGTTGGCGCCAATATCCTGTAATCTACATGTGTAAGGATGATGGGAAAGGGGGTCAAACTCCTTTGCTATAAATTAGATCTACTAGTGCGGATCCAAGAAATTGTGGTTCATGATCGATGGTTGAGGAGGTTTCAGGCATTCCAAGCTGCATGAAGTTTAATCCTAACTTCGAAGCCTAAATTCAAAACAACTCAGACACATTTCTGTATGAGAAAGCTTCGGGGCCTCAAAAGTAGTATTGACACACTGCCTTCTCCTAACTGTTAGAAAAACAGGATCGCTGAGCAATAACAATAAACAGAAATGCAAATATAATCACACATACACATTACAAGAGAGACACAGATATATCATGGTTCACCCAACTTGGGCTACGTCCACACTGAATTTGCCAGTCCTTATTATTATTACCGTCCAGCAAGTCGAAGGGATACAACCTGCAGCACAACCGCTGCACTTCCTCTTATCTGTTTCACAGTCTCTCTCCCGATCTCAAAGATCTTTACAATGCATAAAACCTAATACATCAACAACCCTAGCCATATTACAATGTCTTTCTTTTATAAGGGAAATACAATGGGAAAATACCACGGGATACCCAAAACCATGGGCCCGCAAAACAGCTGGCGAAAACAGCCCCAAAAATTTTCTTCGGGGGCGTTGCCCCCGAACCCCCGCTGAGGGACCACTGGCCCCCGGACCCCCCAGCCAGGGGGGATGGTCCCCCCTGGAACCCCATGGGGGGGCGATGCCCCCCCGCTAGGGTGAGTGTACAGTCCACCTACATATCATATAAAACTGGGGTACAAACACGGCTGATACAAATATCATCTATGAGACTAGAAGATCTGGCTCCACAATCAACACTAACCCTGAAACTACTTTCCCACTTTGCAGGTCACATAAGTAGACCCACCATGTATTGGCCTAATGGTTCTGATTGCCGTCATTCTACCTATAACGTCTTCTTCCAATAAATGACCTCGTGCCTCTATTGGGATAACCAATCAGCATGTGACACATGTCCCCCATATTGAATGCACTAAAATTCGAATTCTGCTGCTATAAAAGATTGTTTTCAAAATATTTCAATCATCATTATGCTATACCTATTCAGAGCCCCACCATCTCAACCCTTTCTTGTGCATTGCTTTATCCTTGCAGAAGCTTCTAACCACTATAAAAGCTTGAAATTACTACCATGGCTTCTGCCCCTGAATCAGTATCATCTCCATCTACAAGTAATCCCTCTAGCTGAGAAGACACTGTTTCAGATAGCCATTTTGACATTTATAACCCAATTTTATCCATAGCCAATCTACACCAGGACTCAAGAGAGTCTAAAAATCATGGTAAAGATGGAAACGCTTTTCTAAATCTATGGAGATCCGGTATGGTGAGGGTTATAATACCTAGAGCATGACCATTTCCTGAACTAGTATAGTGGTGTGTAGAATTATACGCTCCATAGAAACATGCAGTTATCGCTCAGTTATTTATCCGATTAATAAATAATTTCTTCAAGAGATGATGGAGATCGAAGAAGATCTGACTTTCCTGAATATCGATGAAGAATCTTTGAATGCCAAACTCAGATAATTAGTCATCGAAAGTAGGGATGTATTTCTCAAATCGCTTCTACCAGCCAAGGCCGAGCCGTCGTCTGTGCCATCACCTTACAAGCTAGAATTATTCTTAGAGCAAGCTCGAATATATATTTCCATGGCATGCCAGGTCTTGGGGTACAATTACGATCTTATTGTTGAAGAAACTATATTGGGTATTATATTAATGATCAATCTGTTGTGTCAAGAGTCCTCTATTAAGTTAGATTTTGTCTCCTTCATAGTAGAAATAACGCACGATCAGTTGAAGAAATTCTCTTCCATGAAATTTGTTAGGTATCAGACCTATCTTCTGTACATGATTTTGTACCACAATCAAGATTTATTCGATCAAACAGATCTAAAAAAGTCTATATCTCGACCATCTAATGTAGGATTCGTAGAGTTTTCCAATATTGTTATGTCAAAGGTTTATACCCTATTGTTTGATGCTCCTCCCCTAGGGTATTCCCCAAATGTAAAAACCTCCCGCAACTGAATCTTGATGCCCCAGTAGGTGACTGGTTTTGTTAAGAAAATCATACCGAAATTCGTATTTATGGTTCCAAGTTGGCACCTTATCAACTACCTTCCTTCTTAACCCCGATATTGTTTGCTTTGGAATATATTGATTAGAGGTTCAATTGTGATGCCTTGCATTTTGTAACACATAATAGCACTAGAACTTTCAAAGTGCCAAAGGAGTAAATCCCATTCGTTGTCAGATCCATAGCATCTCAATCCATGATTGAAGAAATGTTAGCTAGCCTGAACCTTCCTACAACTTTCAATTGGAAATATGATCTTAAGGGGATCATATCTAAAAAGAGAAAATCAGTAAGGTTAGCAAAATCTAAGCATGAGCCACATCATGAACTCAACAGAATTACCAACTTAGAAAGTTGTGATGAAGTAAAGAAAGTTTTATTTCTATACTCTTAGAAAATCTCCCATGTGATCCCAGCTCCTCACAAGATGGATACATTGGGTAAGAGGTCATTGACAGAAATAACTTCAGACACTGAAATGGGAGTGTCTAGAATTTTGGGGTCACAGTCTAAGAAATCCAAGTCTGAACAACAATCTGAAATGGTTATACATCAAATGCCAATCCCCACCTCCTTGGCTCCAATTATACTTGAGAACTTTCCATCATCCGTCTGGCCGCAAGAGCAAGGATCCTCTTCGCAACAAGAAGTATTAATTGTTGGAATTCTTAATGATACTGAGAGGGGGGGTGAATTAGTATCATGCAAATTACATAAATAGTTGGGAGATACATGCAAATTACATAAATCGTTGGGATATAAATTTGTATATATATGAAGGTTTTGATTACATAAATAGTTGGGAGATATCAATCTCCAAATATGTGAACATCAAATCACTAAGAAACCTATTTGATTGGGACACCAATACCACATGCAAGCACCAACTCGATGATTACAGGCACCAACCTGTGAGGACACCAATCCTTTGCGCAAGAACCAACTTGTTGATTACGAGCACCAACCTATGAGGACACCAATCCTCTGCACAAGAGCCAACTTGCTAATTACAGGAACCAACTTGTGAGGATGCCAATACTCTGTGCAAGCACCAACTTGTTGTGTTCAGGAATAAAACTAAGAGGAGACTGCAATCTCCTATCCTTTCCTCGTCCTACCTCCCTGAGTTATATGTAGATGTTCTTCTGTCGCACTTCCTTCTGATTTCCGCACACAACTTCACACTTGTTATGTAGACGACTTCACATTATTTTACATGCCGTTGGAGGGACCCTTTGGTCCTCATGAATGTCATCATAATTAATATATTGTAATTAGTATGTTAAGGAGATCATTTGGAGAGGGTACAACTTCTCCAACCAACCTCATTATGTACATATACTAATTCAAGATGAATAGAACGCGGTTAAGTGCTCGGATCAATCTCTATTCCTCTTGTTGGTTACTGTGTGAGCTCTTATTTTGAGTTTGAATGTTGTGTTTAAGTCCTTGCTCTCAACATCTGGCGCCGTTTCCTCTTTCATGCGGTCTGGGTGACAGCAGTAGTGCATGGAAGGTGGATTGAACCTGCAAGATGTGGGAAATCAGTAGAACTGGCTTGCAAGAAGAAAATAATGCTTGAAAATTACTGACGTTGCTGAATAATGCTTCCTGTGGAAGAAAAAGACTCAAAATCGCTGGCAAATGGTGTGCTTAGTTCATGGGAAATTGAGTCCACCGATTTAGAATTCCTGGTCGATATGGCATTGTTTTGACTTGTAGCTACCAGCAAGGATTCATTGTTCATATGGCCTGAATATTCCAGTCCACAGAAGATTATATTGTTGGTTGGAGTATCTCTTCATGGATAGAAATACTATCAATCAAAGAAGACTGCTTTACCTTGGAGAGGAGGTCACACATCGAGCAATGTTAAAGACCAAATGCTTAAGTATAGGAGAAAGTCCGCTTGTTGACATATGGAAAAGACTACCATCTTGACTAAAGGAACATGTTGATTATGCCTTTATTTGGCCATTCAAAGTGCACTTTCTCTGGGTATAAAGGTGATTCGACTGTTTTTCTCTAACGTTGATAAAATGGCTCAAGCATGAAAAACTAATTGATGTATTATTATTGTTAGAACTTGGTAATTTTTTTAAAATAGAATGATGCTGATAGCCCAATGTCACAAGTCCCAAATGCCCCATTTGTGTTAGTATGTATCTGACCATATTACAAGAGGATTCACCACCGAAGGAGACCATTAGAAGATATCCAGCACTGAAGATAGAAGAGAGTCGTTCTTCACCTATCACGACTATCAAAGTCGACCATCAAATGATAGCATACCCGTCGAAAAATCTACAACTGTTGTTGTGAGAAGACCTCATTTATTTCAGGAGAGGCTATTTCCATCAAGAAAAATGAGCATGGTCGACTGGTAAGAGAGACGAGTATGGTCGGTTGGAAAGAGCACTTGAATGTGCAAGCAAATCCTGTAGATAGTCGACTTGGCAACTGGAGCATTTGACGGGTCCGGTAGAGAATGGATGATGGGTGTTGGTCATGGATTCATTATCATCCATACTTTGATTGGTGGACGGGTGAGGCTCCGATAGAGACAGTCGATTCAGACCCCGATCGAGATAGTCAAGCCCGATTCCAAATGTGCATCATCAAATAATGTAACCGTCAATGATAGATGCACTTTATTATTGAATATTGTTGCACATCGATGATCGTCTGTCTTATCATCCTACAAAGTATTCTCATGATCGAATATCCATTGACCTACCGGCATGGAGAATCCATCGCTTAACAACCCTATTATTGACCAACAAGTTGTTTCCTGAAATGTGCAGTTGAATAAACTTGCCAAACCTAAGACACTGATTGGGATGTGGCTAGTTACCCAACGAAAGAGACTTTGGGTGATTACCACGACTTGAGTTGTCCCTTGATAAGTGGTGTTGAATGCTTTTTGTATTTTGTAATTGTATTATATTCAGTGATCAATATATTGCATACGTTTGGTTGAAGCTATCAAAATGGAGATATTTGGTCGAGTCTATAAAATATGCTCGGGTCAATTTTACATTACTTAAAAATATCGTCAATGTAACATGGTCGGTCTTGCACTTTGAGTCGATACTTCATATGGTCGACACTATAAAATAGTCGAGGTTGTTATGGTCGATGATCCATTTGGTCGACCAGTCTTTTAGTTTTTTGCTGAGTCTTTATTATGGAAGTCACGTCGGTTAAGTAGTTCTTGAGTCACAAATATTTGTAAGTGACTTACTTTAAAAAATTTTGAGTCATGAGGGAGTTAAATGTGAGTCTTTCGAGGTAGGTGACCCCCTCCATTCTATATAAATTAAGTCGGTTTCTTACCGACCATTTTCAGTCAAGTCGAGTCAGTCGGGTCCATAGCAGTCGACCATGACCACTATCATGAACAACAGTTGGTCACGACCAAAATCATACACATGAGTAGTCATCACCAAATATTGCAGGCATTTTTTCACTCTCACAACATAAGCTATTGACGAATACCACATTCAAGCAGAAGACATCAAACAAACACACAAAAAAGAGCTTAATGATAAAGATGACAGTACATAGAACACTTGAACTAACCAAGCCCCCCAGTGCTAAAATACAAAAGCATCTCTTGGAGTGTGACCTCAGACGTTGAAGGCAAAAAGATGGTACAGAAATTTGAAGAGCCAACAAACCTATCCCTGGAGTCCGTGAGCCAAGAGTGCCGACCAAATGATAAAAGGGTGAGGATTTAAACCAAAATACCTCCTTGCGACAAGTATAGTAGACCGCCTTAGTGAGAGGGTGAGACATTGACAGACCACTACCATATTGAAGACGGATGTTGGCGAGTCACCAGTCTTGGCTACTTTCTGCATACTTTATCTCTTCAGGACGAAGAAGCATTTTGTTGGTGGGGGAGATGTTGGAGGGACCCTTTGGTCCTCATGAATTTCCTCATAATTAATATAATTTAATTAGTATGTTAAGGAGATCAGTTGGAGCGAGTACAACTGCTCCAACCAACCTCATTTTGTACATATACTAATTCAAGATGAATAGAACATGGTTAAGTGCTTGGGCCAATCTCTGTTCCTCTTGTTAGTTACTGTGTGAGATCTTATTTTGAGTTTGAATGCTGTTGAAGTCCCTGCTCTCAACACATGCACTTATGTGCTCTACCTTAGTTCTGTGCAACTACTATGCTTCACTACCTATTCTACACACTGCTCTACTTATTGTGTACTCTGCTTCGGTTCTGTGCACTAGTTCTCTTGCTGTATACTTTGCTTCAGTTTTTTGCACTGCTATGATCCAACCCACTTCTATGATCCTGCACACTTCTTCAATTCTGTACATTGCTATGGTTCTGCGCACTATTTGCTTCTTTGCTTTTCCATTCTTTGCACTCAACTCTCTGCTGTTTCTTTTTTCTGGTTCAACGAGCCATTTATTCCCCAATAAACCAAAGCTCCCATATATAGAATACCTTTACATCTCCATTGCACACACCTTCCCTTCACCTCAATATTTGGTTTATTTATATCAATACTTGTTTCCTTGATTAGATTGATTTGTCCACAAGTAGGGGCTTCTTTATGTCATATACCTCTTTATTGTTGGTCAATTTTACCCAACACAATGCACTTGATCCGAATAAGCAGGGGCTTCTTTATGTTGGTCAACTCTTTCTTCCTTGTCAAGTTTACCCAACACAATGCATTTGATCCGACTAAGTCTTTTCTGCACACTTTGATATTCTTGCTTATTGCGCAAAAGGCCAGTATATGTGTGACATGTACCCACCCATATTGCATGGATAGGTAGCCTTGTTTTGTATAAACTTCTTCAAATTGACATCAAGGCTTCATGCTTCTTGATTGACATCATCATACTTCTTGTTTGACATCAATGACAACACCAAATTTCAACAATCTCCCCCTTTGGCATTGATGTCAACACCAATCAAAACTGAGCTCCCGTTGAGTATGAGCTTTTCTTCTCTACACGCAATGTGCTCCCCCTATATTCATGTCATTTGATCCTTTGTGAGCTTCCTACACAAACTCTGATTCAAGACTTATTTGCAAAACCTTCTTCATAGTATCTCTCCCCCTTTGACATGAATGGGAAAGGGATGCTCCCCTTGGCTTCATGCTTCCATTTCTTTCTCATGTCGCTTCTATTGCACTGTACCAAGTTACTACCATGCCGTAGATGCTTCAAATTAATGTGGAGTAGGAATTACACCTAGTTTCTATCTGAGATACTCAAAATATCTCTTTGAAGCGACTTTGTAAATATATCTGCAATCGATTCCTTGGTTTCCACATAATCTAGCTTGACAATATTTTCAGTGACTTGTTCTCTCTCAAAATGGTATTTGATAGGAATATGCTTGGTTTTGGAGTGCATTACAGGAATCTTTGAGATGATGATTGCGCTTGTGTCGTCACATAAAATCAATATAGTTTGATCAAATTCCACTTGAACATCCTTTAAAGTTTGTTTCATCCATAGAACTTGTGCACAACAAGCTGTTGCTGCAATGTATTCTAATTCTATTGTAGATAGCAATATTGAAGATTGTTTCTTGCTCAACTAGGATACTAAGCAATTTCCTAAGAAAAATGTTGCTCCGCTTGTACTTCTTTTGTTATCGATACTTCCTACCCAGTATGCATCTATATATGCTACCAAGGTCAAGTCATTAGTTCGTGGATACCATAAACCAAAATCCAAAGTTCCTTTCAGATATTTGAAGATCCTTTTTACAACTTGAAAATGTGTCTCCTTAGGCGCTGCTTGAAACCTTGCAACCAATCCTACAACTTGCATTATATCTAGTCTTGAGGCTGTTACACATAACAAGCTTCCAATCATTGATCTGTAAAGTTCTTGATATACTCCCTTTGCTTCATCTTCTTTGCTCAATTTGCAACCAATAATCATAGGTGTACATACTAGCTTGAAGTCTTCCATGTTAAATATTTTCAACTTTTCTTTTACACACTTGGTTTAAGAAATAAAGATACTGTCATCAAGTTGGGATATTTGAAGTCCTAGAAAGAAAGACAGTTCTCTGAGCATAGACATTTCAAATTCCTTCTGCATGTTCTTAGAATTTTTTTGGCTTAAACTGTTATCATTACTTCCAAAGATGATATCATCTACATATACCTCAACAACGATCATATTTCCATGCTCAAATTTTATGTTTAGATTACTGTCTACATTACCTTTTCTAAATCTTTGTTGTTGCAAGTACTTATCTAGTCTTGAATGCCAAGCTCTAGGGGATTGCTTTAGGCCATACAGATCTTTCTTCAATCTACAAACATAGTCCTTATTATTTGAAAGAGAGAAACCTTCTGGTTTTTCTATATACACCTCTTCTTCTAGTTCTCCATTTAAAAATGTCGATTTTACATCCATTTGATATACAATGATATTTTTAGAGCAAGTATAGGTCAAGAACATTCTGATTGCTTCTTGACAAAGTGTCCTCAGACACGTAACTTTATTAATGAAGAAGGAAAATTACATCACAGAGATGTGAGGGCTAAATCCCGAAAGATTACCTCACATAGAAAACTCGATGGATTTAAATATCCAAAGAGTAACAACTAATTTACCGTTACCAAAACTAACTAAGGGACACCTCACATAATCACGTGAGTGTGTAGATGCCCTTTTACATTTATTAAACTAAACTTCTATTTACTACATTTTTGGATCATAATTCCTAACAATCCCCCCTTTGATCCAAAAATTCTTTTGAACAAATACCAAGTTCATTTCTAAACTTATCAAATTTGACCCTTCCAAGAGATTTTGTAAAAATATCTGCAGTTTGATCTTCTGATGGACAATACTTTGGCTTGATGATTTGTTTGACGACGAGAGCCCGAATGTAATGATACTTAGTATCCACATGCTTAGTTTTTGAATGAAAAACAGGATTTTTGGCTAACTTGATTGCTGACTGATTATCAATAAATAATGAAGTTGCTTCTTTCTGATCAACTTTGAGGTCTTGCAAAATCCTTCTTAACCAAACTATTTCACAAGCAGCTTCCCAAGCTGAAATATATTCTGCTTCTGCTGTAGAATTTGCAATTGTATCCTGCTTTTTACAACTCCATGCCACTGCAGCTGATCCCATATTCATTAAGTAACCTGAAGTAGATGCCCTGTCATCAACATCTCTAGCAAAATCCGCATCTGAATAGCCAACAAGTTTGAAATTTTTGTTTCTTTTAAACTCAAGTCCAAAATCCTTTGTTCCTTGAAGATACCTTAACACCCTTTTTGCTGCATTCCAATGACTTTCTCTAGGTTCCTGCATATATCTGGAAAGTATGCTAACTGCATAAGATAGATCAGGACGAGTATTCATCAAGTAAATCAAACATCCAATTAACTGTCTATATCCAGTACAATTTACAAGTTCCCCCCCTTCAAACTTAGAAAGTTTTAAATTTTGTTCCATGGGAGTAATCGCTGGTTTACATTCCTCCATTCCAAACTTCTTCAATAATCCAGATATGTACTTAGCTTGAGAAATAAATATACTTCCTTCCTGCTGCTTTACTTCAACTCCAAGATAGTAATGAAGTAAACCCAAGTCTGTCATTTCAAAACCTGTTTGAAGTTCTTTCTTAACCTGAAATATATGATCATTATTGTTACCTGTTATGAGCAAATCATCAACATACATAACCAAGATGACTAAGTTGTTTTTCTGGATTCGAACATACAAAGTATCATCTGACTCACTACGAAGAAAACCAACTTTCTGTAGGTAGGCATCCATTTTTGCATACCAAGCTCGGGGAGCCTGTTTCAATCCATACAATGCCTTAACTAGTTTACAAACTTGATTTTCTTTCCCTGGAACCTCAAAACCAGGAGGTTGAGTCATATAAACATCCTCTTGTAAATCACCGTTTAAAAATGCACTTTTTACATCCATTTGATGCACTTTCCATCCATTTTGTGCAGCTAAAGCTAGCACAATCCTGATAGTATTCCATTTCGCTGTTGGAGCAAAAGTTTCTTCATAATCAATCCCTTCTTTCTGAGCAAAACCCTTTGCCACCAATCTTGCCTTATATTTATCAATATCTCCATTTGCTTTGTACTTAATTCTGTAAACCCACTTACAACCAATGGGTTTAACATCATGTGGACAATCAACTATTTTCCAAGTCTGATTCTTCATTACTGCATCATACTCACTTTGCATGGCCATTTTCCATTCATCATACTCAACTGCTTCATTAAAAGTAGTTGGTTCAACAACTGAAAGAGCAAAATTTTCTGAACCTGTATGAGAACTCCGTGTACCTGTTTTGCCTTTTTCATCAGACTTAACATCCTGAAGTAACTTAGTTGCCCATTTTGGTTTCTTCTTTTCAATGTTAACTTGATTTGAATCATCCAAGTTAACTTGTGAAGAATTCAAAGTATCTTCAACCTGTTCATCATCCTGTACTTCTGAAGTGAGATCAAACCATTGTTCATTCTTTGTCTTATTTAAGTGTTGCATCCTTAATTGTTCCTTAGTTACCTTTTCCTCTAAGTGACTAAGTTGTTTTTCAACCTCTTCTACACTTAAACTTTCAGTTTCATCAAAAATCACATCCCTGCTGACAATAAACTTTCCATCTGACAGAAGCCTATACCCCTTTTTTTCATGAGAATAACCAATCAACATGCACTTAACACTTCTAGACTCTAACTTCTTTCGTTTTTCTTTGGGGACAAGTGCATAACAAACTGAACCAAAAACTCTCAAATGTTTGACCATAGGTTTGAATCCATACCAAGCCTCAAAAGGAGTTATTCCATCAAGTGATGATGAAGGAGATCGATTCCTCAAATAAACTGCTGTATGAACTGCTTCTGCCCAATAACATGATTTCAACCCTTTGAAAAATAACATTGCTCTAGCCATGCCCAATAAAGTCTGATTCATCCTTTCTGATACTCCATTTTGCTGTGGAGTATAAAAATTGGTCAACTGTCTTTTAATCCCTTTTTCCTGACAATAAGTCAAAAAATGATTTGATGTAAACTCACCACCATTATCAGTTCTCAAAGTAGCAATTTTTTTCTTTGTTGCTGTTTCAACCAAATTTTGAAATGACTGAAACTTTTCAAACACTTCTGATTTTTCCTTCAAAAAATACACCCAAACCATTCTGCTAAAATCATCAATAAACAACAAAAAATATTTACAACCACCAAGTGAAGTTTCCAAAGGACCACAAACATCACTATGAATAAGCTGTAATCTCCTTGTTGCTCTCCAAGTGCTTTTTGAAAAAGCTATCCTTCTCTGTTTGCCATAAATGCAAGCTTCACACTTTGCATTTTCCTTCCGAAAAGTAGGCAACCCCTTTACCATTCCTTGTTTTTGAAGCTGTACAAGACTATCAACATTCAAGTGCCCAAAACGAATGTGCCACAATCGGATAGGTGAAACATCAGTTTCAACTAAACCTGCAAATTCCTTCAAATGTTCCTTTGACCTAGGAATGACTGTTCCCTTCATCCTAAGTAGCTTTCCGTCTTCATAACCTGTCATAACTGTTTTGTATGCATCCTTTGTTGAATTAACAAAAAGGATACCACCTTCCATTACAACTTGATGTCCTAATTGACGAATGACAACTAAAGACAACAAATTTTTCTTAAATGTAGGCACATACCAAACATTAGAAATCAATCGTTCTCCAATTCCAGGCAAATCAACCTTAACTGTTCCTTTTCCTTGTGGTAAATGAATAGAATCATCTGCAAGAAAAAATTGAATTTAAATGACAATCTTCATAACTCCAAAAGAAATCTTTCCTATATGTCATATGTTGAGTAGCCCCTGTATCCATAATCCAAGCATCTTCAAAATCATTTTTGAAACAAGAAGACTGAACAAAATTCACTGATTCCAACTGATGAACTTGAACAAAATCCATTGATTCTGATTGTCCAAGTGCTGTAAAAACATATTCACAATTTTCACTATCGTCTGCATGAGCATAATGTGCCGCTGATGAAGATCCTTTAGATTCTCTTTCTTTGAGAATTTTGTCAAATGGAACTCTACAGTCTGAAGCATAATGTCCAACTCTATTACAACGAAAACATGTGACCTGTTTATTAGCTCTTCCTCTTCCAGAGACCTGTTGGTTACCTGAACCTCTTCCTCTTCCAGAAAACTGTGACTGTGTACTTTCAGAACCTCTTCCTTGATTTCTTCCTCTTCCTCTTCCGCGGCCTCTTCCTCTTCCAAAACCCTGACCACGACCTCTATTTGAATTTTGAAAAACTTTCTGATCATGGCCTCTTTGATGATTACCTGGAGATTGTTTGCTAGTACTTGCAACCAAAACATCTTCTCCTGCTTGCTTTGTTTTACCAAAAATCTTTTCATGTGTGGCAAGTAATTCACTTAGTTCATCAAAAGAAACGGTATCCAATTTATTTGTAATTTGTAAAGTTTCCAAAAAATGCTTATATGTCTCAGGCAATCCTGCGATTAAAATGGTCACCATCATGCTGTCTTCAATTTTATCAAAACCAGCTCTTGAAATTTCTTGTTTGATATTTTTTAATCTAGAAATGTACTCCATGACATCACCTCCTGAAGACAATTTTTGTTGAAACAACTTCAATTGAAGATCAATTTTCTTAGCTTCACTTTGAGAATCAAATAAATCTTTCAATGTCTTCCAAGCTGACCATGCATCAGGACTATTTTCAATATGCACATAAATATCATCAGAAACAGTACTGTGAATCAATGCTAAGGCCTTTTCATCTTTTATTTCCCACTTTGCAAGCTGATCATGATTAGTTGGTTTGATAGGTTTAGCATTACAGAAACCCTTCCATAATTCATTGTAAATAAGAGTGCTTTGAATATGACGACTCCAAACTTTATAATTTTTCGATCCTTCCAACTTGTCAGATTCATTAAAAAGACTTATAACTTTAGACATTGTAAATAATAAACACCTTATAACTCCAGAAGATGTGTATTATACAAATCTTATAGCTCCAAGCATAAAAGAAAGCACCTTATATCACCAGAAGAAGTAAACAATCACCTTATATCATCAATGGAAGATTTTATGCAAAAATATCACCACCAACATTAAAAGAAAATTACTCAGTCACCATGAAAGAAATGCTGCGAAACACTCAGTCACCATGAAAGAAATGCTGCGAAACACCAGTCACCATGAAAGAAATGCTGCGAAACACCACACACCATGCAAAAGAAAGCTATAGGGGCTTGGCCTTGACCCACTTATAGCCTTAAGAAAAGAATTTGATAGAGCTTCACTTTGCTCTAATCAAACCTTAAGTGAAAATACAAGTACTCCTTATTCCACCAACAATGCTCCTTATTACTCCAATGCCCAATAAAAAAATTACACCTTATCACTCCAAAAGATAACAAATCTTTATAGATGAATTGGAGAGATACAATATTATGGAGTGGGAGGTCACAAGATCCAGTCCCATCAACTTCAAAACCTTTTTCTTTTTAGTATAAAAAATCTCCAAAAAATAAAAAATTAATACTAAAATACCTTATCTCTCAACTTATTAAAAATTATACAAGATTGTGAAACGATGGCTTCCTGCCTTCTTCAGTTCATGCAGACTCTTTTTCATATATCAATCCTTCCTCTACAACTTGCTCCAGCCTCTATCGAAATCAGACAAAACTTTTTTTTTTAACAAAGAACAAAGAATAAGAATACAACGAAGACAGTTATCAAAATTTGTGTCTATTTGAGTTCAAATAACATGATCTTGAATTCCAGTCGATCTTTTCTCTTTTCCAAGAGAAATTGGCACGGTCGTGAATGGCAGAAGTTACATCCGGCGTATGCAAATCTGAATGAGAGTCGATCTTACATCAGACGGTATCTTCCCTGGTCGTGGATGGCAGAAGATATTACATCAGACGGTATCTTCCTCCACGAGCAACTCGTCTCTCTCTTCTTCCACAAGCGAGACAGAAACCCTAACAGCCAGTGGCGTTCAATACAGAGTTCGGACTCCTCCACGACCGGCTCTCTTCCTTCACGAGCGACTGGGGAACTTGTAAATTCAGCAGACCAGAAATGAAGGAAATGACAGCCCTTCTCTCATCCAGAGTTCACGCGCTCTTCTCCACAGCCTTCACGCACACTGGCTTCCTCCACGAGCGACTTCCCACTTCACACAAGATTCAGCTCCACTCCTCCACAGCCGGCTCTCTTTTCTGCAGAGCGCCCAGGTGACTCCTCCACGAAATGAGAAATGACGGCCCTTCTCTTCCTGCGCGATTTGGGTATGGCAACTCTCTTCACGATTTGGGTATGTTTGAATCTGCAGAGCTAAGAATGCTGTAGACACGCAGAGGTAAGGACTGTGCCAAAGATTGTGTCAGACTTGTAGAGGAACAAAGTGGAACGTTAGCTCTGCATTTGTTGTGCTTGCACTTGTGGAGTGGAGTGAAGAAAACAGCGGAACCAGAGGGCGAGGATGAAGATTGTGGCGGCCTATCTGCTTGCTGTACTGGGGGGCAATACCAGTCCCTCTACAGACGACATTAAATCCATTCTCGGCTCAGTTGGAGCGGATGGTGATGACGATAAAATCGAATTTCTGTTGAGTCAGCTTGAAGGCAAACTCCATTAACCAGCGCTTGATCATAATCTTCTTTGAGTCGATAAAATTAATGTTTGTTGAAAACACAAGATAGCATTTGCAGAATTTACATCATACTCAAAAATCAAAATTTATGAAGCTTTTATGACATAGTGCAGCAGCAAGGTCGTCGGCTATGCTATCTCTCTCACCAAAATTTTTTATATAACCTTGCCTTAAAAGAAAAATATTTTACTCTCTCCAAGTAAAAATTCTGCAGAAATTCTTTTTAGCCCAAAAGAATAGGAAGCATTAACTTACGGTTAAAATTTCGCTATTCCAAAACCTTGAAAGTCACCTTCTTCAAACAACCTTTAGCACCTTCCAACCAGGTTCCAATCAGACCAAGCTTCAACCGCTTTTCAACCGCGTGCTCTGATACCACTTTGACAAAGTGTCCTCAGACACGTAACTTTATTAATGAAGAAGGAAAATTACATCACAGAGATGTGAGGGCTAAATCCCGAAAGATTACCTCACATAGAAAACTCGATGGATTTAAATATCCAAAGAGTAACAACTAATTTACCGTTACCAAAACTAACTAAGGGACACCTCACATAATCACGTGAGTGTGTAGATGCCCTTTTACATTTATTAAACTAAACTTCTATTTACTACATTTTTGGATCATAATTCCTAACACTTCTATTCATGCTATAGGGGAAACTATTTCTTCAAAATCTATTCCTTCAACTTGCGCATATCCCTTGCACAACAACCTTGCTTTATTTCTAACTACTTGTCCATTCCCATTTAATTTGTTCTTGAAAACCCATTTGGTACCAATGACATTTTTATCTTTGGGTCTTGGAACAAGTTCCTAGGTTTGATTTTTTTCAATCTGATTTAATTCTTCTTTCATGGCTTCAATCCAGTGTTCATCATCCTAGATTCATCAAAACAATTTGGTTCTACTTTGGACAACAATGAGAAATGTACTTCTTCAATATTTTTTTAAGTACTTCCTTCTTGTTTCTACACCAACATTTTTGTTAGAAAAACAGGATCGCAGAGCAATAACAATAAACAAGATGCAAATATGAAACACATAAACACAATACAAGAGAGACACCAATATACGTGGTTCACCCAATATGGGCTACGTCCATAGAGAAATTTCCATTTCTTTTATTATACCATCCATCAAATTAAGGGATACAACCCACAACACATCCGCTGCAACTTCCTCTTCACTCTCTCATAGTCTCTCTCACACAATCATAGAGATATTTACAATACTACAATACACAACCATATTACAATGCATTTTGAGTATGATTGTCATTGATATCAAAGAATTTCATTAATGACAAAGGAAAAGTATAGCAATTCGGTGTAAATGGTTGACGCCATATTTAGTCGATGCTTAATTCTGGTTGGATCTTAAAACTAGTTGAAAATGTCAAAACATAAAAGTGGTCAATAGTATCATATAAAGTTAGTCGGTGTCGACCTCTTGTATTATGGTTGAGTCCTTGTAAATTAAGTCAATAGTTGACCTTTTGTTGACCTATGGTCGATCAGTGCCGACCTCTTGTATTATGGTTGAGTCCTTGTAAATTAAGTCAATAGTTGACCTCTTGTCGACCATTGTCGGTTGAGTTGGAGTCAGATATGTAGTCGGCAAGTTGGAGTCAGAATTAGAGTTGTTAGTCAGAACCAGAGTCATGAGTTGGAGTCGCAGTCAAAAATTCAGATTCGGAGTTCGACATCAGAATCGGCAAGTCGGAGTCGAAATGGCAGAGTTGAGTTCGACATCGGAATCAACAAGTTGGAGTCGAAACGATGGAGTCAGAGACGTTGAATTAAGAGTGTATTTTTGAGGTTCCGACTTCCGACATCGGAATCGTCCAGTCAAAATTAGAATGACGGAGTCAGACTAGATGGAGAATATCAACATATTGTAAATCATTAAATAATAAAGTTGGAGTCGGGGTTGCGGAGTCGAAGTGTTTCATAATCACGCTATTAATTTCCCAGGTTAAAACAGAGAGGTAATTTCGAATTAGTTTTATTTGTGAAGGGTCATGATGAAAATTTGTGATTGTTAGGTGAAGAGGCACGATTGAGGGTATATAAACAAGGCTTTAATCCTTCAAATAAAGCGTCTCTGTACATTCAAATAACAAATCAAAAGGTGTACAAAAAATAAAGAACGCATAATCATTTAAAAGGTGGTTGGGAGGTGCAAGAACATGCTACAAAAGCCTGTAGGAAGTCGTAGCTTCCTTCCAGTTGTTTTTGGTAAACATGGTGTCATAGCATCCTTCAGTTGTAGGAGAAAATCTTGGGTGTTGTAGGATCCAGCAAGTTGGTGCTTGCAAATACTAATAGGGTGTCGTTGCATCCTTCAGTTGCAGCTGAAAATATTGGGTGTTGTAGCATCCAGCAAGTTGGTGCTTGCAAATACTTGTAAATATAATTTTGCAGTAATAGAAAGTTTTTGTAGTTTTCCCAATTGGGTTTCCACGATAAAATTTTGTGTTCTGTTTCTATTGTTGATTTTGTTTTAAAAGTGATAAAAATTGAAGAAATATCTAAATATTGATTCACCCCTCCTCTCAGTATTACTTGATTTTCCAACAATGCATTCCTTATAAATAGGGATTATCATGGGAAAATACCACGGGATACCCAATACCATGGGCCCTTAAATCACCCATTATTAACCAAGTCATGACTATGAAATTACAACATTTTCCAAGGCATTTTTTTTAAAAATTCGCTGTGGGGGCACTGCCCCCAATCTCGCTTGGACCCCCATGGTGACTATAGTGGGGGGGGGGAATCCTCCCCACACCCCCTTGTCATGGGCTGGGATCCAGGCACGACTGAAACATGACCTCTGAATAAGGAAGATCAAGCTCCACAACCAACGATTTTTATCTCCGATAATCAAATCCTCATAATGATTCTTTTGGACATATCTGGAAGGAGTCTTTGTATCTTGTATTCTTTCTTCTTCTGGTTCTTCTTGATGCGCTTCTTCTTGTTTTTCTCTTGGCTCCTCTTCCTCTAGTAGGTCTTTTGATGATTGTTCAAATGCTGGTTTATCATCATCATCCTCTAGTCTTTTGTGAGTGAGTGCTTCATCTACCTTCACATTTGGAATTTCCACCGTCTTATTTAGTATTATATTGTAACATTTGTATGCCTTTCTTCTTGTTGCATATCCAAGTAAGATTCCTTCATCATATATGGAATCATTTTTTCCTCGGTTTTCATCATTTCTTTTGATATAACACTTGCTCCCAAATATTTTGAAATGCTTAACTGTTGCTAGCCTGCCTTTCCAAAGTTCATAGGGAGTCATGCTGCTATCAATTCTTACTTTTCCTCCATTTAAAATATGAATAGTAGTATGAATAGCTTGGGTCCAAAAAATGTCAGACAATTTAGAATAATTTAACATTGTTTTAGCCATCTCCTGCATAGTCCTATTTTTCTTTCTGCTACTCCATTTTGTTGTGGATTCCCGATGGATAAGAAATGTCTTATGATTCCATGTTTCTCACATAAATGCTCAAATTCATTTGAGGTGTACTCACCTCCATCATCTAATCTTAGACACTTAATCTTCAATTCATTTTTGTCTTCAATTGCTTCTTTAAAATTTCCGAAACACTCAAATTTGTTTGATTTTTTCTTAAACAAAAAAGACCCATGTCATCCTAGTATAATCATCAATTAAGAGGAGGAAGTAGGATTCACTATTTAGACCTTTGGTTCTCATTGGTCCGGAGAGATCAATATGCACTAGCTCTAATGGTTTTTTTGTAGAATATTCTTTTGTTTTAAAACTTACTCTTGGTTGTTTTCTGTGTAGGCAATGCTTGCAAACAAAATTTAAGGGCTTTGTGATTTTGGGAATGTCTCTTAATGCTTGTCTTTTGCTAATTCTAATCAGATTGTCAAAATTATATGTTCCATTCTTTTGCGCCAAATCCAAATTTCATCTATTTTCCCCATGCAACATCTTTCTTCTTTTCTTTTATCTAAGATGTATACATTATTTAGGGTTTTGGATGTTGTTGCTACCAATCTTCCTGTATCCATTTTCCTTATTTTACATTTCTTGGAGTCAAAGGTGAGAATATGTACTTGATTACACATTTGGATTACACTAATAAGATTGTGCTTCATGTTTTCAATGAGTAAGACATTTTCTGCTTTGGGTTCCTTATCCCCAAGACTTACTAAGCCCTTTCAAAGAATCTTAGTAGAACCATCATCTCCATAATGAACACTGCTTCCCTTTTCTTCTTTGAATTCCAAAAAAATGTCTTTATTCCCTATCATATGTTTGGAACATCCATTGTTAATATACCGATGACCTCTTTTACTCTGCGCATGGAAAGCCAAGTTGCATCCTTCTTGATTTTGTTGGTCTGTCTTTTTCTGCCAGAATTTTGTAGAATTTCTTTTACTAAGAATGTTTTTGGTTTCAACAGGGTCCACAGATGATAATTGATTCTTGCAGTCCTGAACTTCATGACCATAATTGTGACATCTATAACATTCAACATCTAACTTTAAGGGGCCAAAGGAATTGAAATTTTCTTTCAAAGTTTCAACTGGCCTTCTAATATCATTCTTTCTAGCTTCATGGTAAATACTATTCTTATTAACATTCTCGTTTGCAAGCGCTTTGCAATTTACTGCTTTATGACCAATATTGTTATAGAAATAACAATTTCCTAAGAAAAGAGTTTGATACCTTGTGAAGCGAGTTCTTCCAAATTGCGCAATGCCAATTATCACATGAGATGATTTATTGTCCTTTTCTATGAAATTCTGATCTTTCCTTGGAATAGAGCCTTTGAGCACATCTGCAAAACTTCTTTCTCCTGCTTCATAGGTTGACTTCATTGAGTTTGAACCTTCATAGCCTAGCTCAGACTTGTTAGAGAATGGTCTTTGATTATCTATAATTTTATGTAGAGATTTAGTGTTGCTGCTAAATTTCTATTGAAAACTCAACTGGATGCTGGCTTTTTGCAATTCCCTTTTTAAGGAAATGACTTCAGTCTCTAACTTTTCACTCTCCTCCTCCTTTTGTCTCAGCTGTATTGTTATCTTTGCTTCTAATTATTTTGTCTCCTTGACTTTCTCTTCACACTTTAATAGTTGTTCATGTATATATTTATTCTTCTTTCTTGACTTATTCAGTTCTTCCAAGGTACTGATAAGCTTTCTTCAAAATATACTTCAACCATTTCTTCATCTTCATTTTCCAGGTCTTCTTGAATTGTCATGAAGAGCACTTCTCTTGGATTACCATCACTATAATCTTCGTTAGAAGAGCTGTTGTCCTCTTTGGAATGCATACTCTTTTTCTTCTTCTTATGTTGAGACTTGCTTTGTTGGTATGTTTTCCTTCATTCTTCATGATTAAGGTCTTCTTCATTATCGCTATCTCTACTTTCCTTGTAAGGACATTTGGAAGCAAAGTGACCTATTTTACCACATTCAAAGCATTTGAAAGGTAGCTTACCTTTGTATTTTCCACGACCCCTTTTTAGTGTCTTCATAAAGTTTGCTTCTTCTTCATCTGATTCATTATAGGAATTCTTGTTATGCTCATGCTTGCTGCCTTTTGCCTTCTTGGAAGCTTTGAAAGATGCTTCTTTTCTAGAAGGATCCTCCTTTTCTATACCCATCTCATGTGTAGTGTGAATCTCTTGAAATTCTTCCATCATGAATTTATCCAAATCCATTAAATGTATTCTAGGACTGATACTTTGGAGTCAAACCTTGTTGGCAGAGATATCAATACCTTTTGTATGACTGCTTCTTCATAAATTTGTACTCCAAGACCTCTGATAGCATTGACAATCTCATCTAAATGGAGAATATATGATGTAATATTTTCTTCTTCCCTCATCTTTAGAGTTTCAATCTATCTTGAATAAGTTTGCAAATTTAACTTCTTAACATTCTCATCTCCTTCATATATGCTTCTAAGATTATCCCACACTTCTTTAGCTAATGTGCAATGCATGACTTTGGTGAAATTTGAGTCTGCTAAACCACATAATATTGCATTCCTGGCCCTTGCATTTCATTCATACAACCTTTTGTCAGCTACCTTAATTGGTGGGATTTTGGGAACTTTATAACTGTATTTTCGATATATTTCCAAACATCAACTCCAAGAGACTATAAGTACACTTCCATTCTTATACCCCAGAAGGTGTAATTTGATCCATCAACCTTGGTTCTTTTTTTGTAGAGAGTCCTTCCTGTCTATCCATATCTGTGCAGTGATCTTACTTCCAGCTGTTAGACTATTCTTGAAGGACTAGGCTCTGATACCAATTGTTGGAATTCTTAATGATATTGAGAGGGGGGTGAATCGGTATCATGTGCAGATTAAACAATTTTCACTTTAGAAATTATGTACCAATTCCTGTTTAAATCACGACAAGAAAAGACAACTGTGCAAAAAGTATTTGGAAAGTAACTTTGTATATATATGAAGGTTTTGATTACATAAATAGACACGAGACACCAACTCACTCAGAAACTTATATGATTGAGACACCAATCCCACATGCAAGCACCAAATTGTTGTTACAAAGAATTTTTGTACTTGTCATGATTATGAACCATGTATACTTTCTCCTTGCCTAAATACCTAAGGTACTTAGCTAAAAATCCTTGGAAGATGAGTTTTTTCCCTGCAAAAACCCTATTTAGAGAAGTCGACGCACCTTTCCTTACAACAAAATGCATCTTTCTTGATCGACGCACCTTTCTCCACTACAGACCACGTCACTGGTGCATGTTTCTAGTGTCTAGGGCGCGTTGATGCCTGTATGGAGGGAAAAATGAGAAGTTTCGAGAAGTCTCTCGAAGGAGACCCTCACGGAGTCTCACCCCTTCCATTTAGGGTGGATCTTACTTGCCTCCCATCTTAGTAGGATCCCACATCATCCTTCTCCCTTTGATCCTCTATCTCTTTTGGCCTATAAATGAATATCCTCTTCATGGGATAGGGCGGTTGAAATGAGGGCAGCCAAATGCTGGAGAAATTGAGCCAAGAATCCATTCTTCCATGATTGGAAAATTGAGGCAAGGTTCCATTGGAAATGATCTTCAACACCAAGGATTCATTGGTTGTAATTCTTTCATGTATTTTAATTAATACATCAATGTCTTCCTTTCCCATAAATGATGTGTAATTTCATTTATATTAGTTATCCTTGGTCAATTGGTTGTATGTATCATGTTATATTGTAGTCTCTTGTCTTTGTCATTTTGAATCTTTTGCAGGTAATCTCTTCATCAACAAGCAGGATTCCAGAAGCTTCAAGCCACGAGGACAACCTTTGTAAATAAGGTATAGACTGGACTCTTTGCATTCAAGTAATTTGATAGATCTAGGGAAAGGTTTTCATTCTTGTTTTGCTTTGTTCTAGATCGGAACCATTCGGACTAGGGTCTTTGATCTTTGTCCGCATCATTCAAAAAATCCGTTAACAAAATTGGTGACCATACTGGAGAAAGAACGAGTTATTTAAGTTGTATATTTCCTTGCTTGCCTTATTTTTTATTAGATATGGCTTAGTTTTAAGTTGGTATATCACATCCAAATGGTAGATTTGATTGCCTATATGTCACTGTATAATCCCCTTTAGGTCTCAAACCCCGAAGTCTGTTGATTGGCTTGAAAATATTTCTTTTCTCAATTTTTTTGGTTCGCCTGACGAGCTTTACCTTCATGTACAGTGCGTCGTTGCTAGCGTGATGCTCTTTTCCTTCAGATAGAGTGCGCCGCTGATGCGTTTTTATCTTTAGAAGACCGCGTCGATCCCTACTACCGCTCTGGTGTCTACTTGTAGCCTGCATTGACCTGTTGAATTTAAGTTTGATTTTTCTGCCTAGACCTCTCAGTGCCCTGTTGCTTGGTTTGTGACTGGATTGGTACAGTGTTTTCTGCTTTATGCATTTGAAAAGAAGAAAATATTTTGTTTCCATCTTAATTTAAAGAGGGAGCTTTATTTTTATTTTCTTTCCTCGATTTGAAATATTTATGAAAATTCCCAAAAAGAATTTTGCTTTTAGCTAGTCTTGTTTTGGTTCAGATTTGAGTTTTATAAAAGAAAAGAAAACTACTTTTAGATTTTGCATAGTTAGGGGTTAGAAATGTTCTTTCTTGTTTGGAAACATTGATTAGATCACTTCTTCTTTTCATTAAATATCTAGTCTCTCATTATTTGTTAAAGCAAAAGAATTTGCCTCCTTTCGTGGGTCTTCTTTAGATTTGGAGCCATGTTTGGCGCCTTGAGTCAAAACTAGTATTTTGATTGCATTTTTAAGCGAAATGAATTGCATTTTTGAAAAAATGCAATTCATTTCGCTTAAAAATGTATCCTACAGTCTCTTTGATCCATATTAAGGTTTCAAAATGAATTTTGGTTTGGTGTGGATTGGCTTGTTTCTACCATTTTTGAAAAAGTAAAAATGACATTTGGGAAGAAAAACTATCTCTATCTCCTTCTTAAGTAGGACTTCATCAAAAAGAAGATTTGCATCTCATACTTGCATGGTTTTGAGTTAGGTCTAAATTTCCATTTTACCACTTAACCACATAAGATAAAATCAAGCGCTAATTAAGTTAAAATCTTTAGCAACTTGAATGATAGGTTAGAGATGTGTTCCAATGTCTTAAAGCGTAGGAGCTATCGTTATTTTCCTGCACCGCATTCCAGGGTCTGTGTGGTTCTTCCACATACTCATTGGTATATTGAATGGCCTTTCACGTACTTTTATGGTATATCGAAAGGTTCTTTCATGTACTCGACGGTATATAGGAAGGCCCCTTTCATACAATTGTGCATTAGACAACACTTCTATGGATTTGAGCTCCCACGTACCTTCAGTATATCGGGACACCCCTTTAACATCCTGTAATTATCCAAGTAAACCTATTGGCCATCTTATTGTTGCAATACACTGAGAACATCACTCGGGGATATTACTATGCACATACTACTAGGTAGTCGGTTTATACCGTCAAGGGTACGGTCCAAATCCTCCCTGGTTAGTGCTCTGAAATATTGGGCCGAGTATAACTGTTGGACCCTACAATATATCGCGAGATGCGATGATTTGACAATCCTATGAGAATCTGACTTATTTATCCAGCCCTTTCATAGACTGCTTATGGATTTTATATTTGAGTAGTGTTTGGTTTGTGTGGTAATTTAGAGGTTCTTAGAGAGTTTAGATATGAAAAACTCTTCCGCGACTACCAACCAAGAGACCCCTTTTCAAGTTATGTCATTTTTTTTCCTCCATATGGAGATGTGGGTCCTCCCTTCATGGCCATGTTGAGCCTTCCTGGATTGACTATAGGACTACCAGTATGGTTATTCTCCAATCCGATTATCCCAAGTGCACCGACTGTTTCAGATCACATTCCTCCCCCACAATGGAATCAACCTCACGTTGATCCTTCACATTCTTCGTCAAATCTTGAGTTTGCTTCCCTTTCTTTCTCTTTGCCTGCTAAAATCCGTGACATTAGTAAACAGGTGGCTAAGAAGAAGAAGAAAAGGAAGGCTAAACAGACGAATATTAAGCAGAAGGTCAAAGCTTCAACCTCTAGCAATCATGTTAGAAACCCACCAGCCACTGATCATCATGCTGGGAGTATTGATGTACCTGTTTCCAATCTTCGTAAACCTAAGTTCCCTTGTAGGATTTGTGAGGGGCTCCATTTTCTTAAGGATTTCCCCGGCATTCCCAAGGTATTAGAAGTATGGTCACAAGATTCTGAACGACCTGCATCATCAGCCTCTGGACATCGTAATGATGATACCTTCTCAACCAACGACTCTTTGGTTAAGAGTCTGAAAAGTCAAGTCAAGAATCTGTGCTTATTATATAGGGACATGCACCATACTTACCTTTGTCCTCGCATCGATGAAGCTTCATGATTATTGGAAGGTATTTCTGTGTCTCAATCACAACCTCCAAAAAGTACTAGTAAATTACCTCTTGACTTGCCGTCAGTTGATCAAGCGATCGATCTAATTTCATCCTCGATCGATCCGACTCTTCCCTTGAAGAGTGAAACCCAAGTGGTTGATCTAGTTTCATTCTCGGTCGATCCCACTCTTCCCTTGAAGAGTGAAATCCAAGTGGTTGATCTAGTTTCATCCTCGATCGATCCCACTCTTCCCTTGAAGAGTGAAACCCAAGTGGTCGATCTAGTTTCATCTTCGGTCGATCCCACTCTTCCCTCGAAGAGAGAAACCCAAGAGGACGATCTAGTTTTATCCTCGATCGATCCCACTCTCCCGTGAGAGAATGAATCTAATACCACTCAGGTTATTCTTGTTAGTACAGATTCTACCATTCAGGAGGGCATTACTTCTTCTATTACAGGACGCCCCCCAAGTAATGAGGCTTACGGTATTCCACCTTTGGTTCCGAATCAGTCGATTTTTATCGATTGGAACAGACTCTTTGCACCTTGCCTTCCTTCCTATTTGCCTTTCGAAATCATTGTGCAGGTTGGTCATATAGACGTACCTCATACTATAGTTGATGAAGGTGCCAAAGTTAGCATTTTTTCCTCAAATACTTGGCAGGCTATGGGTTCCCCAAAACTTGTTCCCATTAGTTAGAATTTGTTATATTTTAACATGGGAATCAGTCAACCTTTGGGGGTTGTTCCTCAGTTTACTATTTCGTTAGGCCTGGAAAATGGTCCTTATTGATGTTTTGGTAGTTCCGAGTCCTTTGGATTTTAATTTGCTCCTCGAACGAGATTATGTCTATACGATGAAATCCCTCGTGTTTACACTCTTCTAAGTGTTGTCTTTCCCCCACAATCGACGCATTGTGACTATAAACCAACTTTCATTTTTGAATCTCGTCCGATTACCAATCATCTGAAATATGTACATGCGGTATCTTACCTACCACAAGTCAATTATGTGGTGTTATATCCCATGCTTTCAACTTTCGTTGAACACATGCCTCTCTCTGATTGCTTGTCTTCTTTAACCTTAGATTTAGGACTTGACATGTTTTTCTCCCTTCCAATGAGGACCTATTAGAAGCCATGATAGAGGTTTATCCTTCGATATGTATTCCTTCTGGACTATCATCCTCTTGGGATCCATGAAGTAGTATGAGCATAGTTCCCTTTCTGTGTCAAGATCGTTAAAAAATGAAACATGTCATCACAAGCATAGTTTCTTTTTCGTTTCAAGCGCGTTTAAAAAATGAAATGGGGCACCACAAGTAGAGTTCTATTCCTGTGTCAAGCTTGTTAAAAAATGAAGCAAATGACCATGAGAATAGTTCCCTTTCTGTGTCAAGCTCGTTAAAAAATGAAACAGGTCAATCATGATCATATTTCCCTTTCTGTGTCAAGCTCGTTAAAAAATGAAACAGGTCATCATGAGCAGAGTTCCTTTTCCGTGTCAAGCTCGTTAAAAGAATGAAACAGATTCCTCTCCCATTGATTCGAGTCTCCCACCAGATTTAGGACTTGAACCTTCATTTCATCTTCCTGTGTCACTTGATCCTTGCAAACATGAAAAGTGGTTTGAGCTTACTTTTTACTTTTTCTTGCTCTGGTTCAAACATGAAAAAGATTCCGAGTGCTTTTGATGCCATTGTCTTGCTCGTTAAAAATTTAGTAAAAAGGTGTGTCTAACGAGTATAGGTTTATCACTTTATCTGGCCTCGCTAGACTTCTTATTGAAAATGAATTGCGTTGAGTTTGCTTTTTCCTTTGTCACACTCGGTTTCCAACCATGAAAAAGTTGTACATGGAGTCCTCTTTAAGCTCTTTTCAAACTCCCAAAATAGGAAAAGATTGTCGAGCGAACTTGTTTCTTTTACACTTGTAAAATGATTTGAAAGGACATCTATCTGGTGATAGTTTATCCCTTTTTCGGACCGTTTAAACTATTTACGAAAAATGAATACTCTATTCAATCATGATTAGAAGAGCTCTCTCTCACGTTGTTTTATCATTTTTCGGGCGAGGAGACAAAATTTTATGAAAAAGAACCATTAGTAGTCTTCTTTTGACTGTTTCAAACTCTCTAAATGTGAAATGTCACCTAGTTTACCTTCTTTAAACTCATAAAATTATACATGGAAGGACCCTTTTTGGGACCAAACCCCTCCTTTCTCAGGTTTGTAAAACATGTGAGATTGGACTCATCATACGATGAGCTACACTGAGCTTTTGTTACCCTCTTCCAGCTCATTAAAAAGAAAAGAGGAACTCATCCATCATTATGGGGGAATTAAGGGAATGGGAAGATGTATTTGAGTCTGTATTAATGGCACCTTAAAGTAACCTTTGAACATGGCACCTATTTGCATTCTAGTCAAACAGTTGGGTAGTCAGCATGTCTTTGAGTCATACAAATTCCATGAGTCATTCTACTCCTTTGGGTGCTCCAAAGAATGATCCAGTCATTTGTTGCATTATGTCTTGGTCTCTTCTATGTTGAGTCAATGCTTCCAAGTTGCTTGTCATGCCGTTAAAATGTTCAAAGGAAGTATTTGGCCAGAATCAACCTTCGCAGTCATGAAGCCTTCCATTGTGTTAGTCGTCTTTGTTTTCCATTACACCTTTGTGTTAGTTCACACTGATTTGATCTACCATATTATATCAATTCCTGTGTTAGTTTCATGTCGATGATGAGGGATACACCATGGCCCTCCTTCAACAAGACTATTCCTTTTGACATCAGCTCGTCATCCAGGAATTAGACTTAGAAACTAGTTGGTACCTGTTACACCTCAAATTGTCACTCTGTGTACCATTGAGACTCTTCATGTCATATCATCATGAGAAACATGATTGTTTTACCTCCTAGGGGTGTTAGGACCCTTTATAATCATGTTGGTCCCCTCCCTAGTCATACTTGGAAGCAAATTCAACAAGTTAGGGGTCGAATGCCACTTCACCAAACTCACTTCTCAACCTCCTAGAGATATTTTTGCGCCCTGCTAGTGGTGCAAGACACAAAAATTCCATCATTTTCTCGCTATGCATGCCTATGGGGGCATGAAAATTACAACATTTTCATGCTTTACTCAGTTGTGGGGGCGCGGAAATCCTTGAATAACCATTCTCCTTAGATTTTTGGATCTTGGATCTTGAGGAGATTTTCATGGGATGAGGTCTCCCTTCGAATCCCTTCTCACATTCCCTCCTTGGAATGATTCAGGTCCTTGATCCACATATCCCTCACTTAGATCCATAACATCCTCTTAGTGGTTGGCCTCCCAAATCCTATAAGAAGAAGGCCATCCATGAGCTAAGGGGTGATTTTTGGAGGCATCAAACCTACGATCCTAAGAGTCTTGCAGAGGTAGAAAAGGAGATCTTGGAGGATGATCATGATACAACAATATCATGTATAATCCACTTTGATGTACATGTCTTCATAGATTTCCATTAATATAACTTAGCCTATTCCTCCCATTCTCATGTCTTTATCATAAATGCATGAAATTTTCTCTAGTTTCATAGTTAGATCTCTGTTTATACGCATATTGCTTTGGAGAAGGTGTTGTATTCCTTTTGTAAAGCGGTCCATAAGCTCGTGATCAAAGGCTAGAGTTGGAGTAAAAGAGAGATACCAAGGACAACCATCAAAGCAAGGTATACCATCTACCTGCTTTATTTGTCCATAGTTTGCGAGTTGTTGTATGAACTAGATCTAGGAGAATTTTAATGTCTATTTGTTTACTTATTTTCTTGGGTAGGAAATTAGGTGTAACATCCCCATGACCCTCAGAGGCCATGGAAGACACTGATACATTTTTTTTTCTTTGATTCCTTCCAATTCCACACTCGGTCGCAATAGGCTCAGATCCACAATCCACCATCCACAATTGTGATCCACAATCCATACTCTGCAATTGCGATCTGCAATCCGCAATTTCGATCCACAATCTGCAATCCGTATTCCGCAATCCTTAATCCGCATTGCGGATGTGGAAATGCGGAAATCCCTATTCCACCTCTGCAGCGACCTTTCCCTCCCGAAATCTGCAATTGGCATTGTGGATGCAGGAATGTGGAATTCCCACTGGGAAACTTACCTTCCACAATCCACAATCCGCATTGCGGATGTGGAAATGCGGAACCACACCCCCGCAACAACGACTCTCCGAAGCAACTTTAGAGGGGCATAACTTACTCATCCTTGATCCAAATGGAACAAGGTTGGTACCGTTGGAAATCTCTTGGAGAGATCTATCCAATGCTACAAATTCCACTCCTAATGGAGGTCTCTAAACCTGTCATTTCTCCAACTAAAATTTTTGTGCATAACTCCACTTAAAAGACTTTAACCTTCTTCCTACCATGACTTTACCTGTCATCTGACCCACAGAGGGGTTCTGAAACACATCAGGGTATCCCCCCTCCCTTCTCCAAGATTAGGTGTAGTCATACAACTCATTCACAAGGTTAATCAATACATCACAACATGTAAGGTGCATACAATTAGATCTAACCATTACATCTATCACATGCAAGACTTATAATGCATTAAACTCATGAAATGAAATGATGTATATAACAATGAAATCAACCTTCCAACCAGGCTTACACATGGTCTACTTATCAATAAAATTCATATAAACATACATCCAATATCTTGAACATAAGAAACCACATCATAGCAATGGAACTTCATCATTTACCATAACACAAAAGTACTTATCTTTGGGCTGAAGATGCCCCAAGCAACTGGCTAAGTGAGAGCAACGTTCCACCCAACCTTAGATCTCTGTCCAGCCTGTACTCTTTCAACTGAGAGATCACCCCCGATCTGGGCTGTGTATCCACTAAGGAGGGCTATCAGGTTCTCTCATAGTCAAGGTTCCATCCCAATGCTAAGCCAGTATGTAGTTGGGTTTATTAAGCATTCTGGGTCATCTACCCATGCTAAGCCAACCTACAATGGGTTTATCAAGCATATAAGGATATACCGATCATGCTAAGCCAACCTCTAGTTGGGTTTATCAAACATACCAGACAACACAATCATGTCAAGCCAACCTGTAGTTGGGTTTATCAAGCACACTAGGCAAACTGATCATGCTAAGCCAACCTGTAGTGGGTTTATCAGGCATATAAGGACAACAAGGAAGGTATTTCCAAGCCAGTGAGCTCAACCACAGAGCTACAGGCATCTCAACACTCAACAGACATGGCACCCACATTACCTACCTCACCCAACACAAGGAAGACCCTCTTCTCTGCTGCACATTCCCGCAAGGCCTCTTCCCTTCCAGTGCTATTCAGGGTGGGCATAGAAAGGTCCAGTTGCTAGTTCAATGAGATTGCAGCCTTCACTGGGTTTATCAAGCAACCCAATCCCTCTATTGACCTTCTACCACAGTTCGACCAAGCTGGTTCTTCTTAGAGTTGCGGACTGAACTTTGTTCCATAGTCTAACTCTCTGCAAACCAAATCCCATGTTCTCTCGGTTCCCTAAGCTGTTTAAGCTCTGTAATTCATCTCAGGGTTCTTTCATGGGTATCCCGAGTAGACTAGATTCACGCACGTAGTTTCTATGGCAATGGACTTTGTGAATTTTCACTCTCCCACAGGAAACACGATTATCCTTCTTCTTCCTCATGGCTGGGCTCTGCGGGTATGTGAATGCATGAATGAAAGAATGAATCCCCCCCCATGGGTAGCCAAAATAGTTTCTGCGAGTTGCCAGGTGCTTGAGTGTCTTCAAGGACAAGTAATCAGAGCCATGCCCTGCCATATGAAATCGCACTCATGCTCCATACTCCATCGACTTCAGCAACAGGGTTCTCAACCACCCTTTGCAGCCAAATTAATGTCATCAGGGAGGTCAAAAGGGTTCACAGTTGGACATGTGGCAGCATGGGTACCAATCCCATAACCCCCTCACCTCTCCCTAGTGGATACACATGGCCCCTTCTCATTGGTTGCTTCCTTAGCCAACTTCTTGGTTATTTTATTCATTAATAATAATTACATCATTTACATTTCTTCATGGCTTAACAGCCCATGAATAATCAAATTGTCAAATACTTTCCTATGCAATAACCTTAAACATCCACCAGTGGGGCCTTGGACTTGAGCTCCACGTTAGGGAAAATACACACACACCACATGTTCACAATATTTACATTGAAACCAATAAACATCAAGGGAAAAATGGGGTATTACATTAGGGGCCTTTTCTAATCCCAAGGGGATATCTACCTATCCATAGGGATATTTTCTTATCATAGAAACTGGTGACTCCATTAGGAACTTTTCCGTGTTTATTTAGCCATCAAATCTTTAATATTTGATCTCTTTCCTGTGGAAACTACTTAGTCTTGATCTTTTCCATCATCTTGGTCTTCACTGTTGGGATCTTTGAGACTTAAGACCTAATATATTGACAAATTTGATCTCACATCTTCGCCATTTCTATGAAATTCAAGCTAGCAAATATATGGAATAAGAGAAACATTACAAGAGATGCATGCGGAATAATATGTGGAAAACTGTGCAAAAGATCTTGCATCAGTGCTCTATTGAACTCAGAAGTAGAATACAATACAATACAATACAGTAACAATGTCTGAATAATTCGAATTAACCAAGGAGTTCATTCGAATAGCTTGCATGGTGTAGCTGGTCTGCACTAGGAGTCCTCATCATCAGATCAATGGTAGTGTCATCAATGCATAAGTAACAGTCAACCAGGTGTCAAACTGAGTTTAACTGAATGTAGGTAGGTGTAACTGATGCATGGAGCACTAATGTAGTGAAGGAAAATCCAAGGAGGGCGCATGAGGAGCTGTCTGAAGTCAGAATAGTCAAACTAGTCTCTCTAGATGTCCACCAGAGTGTTTCAGTTAGTTAACTAGTCAATATGTCCTGAAATCAAGGAACAAATCCACAAATCAAGCAACTAACTGAGTGTGTCACTGGTGGTAGGTAAGAGAGGGCGCAGTGTGTGTCACATACCCAATTTTCTGGGTTAGTAAATTCATGAATTTTTGATAACTTTTCAACATTAAGATCCTTTCAAAGAGAGTTAGACATGATGAGAAAACAATGTCCTTCGTATTTGTAGCAAAACGGAATTTATCGAATAGTATAACTATTTATTTTCATCATTCTTTTTGTTTTGTTTTGTTTACGTAACCAAAGGTCTTTGATCAAACAACTTCCATTATTTTACAAGACCTTTTATCAATCATTTAAGTAATACCTTTGTAACTACTTATATTTCCTTCAACATTTATATGCATGTAAACATTACCTTTGTATGCAAATGTATGCAAATGATTGATAATATTAAATTGTCTCAACAAAAGTGATGACTATATAAGTCAAATGAAATTATCTAATTACATAAATCATGGTCGATTCCTACCATCGTTACCCAATAAAAAAATGCTTACGAGAAAATATTGCTATGTGACTATCAACTTAATTTATTACATTGCTAAGCATAGATACCTCCTTTAGATGAGGTACGTCCATTAATTGTACTCTAAAGACTTATCCTTAACTATTCTATGAACATTTAATATCCATGTATTAAGAAAACATTTCCTTCAATGACATAACTTAGAAAGTGATACATTTGTAATAATGTCGTCACTCTTGTAGCATCATACAAGAATAGAAAATCAATCAACCATTAAATATTTATGTCAACTCTTATAGAATTTATCACCTTGCTTGAATAATAACCAACTTATGCATCTCCAGAAATCAACGAGCCATATTATCTACACAGGTGAGAGAGACATCCACAAGATACCAACCATAATACATATAAGAAGCACATAAGACAAAGACCAAAATTTTCACGTGGTTCACCCAATTTCGGGCTACGTCCACCAAGGCTGGTTATTTTTATTTCTTTTATTAATCAAGAAGAAAGGTGTTTTACATATGCAACACTTGGGTTGCCACAGTTACCTTCTCAAGGCCTCTCTCATAGATA
Source organism: Larix kaempferi (assembly GCA_027924585.1). Classification (NCBI taxonomy): domain Eukaryota; kingdom Viridiplantae; phylum Streptophyta; class Pinopsida; order Pinales; family Pinaceae; genus Larix; species Larix kaempferi. The sequence goes on from BSBM01000229.1 coordinate 6,232,527, forward strand.
GCAATTAAAAGCAAAACACTCTACACTTTAACATCAACAAAGAGTTCATAGATCGAATCTCGGGTAAAAATGATAACTTAGCATAGTTTGGCCATATCCGAACTATTAGAGTGATCTATTATATGGGCAAGTATTTAACTTAAGGGACTTCTACTACATTAAATCATTTCTGGATTGGAGCAAATAATCACTCCCAAGCTTTACCACCATAAGTTACATTACTCACTGGTCCTGGTGCGGCTATGCATATACTATGTTTATATTATCTTAACCCTCAGATTTCTTTATCAGACATTTAGAAGATATGTAAAAGAATTTCTTTAATATCACTTGTGCAAATATCATGGAGTCAGGATCCCATTGTCATTGGTCCAAAGATCCGACTAATTAGTTAGTGTAGGACTGCTAAGTAGGAATATATAACGGAGTTCGAGGATCTAAGTCCGAAGATCCAACCTGGACTATAAAAAAAGTATACAGGTAGATAACATATTTACAAGCAGAATGATACTCAAACTAAATGGAAGTCGAGCCTTTTGCTCTGCCGTCTTCTCCCCAGGCTCGGCGCTGTCCAGAACTTTACCATTAAGGTCCAAATCCATGAAACCTAACAGGATAAACAACACTATTCTATCTAAAAAGTATCGACAAGAAAATTTCTTATCGCAGCCACAAGGTAATACTATCTCTGCATTTTCATATCCAGATCTAAAGATCAACACGTAGAGGAAATATAGACTCTATACCACATTGTTTGATAACTGTAAACTTGTGCAGGTTATGAACTTTGGTTAAAAGATTTATGAGATCAAGATTTGAATCTACATCGTGCAGAGTACGTTATGGTGGTTCACCATGATTCCCCGAATTCCAACGCCGTAGTTCTAAGAATAATATCTTTCTACTCTAAGGGTAGACTCAGCCACCGATACATATATATATAAAAGCACTGTGAAAACTGTAAACTCTACGGTGAAAATATTTGGGCAAGACTATACCAATTTCTAATGTCAAGAAGAAAAATAGAGTTTCTCCAAGAATCTTTACTGATCGATGTCTTTTATTTAGTACAGGGGTTCGCTTAGTAAGTGAAATAATTCATCACGATAAGTAACTATACCTACTAAAAAAAAATTAATAGTTTGCTTACTTCCACAGAGACTATCATAGCTGGATACTTCAATTGGATACAAAATCTAAACCTGCGATTGCAATGGTGGGTATAATATACAGAAGTAACCCTACCTATTTGACGTTTTTAATAACCAATGATACATTGAGTTGAGAAATACCATTAATACAAGATCACGTCCTTATTTCCATGGCTGCGGGGTTCATATCTTTACCAGGTGGTCGCATCTGCACTCTCTACCAACGTGATTTCTCTTCTTGTCTCGTAGGATCCTTCCCTCATGCTATTCTTCTCTCCCTATCTAAAACTTCTCTTTTCTTCCTATAGTCTGCGATCATATCCTCTCAAAAAAAATCTAAATCCTTCCCCTACTACCGTGAGTGTCCTGCACTCCTCGTCAACAGGGTATTAATACTTAGTTTTCCCCGTAATAATGGTGGCCTATCAAACAAATTCTCCTCCACTCTTACGAGTGTACTGACGCCCAACTGTCAGCCCTCTTTCACCCATGATGTCGGGGTAATTAATGACAGATTTCCTCCCCACTATAGCAACGGCCGAATTTCTTTCTCACAAATGGCGGGTTTAATTCCAATAGTTGGAAAAGGTAAGAGTACCACTCTTAAAATGGTTTCTTCAACTAAAACTGATAGGTCTCACCTCCATCTACAAGTGACAATTGTCACAAGAAGGGTTGTTGGAGTTATAGCCGATCTCCACTAAGGAGACAGGCGAATCCAAGATAGCAACACACTATGCAAAACAAGGGAACAACCGCTATAAAGTGATCCGTTGGAAGTTAAGCCCATCATTACGGTTGTTATTCTTTTAATGACAAATGGCATAAAGAAACATAGTGCTCTCCCCAACGTGGGAGACACCGTCCACGAAACTCTCCAACGTTTTTCCTCAAAAACACACAAGAGCGTTCCCCACTCAAGTTCGAGTTCTCATATGAGGTTAAACCTTAATCATTTGAGATTTTATAAATAAGCTCAATATGTAAAGATAATATATTATGTGTTTTCTCCATAAATAAAAAAAATCTCACTTCTTGATACTTTGTTTCCTTTTATTTCTTATAACCAACCCCTACCCCTACTTAAATAAATACCACTATGCTTAATGTTTTAGGGAGTGCGCTTTATCTAAAACTTGGTGTTATTTGCTTTACATATATACTTGGCACTTATAATTTGTATTTGCTAGTATATATAGAGGTTTAATGCAATATATGTTCACTTTGCATTAATATATATTCATACATACATACTTACTAGCATGTGCTAGTTTTTTTTTAACCATCCATTAAAATTTAACTTCATAACAATTGTTCTAAAACTCTTTCACTTTGTTAATCACATCTCTCTCTCTCTATATTTATACTTTCATCTTTATTTGTAAATAATAGCCAATCATACTAAGTATCCCTAGAATAACCCAATGGTTTAACATGGATTTATAACTTATTCTCATTCTGAGATAAGTTGTGGTTTACATATGTAAGTCTATACTTTTATTTTTTTATTATTTTTGTTTCCACCTTTTTGGTGTTGATACCATATGTAATACTTATCATCTTTACTTTTTCTAAAGGTGGTGGTAACATAGTCCCTTAGTTCATTTTCTTATTTGAACTAGGGTTTTAATAATAACATGATCTTTCGCTATAACCATCCTAGATCCAAATCCTAGGTTTTATCAAGCTTCGAGAGAGATCAAATCCCCCGAGGTGCAAACCTCTTCTCAATACCTCCCTCATATCGACAAACGTAACGTTACAAGATCTCCCTCATATTATTACTTTTTACTTTTTATTACTACATTTTATTTTTATCGGACATAATTGACAGACACTCGACTCACAAGATCTCCCACATATTGGGTTGTAGAGTGCCTCTCGGTGCAATTAGAATTATCAAATGAGAGTTTATCTTTTAACCTAATGGATACGTCATTAGGATTTTCTTTAAAGTTTGCGACCATTAGGTTATTTAGCTTTTGGATAACCTGTCTTGAGTCGACTAATTAAATCGTTACTTTCCTCTATGTGCCTATGGCACCATGAGGATATATCATCATCAATATCTTTAGCTCTCATGGCTTTATAGCCAATCAACCTCTTTCTCTTAAATGGACTCAGTTTGTTGTGATGTAGTTGTATCTCAAATTTTTAGTGACCTAGATTTACAATTTTAAGAAATAAATACCATGCCATACAACGTTTATTGGTGGGGCCTTGGCCTTGAGCTCCTCACCAGAAACAGTTACAATAATCATAATTACATTTACAAAAATAATAACAATTGGAGGGATGTTACAGTTTGTCTCAGGAGATGAAAACAAGGCGCATCATGGACTAGGAGGGCTGGAACTGAGCAAAAATAAGCTCCCGGGCTAGTAAACTAGGGACTAGGTATTGGGAGACACCATATTGATGACTGGGATGCATGCAAATGCATTCTGCATGTTGAATGAATGTAAACATAAATATGATGGTGAGAATATCCTAGCAATTTCCACTCTACTGGATATTTTCGTGCTCCCTCTGTGCATTACAGAGCGAAAATTTCTAAATTTTTGTGCCCCCATAATATTCCATAGCGCGAAAATTCCTAATTTTCGTGCCTGAGTATTTGCCAAGGAGCAAAAATTCCCTGTAACTTACCTTGGTGCTTGGTTTTTTGCTTGATTGGTGTTTGGTTTTTGCTTTTAACTTGTTTCTACCATCTGATATTGATCAGCTGTGTGTGATTCCACGGTGATCTTTACATTTTGGTATTTTTTAGCCCTCATTTGGATCGGAGTGAATTTGTAAGTGTTACATGTGTGTTGAAAATTGGAGGACTGTCATAGCCTCCCTTATCATTTCATCACCTTCTCAAATATCTGAGTTTGGTCTGATAGATTACGACTTCCTCTACTCCTAGTTTGAAGGTCTAAAAGGTTGCTTGGTTTGTTTGATTTTACACTTATATGGTTTGGATTTTTTGAGTGAAAGTGACAAGAAGGATTTGATCCTCTACTTAGCTTCGTGATTTGAATATTGCAAGGGCCATCTGTTTTCTTGCATTTCGTTAGAACCATGGAAATTATTGCACACTCATTTGCATACTTGAAAATATTATTGGAAATCAAGGCTTGCTTCCCCTTAACTTGTCATTTTAGGCTCACATAAAGAAAAAATTGTTTTTGGAATTTGTTTAAAATTTTCGGATTCATTTCGAGTGAAAGAGTGTTTCATGGATTGATTTGGCACATATTTGAAAAATAAAAATAAAAATTGGATATTTTATTTCTTAAAACAAAAAAAAGGAGTTGTATTTGTGTCTCTTACATTTGGGAATGAAAAGAACTCTTCCTTGTTTAGATAGAAGTTCATCGAAAGAAAAAGGACTTGCATAATTTATCTAAATTTGCATGGTTTGAGTCAAGTCTACACACCACCGAGTTGCACTTCTGCTCCCTTGAGTAAAACAACAACCTCTAAAATTAAATACCCTAAATGAACACACATTAACCTCATTTGAGGAAATAAAGTAATAGTGTAGTTAGGTAGGGAATCGAGGATAGGAATCCAAATAATTCTCCCTTGTTGTCTTACATTTGAAACATAGTTGTTTTCTCTTAGGGTGATAAAATCCTCTGGTATTTGTTGACACGGTTATAAACCAATTTGTTGGGGGGCCTCCTATTCCATGGGGGTAAGGAATTAGGACTAGTTCTAGACAGACTTTGTGGAATACTGCACTACACTTAGTGCCTAAGGACATCAATCCATTGTCTTCCTTGTATTTTTCGGCCTCCATACTGGTAGTGCAAGGGATAAAAGGCAGAAGCTCCATAAAACCTTCCCATATGTGTCAAGAATGAGGTATCCTAGTGACCATTCTTCTATGGTTCATTTTATCGGGGATCCCTTTAGGTAGAGGGATATCCCTTCATCTATATTGGTCTCTCATTTCGTATTGTTCGACTTGGATTTCATCACCTTGAGAAGGATATGATCTGTTGAGGTCTTCGGATCTTAAATAGGATGTTGCTTGCTCTTTTACCTTGTAGAGGGTCTTTTTTGTTTTCGTGCTACTTGTTGGTTTTCTGGACTCTTTTTATCACTCGCTTGCTATGGAATCAGTCACATTAAAGTTTTTTGAGCTTGATTTTTGGCTTGTGTGCCTCTTTTTCTTCTAGATCCCCTTTTGCACGCTCGATTTCCTGAGGTTTTTTGAGTTCTTTTTTGTGAGACTTCGCCCACATCACTTAGTCTTGTTCCATGACAGATCCAAGTAAATCCCGGAGACAACAAGGGATGAGTCCCGAACCATCTAGACCTAGAATTAGTCAGCCGCCAGATTCATGCATCCCCATTCCCTCTACTAGCATACTAGCTGGTCGGGAGGTTGTCTCGTGACAAATTAGTGTGACACCACCAGTTTCTACAGTACCACATATTCTTGCAGCACCAGCAGTTAGTGTAGCATCAGAAGTCAGTGTAGCACCTGAGATTAGCGTCGTACCAGAAAGTAGTATCACACCAGAAGTCGATGTCGCATCGGAGGTTACTATTGCTTTGAAAAGTATTATAGCCCCAGAGATGCCATCACAAAATGACCTTCTCGAAGGGTATATTGAAGTTATTGAGGAATTTGATCCTTTCTCTTCTATGACCATTCAATTAGCTGCGAATTTTAACCAACCATTTGTACAGTCGGTAACACCACCTGTTATTCCTAATACCTCTGTTATGCCCAACTATCAATCTGAATCCTATAGTAGAAGAATGTTAGGAATGCCAACCCTTGAACTTCCTACGGGCCAATAAATTATGGCATCCATACGAGCAGAACTCACTAGTTTATCTTGCGAATGCGCGACAAAAAACAGGTTTAGAAGTGAAGCTGCACAAAATATGGTTCCCCCAAAGTTAGAATTTTCATTGCCTTCTACATCCGAAGTGGTAGACCCTTATGATTCGAGAATTCCCCAATCCGCTTCCCGTGATTCAACCTATGGTATCTCGTTTGTAAATCAATCCGCACCCATAGATTGGATCTATTCCCAACCTCTACCCGACGACTTGGGAACTAAAAACATTTTTGATTCATCCTCATCATTATGGAACACGACTCTGGGCCAAGCCCTCAACAATTTCCGCACTTTTCCGGCACCTATGAAGTTAACCCCAGAAAATCCCCTTCGATATTTCCCACTTATCCTACCAAGTGAAATTCTTGGTCGCTCTTTAGGGAGTGTTCCTATTCAGAGGAAAAATCATAACATCCCCCCCCTTCTGGAATTGGTGGACTTTCATCTTCACAAGTCGACACTATTGTTGCAGCCACTCAAACTGCATGATCAATCTCTTCTAATGTTTCAATTGGAAGATTGTCTATTCCCTCTGTTCGAACGCCGATTGTGTCTAAAATTCAATCTTCAACCACTATTTACACCATATATGGAGGCCAACCTTTCATTGGTGCCCCAAGTGGGACCACTGGCCAACCTCCACCGCTACGACCATCTACTTCATGGGGACAACAAATACCACCTACTGCAGCCATTAAGGTAGAATTTGAAAGGCTCCTTCAAGCTAGTTTTATATATGTTGTCCCATTGACAGACTGGCTATTTAACATCATTCTTATAGCTAAAAAACAGGGCACAATTAGAATTTGATCTGATTATAGGGACTTGAACAAAGCTTGTCCTAAGGACAACTATCCTACCCCCTTCATCGACCAAATTATTGATAACTGTGCCGGGAGTGTCATCTTTTCATTCATGGATGGCTTCTCTAGCTATAATCAGATAGAGATACTCCTATCTAACTAGCATAAAATAACTTTCATATACCCATGGGGAACCTTCACATATAGAAAGTTTCCTTTTGGCCTTAAAGATGCTGGGGCTACTTTCCGATGGGCCATGTCTTATGCATTTAACGATATCAAGCATATTGTGGATCCTTATTTGGATGACTTGCCTGCTCATTCTACTTTGAGAGAAGACCATCCAGAGCACCTTAGTGCTATATTTATACGGTGCCGCCACTAAAACATCCGCTTAAATCCCCACAAATACGTATTCTGTGTTGAAGCCGACATATTATTAGGTTTCATAGTCTCCAAAGATGGTATTCGCATCGACCCACTGAAGGTTGAAGCTATCCTAGCCTTACATTCACCCACTAATATTTCAGAACTCAAAAGTTTTCAAGGGCACGCAAACTTTTTAGGTCGTTTCGTCTGTAATTTCGCCAAGATCACCCAGGGCTATATGAGACTCCTCAATAAGAATGTCCCCTTCATTTGGGATATTGAAGCTCAACAATCTTTTGATATTCTGAAAAAGGCCCTAACTAATGCTCCCGTGTTACAACCCCCCAACTATACACATGATTACATCTTATATCTCGCAACCTCTACTTCCACTATCAAAATGGTTTTAGTACAAGAAGACGGTAGTGGTCATGAACATGTGATATACTATCTTAGTAAGGGTCTTATTGACTCCGAAAATTGCTAATCACATGTGGATAAACTGGCTCTGGAAACCATTTTTTCTATCCAGATATTCCGACATTATATCTTGCTCTGCAAGACCATAGTTATTGCCAACTTTAATCCCATGTACTATATCCTAACATGTCAAGTGCTAGGGGGAAAATAATCCCGTTGGATTGGTGTCCTCTAGGAGTTCGATTTGGAGTTTGCAAAAGCTAAATCCAAAAAATATTTGGTATTTGATGAGCTAATCTATGATCTACCCCATGTCAATGATGCATCTGAGCCCATTGACTCTCTTCTCGATGAGTCATTGTTCGTCATTGGCACGAATTATCCATGGTATGGAGACATTGTTTTATATCTCCAAACCCAACTCTTTCGGTCTGATCTCAATCGTGATGAACGGCGTTGCATCCGACACCACTCAAAATATTACCTAATTATTAGTGATACTTTGTATCGTTGTGGTATCGATTCCATCTTGCATCGACGCTTAATTCTCGATGAAGCTGAACGTGTACTTAATGAATGCCACTCCGGAGCTTGTGGCGATCACCTCTCTGGGATGCCTACAACCGAAAATATTTTTCACGCACGATACTTGTGGCCATATATCTTCAAAGATTGCATTGAAGCGGTCAAGAAGTGCCCCCATGTCAATTCTTTCACTCCAAGCAGCGGTCCCATCCAGCTTCACTGCATCCCGTAATTGTTGTCAGCCCCTTTGCAAAATGGGGTATCAATTTCATGCATTGTAAGCCTACCTCAACTGGGGGGCATGGTTATGTCATCGTAGCAGTTGACTATTTTACCAAATGGGATGAATCTATGCTTACATATGCTGAAGACAGAAAAACTACAACATGTTGATGTATATGTAACTTCGGAATGTATTTCACATATATGTATATTGTATTCCTATAGAGATGGTATTATTCCTCTATAAGGAAGTGTCGTTATTTATATTGTAAGTGTCGTAACTTATACTTGATGGGTTATTAGACCACCTTGTTTGGGGTTGGCCCTGTATAAGTCATGTGGGTCGAAGGGTTATTAGACCACCTTATTGGGGGTCGGCCATGTGGGTCAAAGGGTTATTAGACCACCCTATTGGGGGTCGGCCCAGTCAGCATTATGTTATGTGGTTAAGTTCGAGCCTACATGAGTTAGGTAAAAAGGCAAGTCAAGTCAAGTATAAATAGAGTGCGGGAGGCACTCTATTTGCTCACTCACTTCTCACACATGCTCTCAAGGAGGAGAGGCGCACTTATGGAGGAGGAGGATTGCTGCTAGGTTATGGCTATCTCTATTGGTTGGTTGTATCATTGCTCTATCTATCTCTGAGGAATTTATTGGGGTTTTTCACCTTTATGGTTTTCCCCAAGTAAATCTTTGTGTCTCTTGTGTGCTTGCATTATTGTCTCCATGATTGATATGCTGTAGATATGCTGTACATGTTGTTCTCTCAGTTAAGATCCTAGATCAGATTGAAGTAAATTCTGAAAATTCAACATGGTATCAGAGCTAGCCTGAAAGAAGGCATGATATGGCATGTATGACACTTGTTGCACTTACGATGCTAGGGCTTGATATAGTAAAAACCAGTCGTCGTAGCACTTTCGCTATAAATCCGTTTTGGCGAAGGTTTCGGATCTGAAATTGTTACAGGTCGAAGCTAAAATCTCCAGGTATCTTGTGTCCAAAGGACAACCTCTAATTCGTTGTACTTTGTGATTTATGATCTGTACAATATAGGGTTTCTGTCTCTTCCAGATCTGAGTCAAAATCAGGTGACCTTGGGAAAAAGGTCATATCTTGGGCTAGGAAGCTCCAAATGAAATTTCGTAAAAAGTGACAGGTAGTACACAGTCTGTACTATCTCAGAAAACGTTTTCAGAGGCCGAAGTTGAACCAGTGACACGTGGCACTCTGTACAAGTTCACTCTCCTGTATTATCCCATAAACAGGTCACGTTGCGACATTTGGCATAACTCTCTCTCAGAGAGTCCAATTGAGGTCAGACCTGTCAGGATGGAAAGGTAACAGGCCGAGCTATCTCAGAAAACTTTCTCAGATGCCGAAGTTAAAACAGTGACACGTGGAACTCCGTACAAGTTCGCTCTCCTGTTTTATCCCAAAACAGGTCATGTTGCGACATTTGGAATAACTCTCTCTCAGAGAATCCAATTGAGGTCAGACCTGTCAGGATGGAAAGATAACAGGTCAGGCTATCTCAGGAAACTTTTTCAGACCCTGTGGATCAAAAAATTTGGAGTTACACCAGAAACAATCAGGTACATATTTCTGTCAAAACAGAATTATTTTTTGGTACCTTCATTCATGGCTTCCGGAATTTAGGGCTTTGAAGAAAGTTGGAATTTTTGTAATCGGAGACCACGGCTGGATGCTACTCATCAAAATAGAAATTTAGAGACCAAAATCAGAATTTTTTGTTGGGCAGAAGGCCGGGCTTGATTAGACCCTAGTTCGGGACTTTGATCAGAAAAGTGGAAAATTAGGGCTTCTGTAAAAATGGGAATTTTTGAAATCTGTCACCACGGCTGGAAGCTCCTCAGAAAAATAGAAGCTTAGAGCTTTGGATCAAACATTTTGATTGGGCAGAAGAGTGGGCTTCATCAAACCCCAGTTCAGGGTCATGTCCAGTGAATCCAGAAGTTTCAAAGGCAAAATTGAGGAGTGAAACTTTGCAGTTTTCAAATTCTGAATATACCAACTTGATCAACTCATCAAGGCACATATTTCTATCCTGTCAGAAGTTTGAAATTCAAAGTTTGAATTTTTGGGGTTTCTCTGACAAACCCATATCTAGCTCAAGGTCCAGTTCTTGCAAATCAAGTGGATTGGGTTAATCCTAGAAGAAGATGGATTGATCACCTGCATAAGTGAAGAAGTTCATGTCTCAGAGGGAGATGAGGATAAGGCCTTATATAAGAAGATTACAAGCAATCTCGACAGGTATGTCTCATCGAGGTATGTTTCGATATTTGTCCATGATTAAGTTTATGGTATGTTTGTCTTCATGTTATTACGGTTAGTACAATTTTGATTTTAGATTTGTCGTATCACCTTAACAAAATTATGAATGCATGATAGAAGATATTCATTGGTTAGGGTGTTGATACTTATGATTGTACTAATGCATTATGGTGTTGTATGAGGTTTATGTTGTCTACTAACGTGAAAGGTACACCAAGAAAGACAAATCATGTTCTTGTCCAAGAACATATGATCATGATAACATGAGGACAAAGATTCATCCATTGTCATGGATCTCATAGAAGATCCATTTACGAGGTATGTATAACTTGGTTTTGTAATAGTTAACCTATGAGATATACAGGTTACTAGCACAAGTCATTGAAGAAGAACAAGAAGACATCATGTGAGTATGTTAGACATAAATAGCTAGCATGCTAATCCAGGTATGTTTTTCCTATATCAAGATAGAATCCTACCTTGTGTTAGGATCTTATACTGTTGTTGATAATGATTATTCATGAAGTCATAGGTTTGAATAATCATGATTGTATGCATATTATGTTTCTTACCATAATTGATGATATGACTAACCAGAAGAATCATGATGTATAGGTTTGAATAATCACAGGTTTTATGCATTTTATATCTCTTATCTTGATTGATGATTCAACTAATCTGAAGAGTCATAGGTTTGAGTAATTACAGGTTTAGACATGTTATGTTTCTTATGATTTGACTAACCTTAAGAATTATACATAAACCTTGAATGCTAATGCTTATTATTTCTGATTGAAATGATCATGAGTATACATGCTTGAGATTATTGTGTTTTAATAGTATACTAATGAATGTATGATTTTATATGAATCATGATACTAATAAGCATGCATAGGGACCAAGGATGAATATGAGTTCAAGAACAGGTAATTCAGGAAGCAAAGATCAAGAGGGAGCACACTCCAGTTGCTCCTGCCAGAAAGCAAAGGATCACACTCCAGTTGTTCCTGCAATAAAGAAAAGGAGCACACTTCAGTAGTTTCTACAAGGATGCAGATATTCAAAGAGAGTTGACCATGTTTCTACATTCAACAACATAAAGGTGTAGAAGAAGCAACTTCAGATTAGGACTCCAGCATCTCCTACAAGGAAACGAAGACTCAGAGGGAGTCCACCCAACGAACAAACAAAGATAAGTATTTTAATTATCAGTTCTTGCATATTTGTTTGTTTAAGTAAAATTGTTCAATGATGTATATGCTCATGTTCCTAGATTTAGGATATGTCTTGTGCATATTAGAATAGTTGCATTAATGAACAGTATACTACTAATACACATGGGTAAGTGGCCTATGGCACTGTACAACATTCCATTGCTACTTATCTAGAATGAAACCTCTTTGATGACATGTTGGGAGTTGTGCACACTCTTAACAATGTTCTGGTAGAGATTGGAAGGCATCTAGAAAGTTACGGGATATGGATAAATGTTGTATTGAAGCATTGGCTAAGATAATTGCATGTCTGTATGGCATATTTCTTTATGTGTAAGAATTTCTTCTGAAAACTATGAGATGTTTTCTAATCATGCAATTTAACTTGTTGTGTAGGAAAGATCGTATGCCATCTCCTACAAAAGAAGAACTACAACATTTGTTCAGCAACAAATTATCTATTGAAGATATTGAAGTTCCCAGGATAAGGGAAGAATGCCATGATCTGTCGATCATGAAGAATGATGTTTGGGATGTAATCCCAAGACATGAAGGGAAGTTTGCTATGACTTCCAAATGGAACTATCAAATCAAGCATGTTGCAGATGACAGCATTGAGAAATATAAAAGTGATGAAATAGAAGATACACCAGATGGATTCAAGACAGCTTCCTTGAATGGTGTAGTTGAAGAAGAAGTGTATGTGGAGCAGCCACTTGGTTCTGAGACACATGATAGGAAATCATATATGTGCAGAACTTGGTTTGGTGAAGATAGATTGATTGCCGACACGCAGCGGAAGCTTACTACCGAGTTCGAGATGAAGAACTTGGGGATGATGCACTATTTTTTTTTGGCATAGAGGTGTGGCAGAGTGATGGAATCTTCCTTGGACAAGGGAAGTATGCAGTAGAGATCCTGAAGAGGTTCAGGATGATGGATTGCAAGGCCATGGCCACACCTATGGCATTGAATCGGAAGCTTCTATGTGATGCTTCATCTGAGCCAGTTGATGTCTCTATGTATCGTCAGATGATTGGGTCCTTGATGTACCTGACGAACACGAGACCAGACATTTGCTTTGCTGTGAACACATTGAGCCAGTTCCTGACGGATCCGAGGAGTGTTCACCTGGTTGCTGTAAAGCATGTTCTAAGGTACCTGAAGGGTACAGTGGATTATGGGCTCAGATATGAGGCGAATCAAAAGTTTAACCTGCAGGGTTATGTTGATTCAGATTGGGCTGGCAGTGCTGCAGACAGGAAGAGCACATCTGGGTGTTGCTTCAGTATGGGATCAGGTGTGATCTCTTGGTTTAGCAGGAAGCAGTCTTGTGTAGCACTGAGTACAGCTGAGGCAGAGTATGTTGCAGCTTGTTCAGCTAGTTGTGAGGCAGTATGGCTACGAAAGCTACTGTCTGAGTTATTTGATCTCCCGCTGGAAGCTACTGGTATCTTCTGTGATAACCAAAGTTGTGTGAACCCAGTGTTTCATGTCAGGTCGAAACACATAGAGATCAAATGTCACTATATCAGGTATATGGTGCAGAGAGGAGCTGTGAAGCTCCTATATGTTGCAATGGACGAGCAGATTGCAGATGTGCTGACTAAGCCACTAGCCAGGGTGAAGTTTGAGTACTTCAGAGAGAGGCTTGGCATTCTCCAGATCGAGGACACTTCGAGGAAGAAGTGATGGACACATTTGCTGAAGCCATTCCAAGCATGTTGGAAGGAGGATCCTTCACATGGCTGTGGATGTAAGCGCTGGATGATGAGCATCAGGATGATGTTCTGGTTTCTGCTTGGATATGATCAGTTGGATCATTTTTATGTACGTACGCATCATGTTGATGCTGGATATGATCAGGTGGATCATGTATGGTGATATGTATCATATTTGTATCAGGTGGATACATTGTATGATCAGGAGGATCATATATGATGATATGTATCAGGTAGATACTTGGTATGCATCAGGTAGATGCATTGATGATCAGGAGGATCATGTATGATGATATGTATCATGTATTTGTATCAGGTGGATACATTGTATGATCAGGAGGATCATGTATGATGATATGTATCAGGTAGATACTTGGTATGCATCAGGTAGATGCATTGATGATCAGGAGAATCATGTATGATGATATGTATCATGTATTTGTATCAGGTGGATACATTGATGATCAGGAGGATCATGTATGATGATATGTATCAGGTAGATACTTGGTATGCATCAGGTGGATGCATTGATGATCAGGTGGATCATGCAGCAGGATGTTGCAGTGATGATCAGGATGATCATGGATGATGAGCTTCAGGATGTTGCTCCAGATGACATGCAGTAGGACGTTGCAGTGATGATGATCAGGATGATCATGGATGGTGAGCTTCAGGATGTTGCTCCAGATGACATGCAGCAGGACGTTGCAGTGATGATGATCAGGACGATCATGAGTACATCAGGATGATGTATGGTGAGTATCAGGTTGATACTCTGTGGCCGTGGATCAGGTTGTGCAGATGAGCATGTCTGGGAGATCCTATAGGTCGGAGTTGTGTACCCGTGACAGCCTGGGATGCTCTTTTGAGACATTGCTCTGGGAGGACATGTAATTTGTGCCCTGGGAGATCTCAGGTCGGAGTTGTGTACCCGTAACATCCTGAGATGCTCTTGCGAGGTTTTGTCCTATGGCATGTAATTTGGGCCCTGGGAGATTTCAGGTCGGAGTTGTGTACCCGTAACATCCTGAGATGCTCTTTCGAGGTTTTGCCATGACCACATGTAATAGCGCCCTGGGAGATTTTAGGTCGGAGTTGTGTACCCGTAACATCCTGAGATGCTCTTGCGAGGTTTTGTGGTGGACCACATGTAATTTGTGCCCTGGGAGATTTCAGGTCGGAGTTGTGTACCCGTAACATCCTGAGATGCTCTTTCGAGGTTTTGTGGTGGGGTCACATGTAATAGCGCCCTGGGAGATCCTACAGGTCAGAGTTGTGTACCCGTAACATCCTGGGATGCTCTTTCGAGGTTTTGTGACGCACGTAATAAGTCCTGAGGATTCCACAGTATGGCCAGTGATGATGAAGACCTGCAGGTGGTGGGCCTACATCCAGTATGAAAAAGGACTGGCTCTGTAGAACTTCCTATGACGAGTAGATTCAGAGATTGATTGAGATAGCAGCAGCAGTGGCGATGATGATGATGACTCGATGACGATTATCTAGTGACGATGATCCAGAGAAGATGACTTGTGCTAGAAGAACTATGCTGAGAAATACCTTCCTAGTTAAGAGGGAGTGTTGATGTATATGTAACTTCGGAATGTATTTCACATATATGTATATTGTATTCCTATAGAGATGGTATTATTCCTCTATAAGGAAGTGTCGTTATTTATATTGTAAGTGTCGTAACTTATACTTGATGGGTTATTAGACCACCTTGTTTGGGGTTGGACCTGTATAAGTCATGTGGGTCGAAGGGTTATTAGACCACCTTATTGGGGGTCGGCCATGTGGGTCAAAGGGTTATTAGACCACCCTATTGGGGGTCGGCCCAGTCAGCATTATGTTATGTGGTTAAGTTCGAGCCTACATGAGTTAGGTAAAAAGGCAAGTCAAGTCAAGTATAAATAGAGTGCGGGAGGCACTCTATTTGCTCACTCACTTCTCACACATGCTCTCAAGGAGGAGAGGCGCACTTATGGAGGAGGAGGATTGCTGCTAGGTTATGGCTATCTCTATTGGTTGGTTGTATCATTGCTCTATCTATCTCTGAGGAAGTTATTGGGGTTTTTCACCTTTATGGTTTTCCCCAAGTAAATCTTTGTGTCTCTTGTGTGCTTGCATTATTGTCTCCATGATTGATATGCTGTAGATATGCTGTACATGTTGTTCTCTCAGTTAAGATCCTAGATCAGATTGAAGTAAATTCTGAAAATCTAACACAACACTCTTCGTATTCTATCATATCATTGCAAGGTTTGGAGTCCCTAAAGCCATTGTAACTGATCACGGTTCCCATTCCAGGAATCATATGATGGCTAAACTAAGTACCAAATTGGGTTTTCGTCATGAAAACTCATCCTCGTATTATCCTCATGCAAATGGAAAAGTAGAGGCAATCAATAAAGTCTTGAAAAAATGATCCAACGCATGGTGGGGACCCATAAATCAAATTGGCACTTAGCACTATTCTCATCTCTTTGCGATGCCCAACTAAATTGACTCGTGCCCCTCTCCTAGAGAGATCGGCCAAGAAGTATATATCCTCAAGCTCTATCTCAAGGATATTCTCCCCTATATGGAAAGCTTGTAGATCCGGCTCCCACATTTCTATTATGTGGTTCAAAACTTTCCCTTATTTTTGGATGCCTCTTGTCTTGAAGAACTTCAACAATCCACACTCTCTCAGTGCGGACAAGGTGCCATCATCATTGAGAGCATCTCGATCATCCTATTCATGCTCTCTCTCTTTCCAATCGATCATTGTCACTCTTATATCTTGGAAACTCTTGAACATCATCAAAGGAACCTGTGATTAGAGTCTTGAATCCAATTTTTGCCAAATGAGAGGGGGGAAAGCTTCTTAAAATTTGATTCTGCATATTTTTGTGCCCTATCAGTTACATAGAGCACGATAATTATCAGTTTCTGCACCCCTTGCATGCACCATAATGCAAAAATACCAGAATTTTTGCGCTTTGCGATATAGCGGGGGCGCAAAAATTCCTGGGCGCATAATTTTTTTTCCCTAGGGTGCTTGCTTTCCCCCAAATCAACATTAAATTGAAAAAATAAGAGATCAAAAGAAAGAGTAGGGAAATATGACTAACCTGCTTCAAACGAAGGCTCGAATGGTGCCTTGTATCTCCCAATATCTTCAGTTGAAAATTGGTTCCCAACAAAGGTAAAAATCTCCTTGAGGTAAAAATGAGCAAGTGAATATGACTAGTTTTACATTTTTACACTCTTTTTATAATGGAACTAGTTATTTTTTACCTACTTTCGCATTTATGACCTTTGTTTACCTCCTTTTTCCACATATTTTATCTTCTAATGTTATTTTCTGGGGTTTTTGACTAGGTTTGGGTAGGTTCATTAAAGGTGTTCATACTAGTGGAGTCATTTGTTGACCTTTTCCGATCTCACTTTCTCTCTTTCGTGCTCTGGATCTGAAATATGAAAGAGATTCCAGGCGCTTTTCACACTTGGGTCATGCTTGTTAAACTTAAGTAAAAAATTTCGAGCTCAGTCTGCTTTACTCATGCTCGTAAAACGATGAGGAAAGTATCAACTTGGTATTATTTTATCTCTTTTTCGAACTAGGGTGATTAACTCACGAAAAAGGAAACTCTGGAGTTTTCTTTAGGCTCTTTATAGACTCTCGAAATAAGAAAAGTTCGCCAAGTGAACTTGTCTCTTTCACACTTGTAAAATTATTTTAAAGGACGTCTATTCGGTGGTAGTTTATCCCTTTTTCAGACCACTTAGACTATTTACGAAAAAGGCACACCTTAGTCAACCTTTGACTAAGAAAGTTTCTCCAGACATTATTTTATACTTTTTCGGGTCTGGGGAATAACTTTACGAAAAAGTCAAGTCTTGGAGTCTTCTTTAGGTTATTTTAGACTCCCTAAACATGAAAAATCATCGAGTTTCCCTTGGACTTGCAAAATGAAACACCGAAGGATCCTTATGGGACCGAACCTCTCCTTCCTTGGGTTTGTAAAATGTGTAAGGTTGGAATCATCTAAATGTGAGCTATATCGAGCATCTGTTATCCTCCTCGAGCTCATTAAAAAACAAAGGGGTACTCATCAAACATGATGGGGAAAATGGGGGGAATAAGCCGAGTTTAACGTTTTGGCATCCCGTGAATCATTACCTTTGAAAATGGCATGTGTCCACATCTTGTCCCATGCTTGGGTATTCGGTATATTTTTAGGTCATAACTAAAGTTGTGAGTTGTCTTCCTTCTGGGAATCATCCAACGAGTATCTCAGCTCTAATCATGTCACATTTTGGTTTTTGCCTCTTTAAATCCATGATGCCAAGCTGTATGTCATACCATCATATTTTCAAAGGAAAAGTGTCAGCATGAGTAAACTTTCTGCAATATTATCAACCCTTTACATCCATGTGTCAGTCCATACTCATCTAATTCGTTACTTCATATCACTTTCCTATATCGGTTTTGTGTCGATGATGTGGGATTCATTAGGGCCCTCCTTCGACGAGTCTATTCCTGTCGACTTCAACTCATTATACATGAACTAGAATTAGAAACCCACCTTATTACCTTGGTACATGCATGCCTCAATGGTAGGCCTCAATGGTAGGTTTCCTCGTGTTTTCCAATAGGTTTTATCATTGACCTTTGATCGAATGATATCACGGATGTTCGACGTCAACTCATGTATTCACATTCCATCAGGATGTACTGTGATACCTTGGGGATCATTGTCATCATTGGTGATTTTGCTCGTGCTTGTTAATGGTTCACACCATTGACCGGTAATCAATGGTTTCTGCCATGTTCGACCTAAACACCTTGTAATCACATGGTTAGATTCGTATCGATTTGGGATCAGGTAGAAGACCCTGGATGGTTCTGATGTCAGGTAGAAGACCATGGATGGTTCTAATGTTAGGTAGAAGACCATGGATGGTTCTGATGTCTATTTAGCACATCCAAGTTGCGATGGTGATTTTTGAGTAGGTTCCCACATCCACATTATGTTGGTGACCTCATTTATGTACTATCACACAGATCCACTCTTATATTGGTCATCGTTGTGCTGTTGTCATATCATGGATCTACGTTTTTAATTTAGTAGCCATGATTTCAGTCATATGTTGAATCCATCCTGTCATGGATCTGCGATGCATTGGTTGAAAACCATGCTTTGAGTCAGTTGTTTCGAGCATGGGTATGCCCGCCTCAGGGTCATTAGACATATTATTGATGTTTGCTTGCAGCTCTTCTCCATTTTTCTTCCAGCTATCTTTGTAGACCTCATTATTGGTAAAGTGTTTTGGACATTAGATTCCTTCTGGCCTCACACTTTAGGGGGCATCTGTTACACCTCAAATTGTCACTATGTGTACCATTGGCAGTCTTCATGTCATAGCATCATGAGAAACATGATGTTTTTACCTCCTAGGGGTGTTAGGACCCTTTCTCATCGTGTTGGTCCCCTCCCTATGGAAGCAAATCCAACAACTTAGGGGTCAAATGCCACTTCACCAAACTCACTTCTCAACCTCCTAGAGATATTTTCGCACCTTGCTAGTGGTGCAAGATGCGAAAATTCCAACATTTTTGCGCTCTGCATTCTCTTGGGGGCATGAAAATTACAACATTTTCACTCTTTACTCAGTTGAGGGGGAAAAAAAATCCTTGAATAACCATTCTCCTTACATTGGGGGGTTCCCGAACTCTCTTTTTAAAATAGTAAAATCACTGCTTCATTTCTTAATTTCCTCCACTACGTGCTTGGGCATGTATTAATCCTCAAGTAACGGGTTATAAATTATTAAAAAGGCTCCCAAACGAGCATTTGAGAAATAAAGGTTTTATGTGGACGGGGTTGTAAGCATATGATCCAGATGGGTTCCCTAACTCTCTTTTTAAATTAGGAAACTCAATGAATTCCAAAGCGAGGTGATACGTACACATAAAACCTCATCCTCCTTCCTGTCAGGGCCTGTATCATGGGATAATCGGATCGGTATGTTGATAGGGGTTTTAACTGAAAGGATATGTCTATCTCTCCTCTCCAAACAAGGGTAGGGATGGATCATTTCACCACCTTGTTGGAATTGTCATTCAATCATTGTCGGGGATAAAAAGAGATCCGTCTCAACTTTTTTTGAACACGTTCGGCGTCATTCATTCTCTGTCTTCCATGGGAGATAAAACATGATGGGAGGACGAGAGTGCTCGGCTAATTCCGGGTTTTGTCTCGAAAGATGTCAGCTTTGGTAAAAGTAGAAGGGGATGAATGTATCACTCAACCTTTTCCTCCTTTGAGGGGATGGCCTGAATGTTCTTTTAAGGCAAGGTGAATCATAAAGAAGATAAATAAGAAGAAGAGGAGCATAGTGGAATAAACCTGCTTGCACCCACTACACAAAATGAGTATGTGTCCAGAAGCATTGAACCAGGTCCTAAAATAAGGGCATGTAAGTTGTTGGATTCAGAAGCACAAAAAAATATTGATCGTAGTCTGAATAGGCTAAGGAGTGATGGAATACCAAAAATAAGATTAATAACTAAGATAGGCATAATAAAAAGGATGCTTCCTAAGGAATATAAAAATAAGGGTTAGTAAATAAGATCCCCATCGATCCATCCATATAATATTCATAGAAATAAGCATGGGGTAAGTTGATCAATAAAAAAAGGAAAGGGTGAGGAAGGATATGGTTTGGATTCAAGCATCCTTGTGGCAGGCACAGTAAGGGTCTTATGTATCATGTGGGGGGTGGTTCTAAATACCATTAAGAAAGAATGAAAGGGAAAGTAAGGCCTATTTATTGCAGTGGGTTCTTATTGATGAATCATATGGGATCCTCCCTCTTAAATCCAAGTCGTAATAGTGTTACCGAGAATAATTCCTGAGGTTGTTTGGTAGTTTCATCCCATCCCACCCGGAGAAGAGAAGGTGCGAAAGCAGTACCAAATCACTAAGTGCATTCATAAAGCAAGTGGTATAGGGAAGGGTTGTGTATCATGCCATCTTCCTTATAAGAGGGGAATAGCTCTGTACCTCCTAATATTAATGAAGTTGGAAAGCACTCCATATCCTAGGGTGAAGACCCATAGTAATAAATTCTGGGGTTAAGTTGGTTGATCCTGTCCGACACGATAAGAGAAGGTATAATGCAGTAGCAAGTAAGCATTTTATAAAAGTAGTATAGGTAGAAGGCAGGTGTTAGTTCTTCAGGTAAGTGAGTTGGTAAAGCAAGGGAAATGGTAATGCCATACCCTTTTTAATTATTCCTGGAAGAAGATAAGTGTGGTTGGGTTAAAAGTGCCTCCCCTCACCCAATAATCTGATCTGATATGATCTCATTAGTTCTGGTAGTAATGAATTAGGAGTTCCAATCCGAAGATCCAACAAGTTATTTAACAAAAATTCCTAAAGTAGGAAAAGGTAAATAAAAATGAATGGTCTAAGTGCTTTCCCACTAACTCGACTTGATTCGATCCTAGTGTGTAAGATAAGTAACTAAGTTTTGTAGGTAAAGAAGGGTGGTAAACACTACATGTTGTTGATTGATTTGGTCCTGATAAGAGGGAAATAGTGGTGCCTCCAAAGCACCTCATGAATCCAAATAGTCTAGGTATCTAGGTGGGGTAGTTAGGAGACACATACATAAGTAAGGGATAAGGGTAAGAAGGGGTTGTTTCGTGCCATCCATGCCATGCCATTCATTCTACTCGGTTCTATAGCTATACTTCCTAAGCGATTAATGAAAGTGATACCTAGGTAGAATAGGTCTAGTTCTGAAGGTGGGTAACTAGAAGAGGGCATAAAAAGAAAGGAAAATAGGTCTATTCCTAGAATGAGTGGGTTCTAATGGATGAATCATATCTTGTCGGCAAGGCTCAACCGGACAAATAGATGATACACTTAGAAGGTTCTAGGTGTGGGGTAGTAAGGGAAGGATCCCGTACCAATATAATCCATCCTGGCAGAAGGTAAGTGTGATTGGTAATGCAAGACTCCATCCATCGTCCTAGGGTGAAGAAGGCATTAATAAAGGGTATTTTCCATCCGGTGCTTATGAAATAAGTTATCTAGCAGTACCTCCCTCCCTCCTAAACGCTTGATTTAGTAAGTGTTTCTAGGGATAACATGTTAAGCTCTTAAGGTGGGAAGGTAGTAAGTAAACAAAGAGGTAAGGGGGAGTAAGGGTAAGGTGGTTGTTTCAGGCCATCCGTGCCATGCTAGGTGGGTGTCTAGTTGTATAGTTTGTATAGTAACAATTAAGTAAAGGTAAAGTAGGGTAAAGGTCATAGTATACCATACCTAGCCTCCCCTCGTCTTCCTTCATGGCTTTATCAATAGCTATATTTTTTTGGGGCATCCACCCCATCCATGTCTCTAAAGTTCTAGCATCTATTTATAATCTATCCGGGGCAGTTCTTCCAATGATCCCACCCACTGAGTCTTAATGGCTTCATCAATTGGTAAGGACAACACTCCATATCCTAGGAGTAATACACGAAGAAGGTAAGTTGTTTCATGTTGGCCTTATAAGATAAGTCTCTAGTAGTCCCCACTAAGTGATTCATAAAGTAAATGATATAGGTCTAAAAGGTGCTATTTATTCAGGTGGATAGTTTGTAACACTGAAGTGAAGGTTGTGTCATGTCATCCCATCTCCGAGAAGTATATAGTGGTACCTCCTAAGTGATTCATAAAGGAAATTGGTATAGGGAAAAGGTCCAGGTCTTCAGGTGGGTGTTTGGAAACAAGGGAAGGTAGGGTAATGTAGAATAGTAGTGTCTGCCTTGGAAACCTCCAAAGAATATAAGGTAAATAGAAATCAATGGTCTAAGTGCACAAGTAAGCCTATTGTACAATCAATAATTAAGGTTGGAGGCATGGGATTATTTAGTGAAAGGTTGTTCAGTTGGGTTCTCGGTTAATAACAATTCTTAATGAACGACAAATATGGATCTTCATAAAAGACTATAATAAATCCTAAATAGTATCCTGGTGAAGCCCAAACGAACAAGAGAAAGTAAATATTGGTACACACCACTAAAATTCTTGTAAGCATTTATCCCCAAGTTGGTTGGGTAAGTGAGATAGTTCAAGGTGTGTTGGTGAAGTCAGTGTTGGTTGTTGAACGCTCGCCCGTGGAATCATTGCTAAAATTTAAGGTAATGGAGCCAACCGGTATAGAAAGGGAAACCAATAAATATTGTTGGTATAAATAGATGTAGCATAAATGTGAGTAGACATAGGTAATAATGGTCTAAGTGATAAATCCCCATTTGTTCTAATAAGTTCTAGTAGTAGTTTATAAGGCAGTTCTGAGGATCCCATCCACAACTGGATAAAAATTAAATTTATAAAAACCGGTGGAACCAAATCCCTTGCTTCAAAAATATAGTGCATAACCTTGCCTGATACAACATAATAAGCATTATTTAGTTCAACAGTGGATCTCTACCCAATGACGATACTCCCTTAATTTCCAAAAGCATCAAGATCAAAAATTTCCCAATTTTGAAAACTATATTTTCAGAGCCCCACACTCTTGTCCCCTCCCCCATGGTTTCTTAAAGGATAATAATATCAGGTTTTTCTATGTCAATAATTATGGATAGGGCCAAATTATTGGAGGGGAATCCCATCCATCTAATATTCAAATAAAAAAAAAAATTACATGCTTTTTAAGGGCATGGATTGTTCTAATGAGACCCTTGTGATTTGATTTTTTTCTCCTACTTAAATTCTATCTCTCCATGCATTCTATTGCAATAGTTGGATATTTTACTTTATTACTACTTACATATGCTTAGGGATCTTAGGTTCATCTCTACCAAAACCTCCATGTTTGACACCCCAAAAATTATTCCCCCTTCCTTAGTTTAAGATGGTATTGACCAAAGGACCTATGTCCTTCTTCCGGTGAGGTATACCTGGCCTATGACCCCTCTCTGGAATCAACGCTAGGGGCTTGGTGACTACCAAAGGTCTCTTTTTCACTAGAGCGGGAATATTTCTAAATTTCAGATGATTGCCCCCCCCATCCCTTATATCACCCCAGACCACCCATTAGGGTTTGGGACTATAAAAGGAGGGTTTTCCCCTTGGTTACCATTCCCTATAACTTTAGATAAAAATGACTAGTCAAGGGGCATGAGATACTTAAATGGGAATACCTTCTGTAACAAAGGAATCTTGAGCCTTCTTCAATGAAGCTTCCTCTAGTTGTGCCAACTCCTCTTTTCTGGAAGGGGGAATTTTCCTGAACTCGTTCCTTGGCTAAAGTATTTTCAATATTTTAATAAATTGCCCAGGAGCTCTAAGGACCGATTGTGAAGCTTCAATAGGATTTCCTTCCGAAACTAGTTGCTGAGTAAAATCCATATTTGTTGCAAGCTGTTCAGAATGACCTTTCATTGAATCCATTTTCTTCCTCCACACTTTCAATGAGGCCAGGTATTTAGAGGGAAATTTACCATCCTGGTAAGGCCAGGTGTCATGTCCCCACCCGCGGATCCAACTCCGGTAAGGAAACATGATGCCAATCTACGGGGCTTTCACAAAACTCAGTCCATTCATTAGATTCATAACCATAAAATTAATGTGTGCAGATGCAAATCAAACATATATGCACAGCGGAATAAGAACATCACCCACACACATCTTTCATATGCATTCAACATATCAATAATAAACATCAAATTTAAATATTTTGCAGAAGTAAATGCACATAGAAAAACACTTATCTTCATTGTGCAATTGTCCCAAACAACTAGCTATGTCGCTGCAACGTTCCACCCAACCGTAGGCCAGTTGTGTTCATCAATTCTCTCAACACAACTGCCACCCCCAAGCTGGGCATGATTCTTACAAGGAAAGGGGACATTCAAGCTCATACACAACCCAAGCAATAAACACCCATTTCAATCCCAACACTCTTTTACACACAACAACTCAAACTAGGCATGGATACACTCTTTCAGCAATGGTATTTACCAATAAGATGGCCCTGGACTTTCCCAAATTGTGGGCACACCGAAAATGGATTGGGGAATTTCAATAATAAGATGGCCAGGGGTTTTCCCAAAACGTGGGCACACCAAAAACGGATTTTGGATTGGGGAAATCGTCCACAGGGAACCAACCCGATTTTTCCATGGTATCTTGGGCATCTAAATGGCCAAAACGGCTCCAATGGAACCCCAAACCAAACTCCCATACTCCCAACCACTCTGCAACCCAAAAACACCTTATTTCCAGCTAGAAAAATCAGGAGAAACCATAAAAACGTGGAGAGAAAATGCCCAGGCAGCCCCAAAAACGTGAGAGAGACAAAACTGCTTGATGGGTTATGGCTTGGGAGGCAAATTCATGGCTCTTTTCTTGCCAAGGAAGCCAAACACGTTTTTCCATGTAGGGTGGTTGCCCATACTCGAATTTTGGACAGACATACCTCCCCATTCCCAAGGCATTAACTACTTCACCCAACTGTTGGGAGGAATGAATGATTGGGTACAAAAGTCAACATGGGTAGTTGAGAGTTTGATGGGTTATCTCATTGACATTTGGCTTGACTTGATTGGCTCAAGGGTTTGAATGTTTTCCCTCCCAATTCCCTTGATGGCTTCGTAAGCTTGATATGAGATAGTGAAAGAAGACAAACAAATCATTCTTGCCATTCTCTCCAAATTGGGGCCAAACTTCTCAGTTTTTGTCTCCACATTTCAGTCAGCTAAGATGTCCATTCCAAAATGGAAGTTTCCCTCACTTGATGAATTCATCCAATCTCTTACATAAGAGGAGGAGAAGTTAATCTCCATGGGAATGATCAAACCAATGTTGGATTCAACCCTTACAGCTGTTGAGGCCAAGAGAGTGAATGCAAAGGGAAAGCAAATTTTTTTTCTGAAAAGAGAGCGAATGATACAAAGCCAAAAGATGTTCCATATCAGTCAGATGGGGCTTCAATCTCAAAGAAGAACAAGTAATCTCAGAAAGAGAGATCCAAGTGCACATATTGTCATCGAGGATTTCATCCTGAGAGTTCTTGTATGAAGAAGACTATAGACTTGATGGTTCAGTTACTTGAGAAGAACAATCTCCCTGTACCTGCATGTGCAATAAAGAACGATACTGATACTGAACCTTCTAGATTCGAGGACAAAGAGAGATGCCATGACCTCATGGAAAGTGCATCAACAGATTCTTCATTCATCATAGATTCAGGAGCAACAAGACACATGTCTTCCTCCAAAGATCTCTTCTCCAACTTCGAATGCTCAGTTGGCCCTTCCATCAAGTTGGGAAATGATTCAGAAGTATCCTCTTAGGGGATTGGAAGAATCAATCTTGACCATGGCTACTTTTCTGATGTGCTTTATGTTCCATCTCTCACAACAAATATACTTTAAGTGTATCAAATGACTCATATTGGAGAGCTTAAAAGAGTGATCTTTTCTCCAAATGAAGTCGAGATACAACACATGGTTTCAGGGAAAATCATTGAAAAATGAGTTGCAAATCACAAGACAAAAATCTATGAATTTTCACACTTCTTACCTCTCTCAAAGCAGTATACTCTTCACTCTCATGCAAATGAAGAGAGTAGGCTATCTCATCTCAACCAAAAGCATTTGCAAAACTTGCAAGCTCAAAATGTGGTTGAAGGTCTTCCAAATGGCAAAGATTCACCAAAGAAGATTGGGAAAAAGAGGACTCTTGAATAAGTGCGAATGCTAGATCCAGATCCACAAGAACCTGAAGATCTAGCACCTATTGGTTCAATTCCTATGGCAAAGTGGGACACCACTACTGCATCCACTAGTGATCTTGTTGGAGATCCATCATCATCATGTCCTAGTTCTATTGATAATGATCTCACCTATGCTGGTTCAATGGAGACATCAAAGAACTACATGCACATTCTGAAACAGTTTCATGATATTCACATTTTTGGATTTGTTCCTCCTTTGAGTGATGATGAGCAAGAGATCACAGCTTCTTCACATGAGATTTCAGATTCAGAGTTTGGATGTGATGATGAGCCAGTTGTACTTGCTTCTTCACATGAGATTTTAGAATCAGAGTTTGGAAGTGATGATGAGAAAGAGAGTAAACATTCATCACATGAGCTTTCAGATTAAGAATATGAAGATGGAGATGATGATGAGTGAATGCTAGACCCATATCCACAAGAACCTGAAGGTCTAGCAACTAATGATGAAGATGAGAAAATGGGAGATCCAGTTACACAAGAACTTGATGATCCTCCTCTTCCTCGATGGGAAACCATTACACTCCGATCTGCCGGTGATTTGGTTGGTGATCCACATGATCAGAGAAGAACCAGATCAAATTTTCAGAATGGAAGGTTTCATCCTTCTCACATTACTGATCCATTTCAGATCGATCGATCCTTATTCGGAAAAGAAGGACACTTGCCTCCTTCTGGGGTGAGTGATGATATGCTACATTAGCATGCTTCAGTCTATTTTGAGGGAGGGATTTCTTCCCACTAGGTTTTCCCTCTTTCCTCATTTATTATTTAGATTGTTGTACTGGGTGACCTTTGGTCTCAGTCACTAGGGCCCTATTTTTCAGTTTTCAGTTATTCCCTCATAGTATAGCTTGCAGGGGGGTGTTGAAATATTCTCACCATCATTTTTCAGATTTGCATGTCTGCATCCAGTTTGCATGCATCCAGTCATCTGCATGCATTTGCATGCAAATGCATGCATCCAGTCATCATCTTGGTGGTCCTCCTAGCACCTAGAGCCTATTTTCAGCTCCCTAGAGATTGTCTTCAGCCCTCAGTAGCCCTCCTACCTACTTGATGCGCCCTATTTGACTCTTCTGCATGACATGTGTGCCTTTGCTCACCTACCACCAGTTATCATTCAGTTAGAGCGCCTTATCTCACCTACCAAGTGTTTGATAGTCAATTAAAGCATTGATTGAGTAGTTCTTCCATTGATTGCTCATGCTAACTGCCTTCAGCTCCTAGTTAGCGAGTTCTGGAGTGCCACTTGATCTTCTGACAGCCTCATGCACTCTCCTTGGAGTCTCCATCCCCTAATTTGTTCCTAGATGGTTCTGTTAGACTCAGTTAGACTCACTTGACTGACTATTACCATTTATGACTGATACTATTGACTGGATGGTGTCTCCAATGTAATCCAAGCTAGACTTTGAGCATGATTCGAATGACCTCCTTGGTTAATTCGAATTCTCTACATAATGATTCATTAATGTATTTAGTTTTCACAGTGCCAGCTCACAGCTGATATATGATACTGATATTCTCCATTTTCTGTGTTCATGAGTGATTATTGAGTGCATTCTTCTCTTCTTCTTTGCAACTTCTTGAGAGTTCGTGTGAGGCTTGTTACAACTATTAGATCCTATTGCAGATTATCACAATTATTATCCATCATAGCTAAAGACGTCACTATGGGAGGGGCCGTTACAAAAGAACAAGCCATCTCGCGTGATCGGTACCTAGACCTAGTCTATGCTCAATCTGGCACATTATATGAAATTATTCCTAATGCCCCACACCCCACACATGACCCAACAAAACCTCCTACGCGATCACATGCCGATGGCATCATTGGTTCTGTTCATACCCAGCCTGCTACCCAGTTAACTGGATCACACAACCACCTTGGTTCAACTCCATCCTCATCACAGGATGGAAACAACACCAATCGGTCACCCATCCCTACTTCCACTGTGGAGGTGAATTCAGTTCAATCCGCTTCACCTCAAAAATCTAGTGGTAAAAAGAATAACAAAGGAAAATCCAAGAAGTCTTCTAACCAGCAGGAGCCCAAAAAAATTCCTGATCCCAACGACACAAAACAAAGATGGAAGGCCAAATATCCTTGTTTACTGTGTGGTGATGATCACTTCACGAAAGAATGTCCACATATTGAAGAAGTACAATTTTTTCTCAAGGGAAACCCCACACCCATAGTTTTAACAGACCGCTTCCCCACAAAACAACAACAAATGGTCACAGAATCACCACCTCCTTCTCAAGGAGAACCTTTCACAACCTCTCATGTTCTCATGATGCGCAGCGAAGTGACCAACTTATCCACCAGGTCCTGTACATATGAATCTATTCCTGACAAGGAATCCGATGGAAGTAATGCTGAAAAATCCTCCACCTCTACTTCCAATGTTCCTCTACCACAAGGTCCTTTTACCATCGAGAAACCTCTCCCAGATGCAGTATTGCATCCAATAAAGAGCACAATTCGAAAAGCCATTTTCAATCCTAATGCTTGGGCCACTCAAAACTACAACATTGTAGAATAGTTAGCCTATGATCCTTGTGCTATTTCCACACTAGCAGTCTTACAAAATTGCCCCAATCAGCGTAAGACTCTGCTATCTTCTATAGGAGGAGAACACCCCGATTCCTCCAAAACTATTATGTTCAGATTAGAGTACTTTAAGACGAGGTTTTCCCACCAATTAACATTTCAAATCGTTACCAATGTTTCTGGGAAAAGTATCCATCATACTATTTTAGACGAAGGAGCCTATAATTTTGTTGTGTCGATATCCTGCTGGAGAGCCATCGACTCTCCCGAGTTGAACCGTTCCCCTACTACTTTGAAAGCATTTGATGACCGTGGATTCCAACCCCATGGACTATTACAATATTTAGCTGTTGAGTTTGGAGGCAAGATTGTTTCCATTAACGTGGAAGTAGTCGCCACCCAATTGGATTATAACTTGATACTTGGTTGAAATTAGTTCTATGCCATGACTGCGGTCGCATCATCCATCTTTCGCATTGTGCAATTTCTGCATCATGGAAAAATTGTCACTATTGACCAGTTAGATTTTTGTACACCAGACACCACTACTCATCTTGCGGATAACGTCCCTCTTCTGGGATAATCATCACAATTATGTGAGAGTGTGGGGGCCATCCAATCAACACCCGATTTGATAGATTCCCACTCTGCGGTGCATCTAACTCTGGTTCTCTACCATTTCGGTGGAACTCATCCCCATTATCACCAGATCGTCTACTCGAGACTTTTTACTCCAATGAATCGATCATGAATATTATGAGCTTGGATGAGCCTCTATGGGAAGACCTTCATCATCAATCGTCTTTCCTCCCGCCTCTAGATATGGTAGATAATGCGATTCATACTATTGCTTCACCAGATGTCTTTTCTCACCCTCAATCTCCTATTCTCACCTAGGATATGATAACAGAGGGGAATTTGGAAAACATCATGCATACTATCACTTTAGACATCTCGGTAAAACTAGGAATCGTGGAACACATTCACATAGGAAAAACTTGTTCTCCTGATGAAATCAAGACTTTTACGGCCTTATTTAAACATTTCCACGACGTATTTGCATGGAGCTAGGAGGAAATGCCCAAGATCGATCTTGCTATTGTTATGCATGAAATCCAAACATATCCCAACGCAAAAGATGTATGGAAAAAACTACGTCCATTGTACCCTAGGAAGACTGCGGCAATCAAAGCAGAGATTGAAAAGATGTTGAATGTTGGGTTCATTTATCCTATTCCTTTGACATATTGGGTCTCCAATGTACTCCCAGCTACAAAGAAACATGGAACCATCCGAGTTTACATTGATTATAGGGACCTTAATAAGGATTGTCCTAAGGACAATTATCCTACCCCATTTATCGACCAAATCATTGACAACTGCGCCAGAAGTGTCATATTTTCATTCATGGATGGCTTCTGTGGATATAACAGATTGAGATCCACCCAGCAGATCAACATAAAATTGCTTTCATCTGCCCATGGGGTATGTTTGCATATCACAAATTACCTTTTGGACTTAAAAATGCTGGTGCCACATTCCAACGGGCCATGTTGTATTCCTTTCATGATATCAAGGATTTTATGGAACCTTACCTCGACGATATGCTTGCCCATTCAAATCGTCGTGACTTCCACATCGATCATCTGATGCCTGTGTTTCTTAGATGTCGATGGTAGGATCCTTGTAACCACATAGAAAATAATTCAGAAAATGCTGAATTCTGACTTTTTCATCTTACATGTAAGGAACATACTTGAGCAATTCTAGAAATTTGCTGATTAATTCCTCCATGGTTTGTTGTCCCAACTTAAGGTCGTAAAATTATTTTACCTTTTGGTCATAGTACATTTCTGACAGGTATTTCTTCTTGAAGAATGTTGCAAAAGTCTTCCACTTTACCTTCTTCTCGTTGATTTCTTGGGTCAGCTTGAGATCATCCCACCAAGCTGAAGCCTTTCCTTGCAGGTTGAAAACAACAATCCTAGAATTTATGAGACTAGAATAGTCAAACATGCGTATGTATTTCTCCATGTCCCTCAACCACAGTTCAACTTCTTCTCCAGTTTTAATTTCTCCCTTAAAGGTTGAAGGCTTGAACTTTCTCAATTCAGAGTGTAGCTGATTTACTTTTCCGGTTTTATTTTTCTTCTTAGGAACATATGCTTCAGAACCTTTGCCATGTGATTCTTCATCATTGACATCCATATTGTAGCTTGAAGAATTTCTTGGAGGGGTAGTCTTAAAATTTGAGTTTCTTTTCGTCATTGAATTTTCTGCATGCTGTTCTTCTGGTGTTAGGATGTGACTGTTTTCTTTTTTTAGTCAACTTTGTTAGTTTTTCATCATTTAATTCAATATGATCTAGGATATTAACCGAGAGAACAACATGTATAGCATATCAAACACAAGAGACAAGAGACACAAAGCATTTCACCGGGGAAAACCAAGAAGGTGAAAAACCCCGCAACTTCGTCAGAGATAGAATGAGCACCAATACAAAGATCACAAAGATCAAACCCCAAAACAAGAGATAGTCTCCTAGTATCTTCTCCTCCTCTACTTGTGCGCACTCCTCCTCTCTCTCACTAATGTGAAGTGAGTGAATAGAATGAGAGAGTCACATCTCTATTTATACTTTACTTTGACTTTCCTTTTACTCTAACTGTGCCAAACTCCCTTAGGAGAGTCTAATAACCCATTACCACTTGTCACTGGGCCGACCCCACTAGGGTGGTCTAATAACCCTTTAACCCATACTGGGCCGACCCCTCTAAGGTGGTCTAATAACCCATCAAATATAAGTTGTGACACTTACAATGTAACTTGCGACACTTGCAAATACAAATGAGGACACTTCCAACTGGAGGAATAATACATCTTCGTTGGGGATACAATAAAGTACAAATGTAATACATACAATATACAAGTGAATATCTTCCGAAGTTACAAATACATCAACACTCCCTCTTGACTAGGAAGGTATTCTCTTGACACAGGTCATCAATACATATAAGCACAAGTCTTCAATTCTAGAGGTGGATCATCGTCACTGGATCATGGAGCATCATCGTCACTGCTGATGTACTCTTCATCTCGATCACTGGTGCTATCTCTCAATTCTTCTCGTCATAGGAAGTTCTACAGATCCAGCCCTTTTTCATGCTGGATGTAGGCCTAGCCTCCTGTAGGTCTTCATCATCTCTGCGAGCGGGCCATCCTATGGAATCCTCAGGGCTGATTACGTGCATCAACAAAAAATCGAATGAGCATCCCAGGACTGATTACGAGCTTACTGCTCAACCTATCGGATCTCCCAGTAGTTTTACATGTGACCTCCAGAAAACCTTAAAAGAGTGTCTTTCAACCTGCAAGATCTCTAAAGAGCATCCCAGGACTGATTATGAGCTTACTGCTCAAACTATCGGATCTCCAGGACTGATTACATGTGGTCTCCACAAAAACTTAAAAGAGTGTCTTGTGGCCTACAAGATCTCTAAAGAGCATCCCAAGACTTTTATGTGACTAGCATAACGTATCGGATCTCCAGGACTGATTACATGTGAATAGGAAAAACCTTAAAAGAGTGTCTTGCGACCTGCAAGATCTCTAAAGAGCATCCCAGGACTTTTATGTGACTAGCACAACCTATCGGATCTATAGGACTTATAACATGCCTCCCCCGTGTTACAATGTAATTTTCCACCTTGTGAGCATCAACATTCTTTGGCCTTCAGGATCCATTTCACTAACCTAGATTCACTTTATGTCCTCCAGAAAACACAAATTTTCCCTATTTTTCTTCCTGTACGTTGACTATCCCATTATAGCCAGCGTACATGCAGGCTGTTCCACTATAGCCCGCGGGTACCAAGTAAAATGATAAAAATCATTAGAAAATTACTTTTTACTCCCAAAAAGTGGTCTTAGGGTGACCTTTGGCCCTCTATATATCCTGAAATGCCTCGATGTGTCCTTTCACTTACCTTTGGAAGGCTATATATTGAGCTCTTATGGTGTATGGAAAGGAGTAGAAAGAGAGAGCAACATAACTCTAGTGGATTTTTTCCGTGACTTGAGTCTACACTCATTGATCCTTGTTGTTGTGAACTCCTTATGTTCACCTACCAAACTCCTTTCATAGTTTGAGTTTGCCATTGCATGGGGGATTGAAGTGGTGGAGGCACAAGTGGAGAGACCTAGTTCTTGGTTCAGATTGGTTGTCGGCAAGAGGTCGTATATTGTACTTCTTGTTATTCATTAATGGAAATACTCATTTTCTCGTCCAATTGATGTTGTGAATATTGTTAAATTACATTGGGTTATTTTCGCTTATGATATCATGGATCATGCTATTGATTATATTAATGTATTTCACATATTATATGCACTTGCTTGTACTTGTTGTTGAGACTAATCTGCAGGTTCAAGTGTAGAGGTTGAAAGCTCAACGAGGATCTACTTCGAACATCCGGTTGAAGGTTGGTCTTTTCTCCATTATCTTAGCATTGTATTGGGAATTGAGTCATTTTCTGGTAGTCAGCTGTCTATTGTGGTCTGCCCCAAGCCATAGGAAGTTTTCTCAGTAACAGAAATGGTGACTCCACTGGGGAGAGCATCCATTTTTGGGGATTTTTAGGCATTTGTCCTTATTTAGAGTTGTTGTGTGTCAAGCTTCTGTGTCATTGATTGGACGTTGGGATATACTATAGAAAACAAGATTTTTTTGGGTTATTGGACTTCTTGTTTGCTCATTTGCCTTTCCCTGTACGCGGGTTGGCTTAGCTTTCCCCATGTCTACCTGCCTCTGTTTGCACTGTAGCCCGCGTCTACCCGCAAATTTCCTTCATACAGTAGCGTACAACTCCGAGATTGATTGAATAATGGTCTTGGATTGTTGCTGCGTTGGTTTTGAGTGTTCCCGAGTCTTAATTGGCCTGATTCCTGACTGTTCCATGCCCCGTTTGTGACCAGAAACTCCTTTTTCTCTTTGTTTTGAACCTTGTTGGTTTATCACCATTTTTTATTTTCTAGCTCATTACATTGGCCGAGTCTCACTGTTTGGGTTTTGCTGGGTTGTCTTAGTGATCTGCTCTGCATTTCTTTAACCGAATAGGTAGATTTCACTTGCATTTTTTCATTTTCATTATATTGAAAAAATACAAAAACATAGTTTTGCATTTTCCTTTCCATTATAAGAGAAAATACAAAAAATATTTGCTTTCCGTATTGCATTTTGCATTTGAGTGCTTGTGCTTTCATCTAGGATTTGCTTGTGCATTGGAATTTTAAAAGAATTGCATTTTATTTCGAACCGTTGGATTGATTATCATTTTAGTGGCATTGTTTTTATTGGATAGATGAGTCTAGAGTTTTTCGATTGTGCATATTATTGAGTCCTATACATCATCAGTTTCACGACCATATCCTTTGAATAATTACAACCATTTAAAATCAACACTTAATCATAAAATTGATTAGAACGAATTTTCTTTTATAGGGTGCACCAACTAATATAGGTTTAGAGTCTTGGAATAGATAATTGTGAGTTAAAAATCCAAGACTACTAGACGAAACATTACGTGTCTGACCAGGGAGTGGTGAATTCCATAGTATACATTAGTGTTCTCAGGTAGCTCTACTTAGACCAGAGTTAAGCACGAGGTCACGGGAGGTTGGTTGCGGAGATAGCCCTCCAATACTGGCTGAACGTGGGATATATTTTCAGGATTTGTTCGTGTATGGGGTCTCTTGAGGGATCTATACCTCTGGAGTTTCGAGCTTTGCTACCCTTCCCATACGATGGATCCCACCTGCGACTGTCCACTTGAGGACTGGTTATATTGTGGTGACCTTAGTTTCCTTACCTAGGTATCGCATAGGGAATTCGTAGTGGTTATACTGCGGTTGTCCTGAGTCAGATAGGGGTTGGACACCACAGTTTCCTGTTGTATAGGGATTTGACCCTGTGCACACAGTGAAGTCTGGGAACCTGTTGATGCCTCGGATATCGTAGCATCAATCAGAAAGGGATTCTCCCCGAGAGACGGTCCCAATTAGACTATCTCCCGTTTGGTGTAGGGAATCCGTCCGGTTAGCGGTTCCGGCAACCGTGGTTTTGGACTTTAAATCCGATTCTACCGGTTATGGCCCGATCCACCTTTCTTTTGGGTTTTTATGACTTTTATATGAGATGCAAGTGCCTAAATTATACTTAATCTAAATGCAATTAAAACAGATCTAAGCCTAGAAACGGGAATGCGTCTATCTATCCCTGCAGGGGAACACGCTTAAGGGGAGAGCGATCAGCTGTAACAGATATCGTAAACAAAGAACAGATAGCTATTATTTCTCACGGTCAAAGCTACAGCAAGATGGAGATCTTGAGAAGGTAGCTTCTCATTCAACATGGAACGCATCTATTGCTCAGAAAACAGAGGAAAGCTAAAGGATAAGGAAACAGATCTAAAATGAAACTTAAAGAACGCATCTATTGCTCATGAACAGAAGAAAGCAAAATTATTTAATCTACGTAACAAGAATAAAGAAACAGATCTAGATGCAACAAAACTGGAATTAAACTAAAAGATCCCTGCAAGGAGCAATTTAAAGGCATGAACAATGAGCCACACGAATTATCCCGAAGAAAGAACAGTTAGCCATTTGATCTAGAAGAGAAATCTACAGCAATGATAAAAACATCAGCAGGTAGCTCCTGATTTAATATGAAACGCATTCATTGTCCATGAAAATGGGAAAAATTCGTATGCACAGTAAGGAGCAAAATCATTAATACAAAGAAGTAGTTCGGATGATAAGAATGATCTCACATTACAGAACCGCAGTCATTAGAATAGTCCAATATACATCAATCCAACATTCCATGCAAAACGTCCATCTCCCGTGGCTTCTATTAGAAAATTCAATTTTACAGGCCCGATACAAGATAGCTCGTATGGGTTTCAAAAATTTCCTCCTCTGCCAAAAGTCCTTTCTAATCTTTCCTAGATGCTATTTATAGCTACAACTTTGCCCTTTGGGTTGACACCTAGCACGTTCCACCTGTCATTTACAGGGATTTCTACTATAATCGATCACCAAAAATGGCCACTTCCTTTACAAAAATATTTTGACAAAAATTAGGGACAGCTGTCCCATGGCTTATGCCTTACATATTTAAAATATACATAACAGAAAATTGGCCGACACCAAAGCTTTCCCTGTTGGGCACGTGTTTGGCTGAAGAGAGTGTCTCACTGAATTCGGCCTCTTCATTCCTGTGCGTGAGCTTCTCCTGGCAAAGGGTCGCCCAAGTTAATCGTCACTGATGCTGCCTGGGAAGAGGCCCTCAAATCCCCTGCTGATGCTGCTCCTAATTGGGAAGGGGGAATTGAACTGGCCGGATTTTCTGCCATTGCTGGGGAAGAGGCTGCTGGGAGAGAGGCTGCTGGATCTACTGATGCTCCTGTTGCTGCTGCAGCTTTCCTGTCCTCCTCTGTTATGTAGCTGTGCCACACACCTGTGTCCCTTATGATTATGTTTGCTGCAGCAGGAAACAAGATTTTCTGAGAAGTCACATTCTTCCCGAGCTCTGTTTTAATGCTTTGTACTTCTGCTTCAGCAACTTGATATGCTTCCTTCAGCAGGTGGTTGTGAAGCGTTGATGAACCGATGTAATGTTGGAGATCATCCATGGCCAGGACATCAATCCTTTTCACATACTCCATCTGGACGCCTAGCTCTTCTTTCAGTTGAGACAGCCGCTGTTCCTTTTTCGGGAAGTCTTCTAGGGTCTGGGGGAAACTCAATGTGCAGCTGTCATGGACTCCTTTGAGCTTTTGGTATAGGTTGTTGATTCTATCTGTCGTCCTCTGCACACTGGTCATCAGCTTATT
This sequence comes from Larix kaempferi, assembly GCA_027924585.1. Classification (NCBI taxonomy): domain Eukaryota; kingdom Viridiplantae; phylum Streptophyta; class Pinopsida; order Pinales; family Pinaceae; genus Larix; species Larix kaempferi. Next base: position 6,269,335 of record BSBM01000229.1, read on the forward strand.
GGCACAGTTCCTGCCAAACTCCAACAAGGCTATATCTTCATTAAAATCTTCCATGGTCTTAAAAGGAAGATGCGGGGGGAAACCTCCTTTCCCTTCTCTCCATGCCATCTGACTTATGACATTTGCCTTGACACGGGTGTTCTTAGCTTTGAGCCTGTGGGCTTCCGTATTAACCTCTTTTAGCCTAACCACCATGGCCTTGAGTTTGCATACCTCATCAGTGATTAGCTCTTGGGAGACACACACTTGCTGCAGGATATTGCATGACAGCTCGTGGAAGGGAGATAGGTCTATGGTTCTGCTCTCCGCTTGTTCTAAACGCTCAGCTAACGTTTGCTTGTCTTCTTTTAGCAGAGATGCCTTTTCTTCTGCACCATTCTTCTCTGCTTCCACAATCATCATTTGAAGTGTTAGCTGGTCCTTTTCCTCCTCCAGCTGGCTGTACTTGCTTGACAGCTCCTTATGTTCATCGTACAAGCAGTTATACTGGTTTACTACCAGATCTCTTTGGGCTTGCTCATTAGCCACATTTTGTTGCAGCGTGCGTGCTCTTTTCTTTGTCAATATATTTTCTTTAACTATAACCCCTACATTGGCAAATGACGCCTGTGCTGTTGCTATAACTGCGGATGCCATGGCGATGGGATCTGCATCTGTGTTCTGCATGACAGCGACCTCTCGGTGAGTAACGATGTCATCATGGAAGGGGCTTTTAATCCTCTCTTCTGATTTGAGGACCATTGTTTTTCTTTTCTTATCATAGACAAACTCATTCCATTTGGACACCGTACGCTTCCCAGATGGAGTGTACGGGACAATTGGTCGGTTTATGATATCTATGTCTTCTTCCATAGGTGGGGTCCGGACTTCCTGAGCAGGGTCTACTCCTTCCTTTTGGGTACCAGAGACACCTGCTTGAGAGGTGTCTATCTCCATGTCTTGGACACCGGACCCACCTGCCTCGGTATCTTCCCTTGTCTTCAATTCTTCCTCCGCCTTCTTCCTTGCTTCAGCTTGCTCAGTCTCTGCTTCTTTCTGCTTTTGGGCTTCTTCAGCCTCTTTCCGCAGTCTTTCATTTTCAGCTTCTTGCTGCTTTCTTGCTTCCTCGGCTTCCTGCTGTAACTTCGCCTCTTCTCTTAATCTGAGCTCTTCCTGAGCTCGGGCATCCTCAGCTTCTTTCTCCTTTTGCTGGATGGTTTTCTGGGCCTTGGTTGAGCTAGAGCTTGCTCCAGCACCTTGGCGACAGATCCGCAGCTCAGCCATGTTGCATATACCTCTGAATGCTTCCTCCTCGGCATCAGGGTAGTGGGAGTATTCGAAGTAAGCATAGTTCCCCTTGCAATGCTCGGCCACTTTACCCTTTCTGTCGTTCCTGTGGAAGATGACCTCACCGAAGTGGAAGGCCTTCAACTCTTGAATAAACTCATTGGCCGAGGCAACCCCTGAAAACTTGTAAGCGCCGATGCAGAAAGGTAGAGGGGGAAAGGAAGCCTTGTGTTGCTTGTGGAGGAATGCTCCAACCCCATCCAAGAAGAGTTGTCTTACTGCTTCCTTGAGCACCACATAGTCTGTGGCATACTGCGGCAATATGTATGGGGTCCTAGTCCCTCCAAACATTCTCAGGTAGGTACCTTGTTCTGAAAAGTAAAAGTCCCCGTACTCCTCAAGGACTTCCAACGCATTTTCTGACAGAAAATTTGGTTCTTCCTTGAACATTTTCTCGTATAGGGGCATGATGAACCCCTCACAGATAAGTTTGTAGCTGGGCTTGTAATTCTGAGCCCACAACATCTTGAATGCGATGTAGACCGGGGCGGTGGCCCTATCCCATGTACACCCCAATTTGGGGAACTCTATCTTGGCCAAGATACAATCTATCAGGTATGAAGACATGAAGAATTCAGCCTTCTTCAATGCCAGTCCTGGCTTAGCAGCAGCTATCATCGAGGCCAGACTATCCGACAGGATAGTGGCCCAGTCAAACACTGTCCCCTGAAATGCCACATAGTGAATGATAGGGACCCACTGAATCTTGTATACTATGCCATCGGGCATGCCGAAGATTCTGCACAGCATTAAAGCGATCAATCTGAAAGGGGCCCTCAGGTTCTGTACGTCATATTCATCATTTCCCTTCTTTCTCAAATGCTTCCCTCCCCTCAATAGCTTCTTGGCCATCTCGACGTTATCCATTTGGCCCAACCATTCGTCAGTCAGAGCTTGTTGGACATGGGGAAATCTGTAGGCCGCCGCAACATACGCGGGTTGAAACGAGGCAATAGCCACTTTCCCGCTATCATTTATCACTCTCCCTTCCGCATCTGCATGTTGGAGTATCCACCCGATCACTTCAGCACAGGGGAATAGCTCAGGGCGGGTAGCGGCTCTAGTTATGCCTGAGGCTCTGATATTTTGATAGATTGGTGCTTCTTCCAGCAACATATCTGGGATTTCTTGGTCCCTGATCATTCTATAGATGTCATCCCATCTGATTTTTGGAGGGACACCAGTGGTGCACCTAGTGTCCTGGAGCGAGGTTTCAATCTTGAGAGGGGCAGGTTTCTTTTCTGTCATCTTCGCCTTCTTCTTACCGGTTTTCGGCATCTTGAATTATCCCTGATAACATCCATATACAATTCATCATGATCTTGAGCAACATGCTGTGAGGTTTTAAGAAAAGCACCATTGTTTCGATAATATATCAAATATGATAAGCGCAAAAGGAAGCTGTTACTATTTTAATACGAAACATAATTTGAAGCACTTGAATCTCTTAAAAGGATGGGATTGGGTTGCTTTTGCGGGGATAGGCTGTGTTGCGGAAGCCATTGGTTTTCGGCTCGATAGGCGAATTGCGGGAGCTGTTGGTTTTCGGTTCCGCTCTGCGGAAGGAGGTGTTTTCGTTATAGCTGCGGTCGGAGAGGTTAATGGCGGGTAGACGCGGGGTGAGAAAACTTTGTGACGACAAGGGAGCCCCTTTCGCATTTTCGACTCGGTGAGGGCTTTGTATGCCATCGTCACGCGCGGACACCCGCCGAGGTGCTCTATGGGATACTCTGGTCTGAGCGAAGGTGACGGCGCCGGGGATATACTGACGGGAAGTGCTAGGGACCAGGTTTTGCCTTGAGTAGAGGGCGTGCTGGGGCTGAGGCTTGCGGAAGGGCCCACGGTTTTAAGTCCGGAGTTTACGACCGGGGACATGGAAATCCCATGGGGTTTCGACAAATTCTCCAAAACGAGGTGCGCGTCCCGGGGGGTAAAACGGACAAGGTTAACGGCCTGCACCAACCGCCTTTACTTAATAAAATAAGAAATGCCAATGTTTAAATCGATGCCTATGACGTTTTGTATGACGGCTAAAACATTCAACTGTATCTGACGAGTAAAACATAGCCCTTTACGGGTGTTTTGCCCATCAAAATCCCACTAAAACCCGTTGTTTTCCTACAAACGATAACCCAATGGCGAAATTCCAGGTTAGAATCCTACCTGGCACCGTGGGGATTGCTTGAGCAAGGTGGCCGCGAGCACGGATGAGCGAGGTGAGCTGGAGTGATTTGCACGGTGTCGCACGTCGTTGGCCGATTCAAAATACAATGGTGTATTGGGTCGAGCCCCTACCGTATTTTATAAAGAATGGGCACGTGTGAGCATTCAATTTGGTAGGTGGTGCGGTTAAAACGGGGTTTAAATTCGCCGCGCGTGGCGGTCATATCAAACGATCTCGGTTTTCGTGCGACCGTCATTCGCGGGGCCAGTTTGTGAATCGTATCCGCCGTTGCGGAAGGGTTCAACGAAAGCTCCCGCCGTTTCGGGGCTCATTGCGGAAAGGAAACTCGAAGCCTTCCGCGAAAGACTGCCGCGTAGCGGACGGGTAACGCCAAGGCTTCCGTCCTTTCGGAATGATGTAGCGAATGCTCCCTGTGTTTTTCGGAAGGCTTTTGCGAAAGCTTCCGCGAACCAAAATCTTCAAAGTCTCGTTGATTTTTCGGGAAGGTATGGCGAAGGCTCCCGCTAGTTTCGGAAGGCTTTCGTGAATGGCTTCCGCCGTTTCGGAAGGAAAACTTATACTCTTCCGCACAGTTTCCCGGGATCGTTTCGAAGTCCTTTTTCGAGCGGTTTAAGTGGTTGGGTTCCGCCGTTTCGGGAGGGTAGCCCGAAGGCTTCCGCGGTTTCGGGAGAAAAAGGCTGAAGGTTTCCGCGATGGTTCTCCGAAAAATTCTAAGTTCTTTCATAGCTTCGGAAGGAAATCGTGAATTCTTCCGCGGGACTTATGCGGATGGCTTCCGCTGTTTCGGAGCGTTTTTTTACGAACTGTCCTCGCCGTTTCGGGAAGCAAACTCCAATCTCTCCGCGGACGGTTAAAAAAAAGTTCTAAGTGCGTTTCGGGAGACTAAGGCGAATGAGTCCCGCCATTTCGGGAGCAAAGCCGGAACCTTTCCGCGGTTGCGGAAGGCTTGAGTGAAGGGCTCCGCCGTTTCGGGAGGTTTTGTCGTTTCGGGACTTGAACCGTTCCGCAGAAGCAACGATCGAAAATTTTCCAAGTCCTTTTACTTCGGAAGGCTTAGGCGTGCGGTTTATGAGAATGGCTTCCGCCGTTTCAGGTGGTTTTGTTGAATTCCTCCGCCGTTTCGGGAAAATAACTCGAACCTTTCCGCGGTTGCGGGAGGCTTGAGCGAAAAATTCCGCCGTTTCGGGAACTAATTTTCAATGGCTTCCGCAGATTTTGACAAAGAAAATCTCAGTCCTTCTTTCGGAAAGATTGGACTTTTGTCTTTGAAGTCGGGGAGATAGTCCAAATCATTCCAAACGTTGGGGAAAAACTAAGTTCTCCTTGGGCTCTTTGGGGAAAACACGGAAGGATTAATGGCAAGATGCTCAGTAGGGGAGTAAGATTTTATGTTGAAAACAGAGCTGACGGCTGGTATGGATTCTCGGGCAAAATTTCTACAAAAAATACAGGAGGGGCCCCAACATGTACAAAATTTTGGGGAGGGGTGTTGGTGCAACAACAGAACCCTTATAACTGATTCTGTTACCTCCGGTTATAGTTTGGGAGTCTCAAGCCTCTCCTAGGCGAGACATACTAGCTGTAGTGTCGAGAGGTCCCTTGAGCTAGTCTTGTTTGTGTGCATTTGGCTGTAGTTTCTTTAGGTGTGCGCTCTTTGATCATTAGTTTGGCCATTAGGGGATGCTTTGATTTATTGACTCTTCAGAGGTATCGTGGCGCGAGGTCCAACTCTCCACCGGTCTTGTCGGTTGGATGGTTTACCTGCCGCCGAATTTGCACGTTGTGTTCATAGGCGACGCCGGAAGGCCCTCTCCGATTCTTCTGATTCTTTTGAAGCGCTTTGCGCTGACATTATCACTGCTCATTCTGACATGGGAGAAATCCCTAGGACTCCGTTGGGTAGAGTTGAAGACGCTTCTGCTCCTCCTACTCCTAGAGAGGAATGGGGGGGCGATCCATTACAACCAAAGACTCAACCTCATATGTTTGGATCAAATCCACCCGAGGACGACCCATTTGATCCTTCGAATCAACATAATTTCCTATATGGGATGCCAAATTTTCATGTTAACACAGGTCCTACGACCACTATGAATGCTACCCCATTTTCTTATGGTATGCCTAGTTACACCACAATTAGCCCTTCCACTACGTCTGGTAGTCATGCTAACACTAGTCATGGTGTTGGCAAAAATGCACCCACTGGGGTCACCACATTTTCTACTCACACATATAATATGGGGACTAGCCGTATCCCTTCAAAAATTCCAAATTTTGGAGGAAGGCCACCTCTTAGGACTACCCCTCCTGATGGGAACACTGTTCGCAATATGAATCACAATCCATAGTACAATACACATGCCTATACACATAAAACCAAGATAACGTCCGCTAATGTTAACAATCCTCCTAATATTGGGAGTGGATATATACCATATACTTTTACGTCTGCTCCTGCCACTAGTAATGCTAATGTAGGAGGTGGGAATATACCTTATACTTATGGTCACAACACGACTGCTCTTGCTACTAGTAATGCTTATGTAGGGGGTGGGAACATACCTTACAATTATGGTCATTACAATACAGTTCCCGCTATGTGTAATACTTATATGCCCCATAATTATGGTGGTGCCCCTTACTACAATACAGTCGGTTCTGGCCCTCATTACAACCCACCTCATTACGGCACTCATAATACACATATACCTGCTTACTCTCACACGGGTCAGGTTGGGGGAGGTTATCAGCCTTATGGCCAGGGTCATGGTTATGGTCCATCTTATCCTTCAGGTCCATATAATCAACCTTTTATGGGAGGTTATAATCAAGCTTTACAACCGTAGCTCTCGTTCCTTGCTCGATTGAATCTTCTGGATCTTTCGAAGCTCACGAATGATCCGGTGTGTCATGATCCTACTTGGCCTCCAGTCCCTACCAAGCTCCCTTTGGACATTCCCAAGTTCGAGGGGAAGGGTGGTGAGGATCCGGGTGATCACGTCACGACTTTTCACCTTTGGTGCTCATCAAAATCGTTAAATCACAATTTCGTTCATTTGAGAATATTTCCACGCACCCTCACGGGGGCAGCCGCGAAGTGGTACGTCGAGTTGCCTGGGGGCATGTATAGGGGTTTCAATGAGATACCCTTGGTTTTCTTGGATCATTTCCAGTTGCCGGTTCACTACGATACTGGCACTGAACTCTTGTCTACCTTCCGTCATAATAAGGCCACACACATATCTGACCATGTTCAAGAGTGGCGTCGATGGAAGAGGCTAGTGAAATCCAACATTCCTCCAGAGTTTCTGTTGGAATGGTTTCTCAAGTATTTGATTCCATACATTTCTAAGGATTTTTCGATGTCCGACATTATGACTGAGGAACAAGCTATATTAAAAGTCCAACAACTAGATTTACTCTATGCTCAATCTGGCATCCTATATGACATTATTCCTGACGCAACGCGATCACGACATGAGCCCAAGCTAGTTCCTGGACCACATGCCGATGGAAATGTTGGATCCACAAGTACTCAACCCATAGATTTGGTTACTAATAAAATGAAAAATTCATCACTTAACCAATCTACTCCCGAACAGGTTCACACCTTGTCTAGTTCCACCCCATCGTCTGATGTACACGCTATGCAATCGGCTAACCCATCGGGTAACCAGCAGCCTAGTGGTAAGAAGAAGGGGAGCAACAATCATAAGGGTGGAAATAATGGGAACAATGGTAGTAATTGTAATACTCCTCGGAAAGAGAAATCCAACCCTCCTCAGGACGGAGGAAATGCTGGTGGGGACCGTAAACCTAGGCATAAAGTGAAATTCCCTTGCAAGCTTTGTGGGGAAGATCATCTTACTCACTTGTGTCCTTGAATTGAAGAAGCATCGAAGCATCTTGCACTGAGCCCAAATGTGTTGAAAGATCCCCTTCCACATCATCAGAATATGGCTTCCAATGCTCCCGCTACTGGTAATGGGACCAATGAAACTTCCACGACTGCTTCCCATGCCGGTGGATTTGGATGCGTGAATATGGTTAAATAGGAGGTTGGTGTTGCTACTTGTTAATGTGATTATGGTGCACCACAACCAAATATGGGGAATGAGCCTCCTCCTCCTCCTGATACCTCTTTGCATATCGAGAATCCCACTACTATGCCGCAGATACCGAAAGGTGTTCTCAAGTGCTCTATGCATAATGCTGCCCATAACTACTCTATTGTAGAAGATTTGGGTCAAAATCCATGTGCCATGTCGGCTCTTAAGGCTTTACAGGCATGTCCTTCTCAAAGGCATGCCCTTTTGTGTGATTTAGGAATTCAGGATGGGGGAAGTCCTAACGTTATCAAGTTTGACACTACTGACATCCAACCTCGCTTACCTTACCATGTGGCTTTTCAAGTCCATGTGGAGTGCTTGCAGAATATCGTCAAAAGAACGGTGGTTGACGAAGGTGCTTCTATGTCAGTGGTGTCTTTATCTTGTTGGAAAGCTCTTTGCTCTCCTCCCTTATCCAAGTTTATGACCATGCTCACTGCATTCAACGGTCGGTCATTTAAACCGCATGGTATTCTCTTCCCTTGTTGTCCGCTTGGGTGGGAAATTCATGCCTGTTGAAGTCGAGGTGGTTGATGCACCCATTGAATACAACCTTCTCCTGGGTAGGAATTGGATTTTTGCTATAAGAGAGGTCGTGTCCTCTGTCTTTAGAATTATTTTCTTTCCACATGAAGGCAAGATTGTGACGATCGACCAGCTAGATTTTGTTAGTCCCTATTCCATAGCATCCACGAGACCTGTTGTCCCCCAAGTCAAATATTCTCAGCTGACAACTGAGAACATGGGTGTCGGATTGTACCCCTCATTGTTGGGATCTTTTGATTTCCCTGCACCAATTGCTTTTATTGGAACCATTTTCGATAATGCACCTCCTCCATAGAATAATGTACTATTCCGGACTTTGTATTTTAATGATCCACGAACCTTATTGTCCACGAGTTCCACGTCTAAATACATTGCGCATGTTGGAATGGATATGCCACTGTCTGCTGCTGAGCTTGCATATCGATATATTCAACACGCCACTATAGAGCGAGATCTTTCCTCTTCACGGATAGAGGAGGAAGATCCCGTTATGCTGTTGGATTGGGCAGTCGACTCATCTTGTTCGCACGATTGTCTTGATGGTACTTTACCTTCGGATGAAGCTATTGTTGAGGCCACGTGTGGTAGTGAAAGACCTTGGGAAGACATGCATCATTGCTCCTATTTTCTTCCCAACCTCGATCTTATCAAGCAAGACGAGTTTAGGACGATTCTTTCCGAGATGGTTGGTCACCCTATGGTTCCTTGGGATTCGCATGGGATTTATGCAGAGGGGAACATGGCAAATATTTCCCCTACCATACCGATCAACATTTCTTGTACACCCATAAAGGTTGAGAACATTTACATCGGTGCTGATTGCTCTCTTGAGGAGGTTGGAGGTTGTTTAAGGAATTTTGGGAAGCTTTCGCTTGGTCATATGAGGATATTCCAGGAATAGACCCCAGCATTGTCGAACATGAGATTATAACATATCCCAATGCTAAGCCAGTTCGACAACGCCTTCATGCTGTGAACCCTAGAAAGGTAGCCGCGATCAAGGCAGAGGTGGAGAAACTGCTTAAGGTTGGTTTTATCTACCCAGTTCCCCTTATCGAATGGGTATCAAATCCCATTCCTATGGATAAGAGGTAGGGAACTATCTGTGTATGCACTGATTTTAGAGACCTGACCCGTGCATGTCCGAAAGACAATTTCCCCACTCCATTCATAGATCAGATCTTGGATGCTTGTGCGGGAAGCGAAGATTTTTCGTTCATGGACGACTTTTCAAGATACAACTAGATACAGATAAAGCCCGAGGAAAAACACAAGACTGCTTTTATTTGTCTTTGGGGTACATTTGCATACCAAAAGATGCCCTTCGGCCTTAAAAATGCTGGAGCCACTTTTCAGCGCGCTATGACCTACGCCTTTCATGACCTTAAACACATAGTGGAGGCATACTTGGATGATCTTGCTATTCTCGCAAGAGAGTGGACCACCCCAAGCACCTCCGTTTAATTCTTGAAAGATGCATACACTACAAGATTCGGTTAAATCCTAATAAGTGCATCTTTGTTGTGAAAACGGGTTGCCTTCTAGGTTTCATAGTTTCGAAAGAGGGTATCAGAGTCGATCCTCTTAAAGTTGAGGCAATACTTCGGTTGCCTCCTTCGCGCAACTTACTTCAACTTCAGAGCCTCCAAGGGAGAGCCACTTTTCTACGTCGTTTTGTAGTGAATTATGCTAATCTTACCAAAGGTTTCGCGTGCTTGTTGAAGAAAGACACACCGTTTATCTGGGATGAGCGAGCCCAGTAGTCTTTCGACGCTTTAAAGAAGGCCTTGGTATCGGCCCTTCTACTTAGTCCGCCTGACTTTGAAAGAGATTTTATACTTTATGTGGCCGCGTCTCAAGAAACGATTGGCATGGTCTTAGTTCAGGTAGATGATGTGCTCATGGAACATGTGATCTATTACCTTAGTCAAAATTTAGTAGGCACTGAGCTGAGATACACATGTGAAAAAGTTGGCACTTGCGACTGTTCATGCAGTCCAATGGTTACGACATTACATCATGCTTAGGAAAACCACTGTTATAGCGCATATCAATCCGTTTCAGTTCGTGCTATAATGACATCTTATAGGGGGGAAGTATAATAAATGGATTGTCATTCTTCGAGAATTTGATCTCGATTTTGCTTCGGCGAAGTCGGTGAAATCCTTGGTTTTTTTCTGAGTTCACGTCAGACCTTCCACGACTTGATGAGGATATTGTCCATGAAGATTCCTTTGTGGATGAACACTTATTTCTTATCTCATCTGTGAACCCTTGGTATGGGGATATTATCGTATCTATTCAAACTTTGAAGTTTCCTTCGCACTATTCACGAGACGAACGACGACGTGTGAAACACCACTCTAAAGATTATACCATCGTCGACGACACTTTGTATCGTCGAGGAAAGGATTCTATCCTCTTTCGTTGTTTGACTCACGAAGAAGTGGAACGTGTTCTTAATGATTGCCATGCTAGGGCGTGTGGTGGTCACTTATCCGGGCTTGCAACAGCCCAATGCATTATGCGAGCTGGTTACTTTTGGCCTTTGATCTTCAAGGATTGTATGAACACCATAAAGAGATGTCACCCTTGCTAGGTGTTTTGTCGGAATGTAAACTCGCATCCAGCGCCCCTTCATCTGGTCGTCACCGTCGGTCCCTTCACCAAGTGGGGGGTGGATTTCATGGATTGCAAACCGGTTTCGACTGAGGGGAATCACCATATCATTGTGGCCATGGACTACTTTTCCAAATCGGCTGAGGCCATGCCTACTATAAAAGCCGATGGTGCTACAGCAACCCATTTTGTATTCAATTAGATTATTACTAGGTTCCATATCCCGAAAGAGATTGTCACTGACCATGGCAGTCACTTTCAGAACAAGATGATGGTAGATTTGTCACTCAAGCTTGGGTTTCGTCAAGAAGATTCATCTTGTTACTACACCCAAGCGAATGGTCAGGTTGAGGCGGTCAGTAAGTCTTTAAAAACCATTCTCCAACGTACCATCCAACAAAGTAAGAGCAATTGGCACATTATGTTATACCCCGCTTTGTGGGCGTATCGAACTGCAGTTAAGACTTCCACTGGGTTCTCACTGTTTCAGCTAGTACATGGTGTGGAGTCTATTCTACCGATTGAATGCGAAATCCCTTCGTTAAAACTAGCCATAGATCCCCTCCCTGATACGTCGAATATTAAGAAACATTTGATCCACCTTGAGCAGCTTGACGAGCAGCGTCGAGATGCCGCCGTGGCTATAAATGCCAATAAGCGTCGTGTCAAGGTTCAATATGATAGGTCTATCCGTCCTTGGCAGTATGCTGAAGGTGACTTGGTCCTCTTATATGACCAGGATAAAGAACCCTTGGGGATAGGCAAGTTTAACCCCATGTGGCACGGTCCTTACATCGTGAGGAGTGTCCTCGAGAAAGGAGCCTACAAATTGGAAGATTACAAAGGGAATGCCTTGAAGGAGCCTAGAAATGGGCTCTACCTCAAGCGGTATTACGCTTGAGCTTCTAGCTTGAGCTAGTACTTTTGTATACTATTGTATAGTTACTCTTGTACATTGTTTAGATTTATTTTGTTTTTTCGGCTCTGCTGATTCGCTTCTATTTGATTGACAGATGTTAGCGGAATCTGCTATGTTCTTGGGATTCGCAGATGGTGCTAGCTGTCATATGTAGCGACTCGCTTCTGCTGCCTAGGTTATTCACCGGACCATCAGATTGTGTCTTTAGGAGGTGCATGTCTCAGTCATACATCCAACAATGTGGATGAGTACAGTGCCATAGTTGAGCTACTTTGGGATGCTATTTCGCATGGCATCCAATTTTTAGAAGTCCGCCTGGATTCACAACTGGTTGTGTCTCAATTGAATGGTCAGTACCATGTGAGGGATCCTACTCTACTATGAAGATTCTTAAGGATAATACTCTTGGAACATCATTTTGTTTCCATTACATACATTCATGTTCCGAGAAGTTTTAATCATGTATCTAATGCATATGCTAAATATGTCCTAGATTGGCATTTGTCACATTCATAATGAAGCACACAAATAAACATCCATTCATACATACATCTGTACATACACATATAGTTGTTGGAAGGTAGTTAGGATGGGTCATTATCGCAGCACCGCGAGTGCTGCGATACCGCGAAAGGCAGAAAGTTGAGCGCAGACGATGATATTTTATGTAATTTTTTGTCAATTGTACCATGGTATGTGGGTTTTTGGGTCATTTGGACCACAATAGTGAGATTTTGGGTCAGTGTCAGTTAAGAAGTTGTTAGTAAGTGGACAAGCAATGTAAAGGTAGAATCCTATAAATAGATGTAGATGTGTAGGTATTGGATAGGGGAATTGAAGCGATCATCTTATGTTGAAAACCTTTTTGGAGATCTTGATGCAGAGATGTAGAGCTGAGTATTTTGTATCTGGGTTTTTGCGGAGTTAATGTAATGAGACAGAGCTGTTTTGCGGAATCCCTGTGTTTCTTTTGTTCATCGGTGGTAATGCATGTTGCGATATGAATCTATGAATGATGCGATGTTTCCTTGTTGCAATTAATGCTTTACTGTTATATTTGCCGCGATGATGAATGGTTCTTTTGAATGATGCTATAAATAGAAATGATGTCTGAGTTAAATGCATAGATCTATTTCTGAAAGGTTTCAATAAGTTAAGTAATTGAGCCGCAAACATCCTCCTTCATTCGGCAGAAACATGGTTTCGTCAACTCTCCCTTGAAAATCTCAGGTGAGACCTCATCTGCTCCACAGGTGTTGCTGGATGGAGTAAAAACTGTCTGGGCTAGTGCTCAGGGAGATCGCGGTGGTTTGGGTGTCGACAGTGAGTGGAACCACTGTCGACTGGGTTTGAGTCAATAAATGGTTCCGTTGCCGGGACCGAACGTAAAGTGAAGGGAGGATATGTTGTGGCATCTGATGCAACCGAAGATACAAGACTGGTTTGATCAGAAGTTGCAAGAATTTTCTAAAAAAGAAAATCAAAACTCTCGGCTGACGGTAGATCAGTGGGTGGAAAGGTATATTCACGACAATCCACACGAATATTTTTTCTACGAGTTCCCGGTCATCTTGTATGAGTGGTTGGCGAAGTTGACCTTTTAGAAGAGGAACTTCCAAGGTGGTGAACCGACGACCTGGACCCCAGAACTGATCCGGGAGCTACAGGAAGTCGACAACAAGGCATCGTGAGCTGTTGAGGTTTGGCTTGACAGCATATTGGAAGGCTATATCACTGAATTTTTGGTCGATACGAACAAATCCTATAGTGAAGCTAAAATATATTTATTCCGTTGACCACGGGGAAGGTTTCTGCTGTCGGTCCAACTATCTATTAAGATGCTTATTTGCGATAAGGGTATATTGAAGATGCATCTAGATTAGTAAAAACCTTGGTGGGAGGAGGCCGTGAGCACCGCGGTAGTAGGGGGGTGGTACATGGAATGATAAGGTCAATATTGGGATAGAGGTCAATCCCAAGTTCATGAATGTTGGGGATTATTGGGATGATGAGATGATGGGAAAGGTCACCGACTTGCTACATGAATTCCAAGACTTGTTTCCTACTAAGTTTTCTGAGATGAAAGGTATTTTGGGTGATTTAGGGGAGATGAAGATCCCGCTGAAACTAGATGCCAAGACAATCAGACAACACCCATATCGAATGAATCCATGCCATAAGGAGAGGGTCAAGGTAGAACTTAATCGCATGTTGGATGCTGTCATTATTGAACCAGTCGAGGAGTCAGAATGGATCAATCCTATGGTGGTGTAGGACAAGAAGACTATCAAAGTGCGCATTTGTGTCGATTTGTGGAAGTTGAATGATGCCTCTTTGCATGATCCATTTCCAACCCCATTTACTGACAAGGTGCTCGAAGGTGTGGGTGGCTAGGAGATGTTCTCTTTCACGGATGGGTTCTCTGGCTATCATCAGATCCGAATCGCCAAGGAAGACCACCATAAGACAACATTTGTGACAGAATGGGGCTATTTTTAGTACACAATGATGCCGTTTGGGCTGAAGAATGCACCTACGATATTCTTGCGGGTTGTCGTTGTCGCGTTCAGGGATTTCATTCATAAGTTTTTGCAGGTATATATGGATGACTGGACAGTCTATGGATTGATTAGCGATCATCTGGAAAACCTACGGTTGATGTTGGAGCATTGTCGACAGCATCAGATATCGCTGAACTTGAAGAAGTGCATCTTTTGTGCACCATTCAGAATACTATTGGGTCACATTGTGAGAAAGCAGGGGTTGTTAGTCGATCCAGCAAAGATTGTGCTTATTCTGAGCTTAACACCGTCGACTAACTTTAAGAAGTTGAGAGTGACGTTGGGACACACCGGGTATTATCGCAAGTTCATCAGGGGGTATGAAGCGATCACCACTTCTATGGAGAAGTTATTGAAGAAAGACACGGTATTCCAGTGGAGCCCTGAATGTCAGGATAGTTTTGAGATGCTGAAGGCTAAGATGGCTTCAGTGCCGATACTGGCATTTCCGGACTGGAGTAAGGAATTCCATGTCCACGTGGATGCATCATCGATCGCATTGGGTGTGGTGCTAGTGCAACCAGGAGAGGGGGATCCTGATCACCCCATTGCTTTCACAAGTCGGAAGTTTCATCAGTAGAAAGGAACTGTACCACTACAAAGAGGGAAGGCATGGAGATGGTCTATGCACTGCAGAAGTTTCGAAATTATTTATTGGGAGGACACTTTAAGATGTTCACAGACCATTCTTCCTTAAAATACCTGGTCAATAAGCCTATGTTGGGGGGGAAGATATGTTGTTGGCTACTTCTTTTTCAGGAGTTCGATTTTGAAGTGATTGTGAAGCCAAGACGTTTGAATGTTGGATCTGATCATCTGTTGCGGATTGAGATAGGAGAGGAGCTAACTAACATCGAAGATGGGTTTCCTGATGTGCAACTCTTTAAGGTTGAAGTAGCCAATGGATACTATAAGAAATAATTCAGTTTCTGGTGATAGGTACTGCACCCGAGGACTTCATCACAAGTCCAAAGAAGTAGTTAGTGGTCAAGGCTGCAGATTTCCAGCTACTTGCAGGCGAGTTATAAAAATTGGGTTCCGATGAGATATTGTGGTGTTGTGTTTTGCCTCATGAGCAAGGGTAGATCTTGTTAGAAGTGCACGCAGGAGTGGCTGGGGGGCACTATGGCGGTTGTGCGACTGCCAGGCAAGTGCTTCGGGTGGGGATTTGGTGGCCCACGCTATACAATGATGCAACAGAATATGCGCAGTCCTGCGATGTTTGTCAAAGAACCGAGAAGCCCTCCAGGAGGGATGAGATACCTTTGATACCTCAACTAACACTGCAGCCATTTGACAAATGGGCAGTGGATTTCATGGGATCAATCAACCTACCTGGGAAGCGCACTGGTGCAAGATACATCATCATGGCGACAGATTATTTGACCATATGGGTGGAGGCTGCACCAGTTGTTGATTGTTCCGTGGCAGTAGCCACGTGGTTCTTGTTCGACAATATTGTCACTCGATTTGGCTGCCCCAAGATATTGATGAGTGATCAAGGCAACCACTTTCTCAATCGCACCATCAACGCATTGAGGGAGGAACTGCAGATACAATGCAAGAAGAGGACGCCGTATCATCCACAGGAAAATGGCATGGTGGAAGCTTTCAACAAAATCTTGGAACATGTGCTGACAAAGGTGTGCAATGCCAACCGTGATGACTAGGATCTTAAAATCCCAGCCATCTTGTGGGTGTATGGCACCATGTGTAAATGGTTGATGAGATAGACGCCATTCAAGCTAGTGTATGGGCAAGAAGCGATTATGCCTATGGAGTACATCATTCCGAGTCTACGCATAGTGGCAGCAATAGGTATGGATGCTGCAACGACATTATAAGAATGCCTAGTGCAGTTAATACAACTGGAAGAAGATCGCTTTATTGCAATATTCCACCAGGGTGCGGAGAAGGATCGCAAGAAGGCTTGGCACGATCGCCACATAAAAAAAAAAACAGTTTTAGTAGGGTGACTTGGTTCTGTTGTATGACAGCAAGTTTATGAAACATCCAGGAAAATTGCAGATGCATTGGCTTGGTCCATATCGCATCAATAACATCACTTCAGGAGGAGCAGTACAATTGCAACAGTTAGACGGAGCGATACTCCCAAAGTTGATCAATGGTAGCAGGTTGAAGCCCTACAGGTCGGGCTTGGAGTAGTGCGATGTCTGAGTCGCATTGAAAAAAAAAAAATGCAGTTTGCTCGGTGGGAGGATGGCGCGCTGACAGGGACAGGATGCACAAGCAGAGAGTCTTGTGCCGCAAGTTAGGCAAGGGTTCGACAGTGACAGGATTGTGACTGGGTCAGATCAACAATAAATGCCGAAAGTTAAGATAGTTAATTAACGACACTTGTTCAAATGATGGGCATTAATGGCAAATCCGAACGATCAGATGACAGGATCAACGACGGATTTGGGTCATTAAGACAGGATTTAGTTCAAGTTAATGTAGGACTTAGTCATGATTAAGAGGGATTCAGTTGGGCGTTATAAGAATGGGCCGAGGTTGGTCGGAAGGCACTTGTTCGTGATGAGTGAGTTCAGTTTCCAATTGTTGAATTGCACAAGGTTGGGGTGTGTTGCAGCGTGCAGTTGAAGTGTGTTGGGCATGTTTTGGGCTGAGCAAGGTTGAGCCATTTGTTGGCATTGGGGGAATTGAGCGCGGCATGCCGAGTGAGCTGGAGACGGTGGAGATTTCCAGTGAAGCCGAGTCACCCCTCATCCCTGCTACTATTGAGGAAGAGGTCAGTCTCATGGACAAAGTTGCTAACATGATAGTGGGATCGTCCTCCGTGGTGCGCCAGAAGAGGGGGGGACACAGCTTAGCTCCGAGCGGCCCGAGAAGCGGCACACCCTTTCCACTACCCAAGTGCCAGAAGGCATCCCTGTGGAGAGCCCATCGAGCTTGGGGGTCGTGGAATCCGCATTCCATGAAGGAATTTGTGTCACGGATATCCCAGGCTACCGACCTCCATGTCGAGCTAGGGTGCAGCGAGGAAGGTCACTAAGAACTAGCGGTATCAAATACAGATTTCGACAATCCCGCCAAGTATGATTTGTACCACCGACATCGTAACGACGTTGATGCAGCTGCGGTGCAATGATCAAGAGTTGCTGGCGCTGGAAGATGTTATGACGGAACCATTTCAGCCACGAGCACTATCTCCTGTGCCACGCATTCCACATGATTGGGCGCGCGGATTGGAAAAGTCTCGGCTGTTGGGGTTGATCTACATGCCACATTTCGGGTGGTTGACGGAAGCCAATGCTTGCATCAAATAGTTGCTGGCTTGTTTTCATGGTGGGGTGTTATGGTTGGACCGGCAGGTCACCGTGACGGTGGACCTGATTTCTGAGATCACAGGCTTGCCAAATGATGGAGTCGACCCATCGCAATATTTTTAGGGGAAGAACAATGACAAAAATATTGCGGCAAGGTTAAGGAAGCGGTACAAAATGAAGAAAGATGGACGGGATTACCGCTTGGACACTATCAACGAGCTCGCAATCAAGATTGGGGCGCGAATATTGGCTACCAAAATCCTACAGAACACTCGACCCAATCAAGGAAACTCTAGGGTTGTCGCCTGTGCGGAGCTATGTGCAGCAGGCGTGCAGATGAACTGGTCCCTATTTCTACTTAAGTAGATGACGGAGGATGCGCTGGAAGCCCAGGAAGGACAACAGTCATTCATTTATAGCTGCCTGCTGATATTAGTCGCATTGGTCACTTGGATGGAACCCGACATTTATCAAGGAATGGAGGTGGATGCAGTGCAAGAATGCAAGAGAGCGCACTACCAAAACCTGTGGTGGGTGCAAGAACTGGAGCGGCTCAAGGATTGTGTTCATGTATATGTAACTTCGGAATGTATTTCATCTATGTATTTCATATATATTCATTGTACCCTTATTAGAGATGTGTTATTCCTCTATAAGGAAGTGTCGTCATGTGGATTGACAAGTGTCGCAAGTGTGTGTACTTGCCGATGGGTTATTAGACCACCATGTGTGGGGTCGGCCCTGAATTATATATTATATTATGGATGTACCTAGCTAGACAAGTCGGCCCCATAAGGTCACTAGGAAAACAGGTTAGTATAAATAGAGATCAAGAGATCTCTATTTAGATCATTCGAAAAGTCATATCTCTCTCACTCAGAAAGTGGCGCACTAGTGAGGAGGAGAATCATCTGCTTCTAGGATACTATCTCAAGTGTATTTTGGTTGTACTTTGGTTGAGCCATTGCTCTCTCTATCTCTGAGGAAGTTGTGGGGTTTTTCACCTTAGGGTTTTCCCCACGAAAACTCTGTGTCTCTTGTCTCTCATGCTTTTGATTTGTGATGCTTGTCATGCTTATTGTGATTGTTATGCATTGATATACTGTATATGTTATTCTCTCAGTGAAGATCCTAGAGTATTGTGAATTAATGCTCAAAATTTAACATGGTATTAGAGCCAACCTGAGAAGAAGACATTTTGCAGTGACAAAAACTTGAGTTTCTTGTTTATTGGGTTTCTCTCCACATATTTTGGAAAAGCAGTATAGTAGATTGACTTTACTCATCAAGGAGAATCTATCTGTCCAATCAGAATTCAATTCTGAGCATTTTAAGATTTGGCCCTAAACATTAGGGTTTCCACAAAAATAGGAATTTCTTAAATATGAAGACATAGCTGGAAGCTCCTTGCAAAAATCAAAGTTTAGAGCTCTGGATCGAGATTTTTGGCTGGGTAGATCTTCGGGAAACTCAAACCCTAATTCAGGGCTCTCCATAGTGAACCCAGGAGGACAAAAAGGGAAATCTGAAGGGTAAAGCTTTGCTGATCTCAAATTCTTAATACACCAGGCTTATCAGCTCATCAAGGTGCATCTTTCTATCCTTTTAGAAAATTGAAATTCACATTTTGAATTTTTAGGGTTTTTTCGACAAACCCTAATTCGGGACCAGATCCAGCGTTCAGCATTTCAAGTGGTAAGACCTAAATTTTTTCTATTTCCATTTGAAGTACTCTTTAAGATGTCTCACCACACCATGCTTGAGGATAAGCTTGAAGGAGCTGATAACTTCCGAGCTTGGAATTATAGGATTGGGTTAATTTTGGAAGAGAATGAGTTGGACTCATATGTAAAAGAAGACATCCCTATCCCAGAGGATGAAGAAGTTAAGGTATTGCATAAGAAAAACTTGGTCAATGCAAAGAGAATCATTGCTGATTCTATCAAAGACCATCTCATACCCCATGTGTCCTCTCTAAAGACACCCAAGGAGATGTTTGACTCTTTGACCAAGCTATTTGAAGGGAAGAACATAAATCGGAAGATGACCCTGCAGAATCAATTGAAAGGAGTAAAGTTTTCAGAATGGAGAAACCATTCAATCTTATTTTTCAAGGGTCTCCCAGATCACGGAACAACTAGAAGCATTGGATGAAATGGTGGAGAATGGTGAAGTGGCGATGACCACTCTAAATTGCCTACCCAGGTCATGGGATTCCTTTATTCAAGGAATTTGTGCAAGGAAGAAGTTGATCTCCTTCAACAGATTGCAGAAAGAATGCTCTCAAGAAGAAGCTAGGCTTGTGGCCCGAGAAGAAAAGATGGGAAATGAAGATCAACCTCTCACAGCACATGCCAGGAAAGGCAAGTCCAAGAAGGAATCATATCATAACAGAAGATTCTCACATCACCATTATCATAAAGATAAGAAAGATATCAGATACTTCAATTGCAATGAGAAGGGACACTTTGCTTCAGATTGTCCCAAGAAGAAGAAAGACAACAACAACAACTTCAATAAGAAGAAGAAGAATAACAAAAGAAGATATCATGCTCATGCTGCCAAAGATGATGAGCCCCCAAAGAAGAAGGCTAGGGCAGAAAGTGATAGTGATGATGACTCATCAAGTGAAGAAGAATATGTTCTAATTTTTGCTCTCACAGGTACTATCTCCCATGGTTGTAATGATTGGTTGATTGATAGTGGGGCTTCCAAACACATGACTGGGTTTAAGGAATATTTTGTGAATCTATCTGAACATGAATCACCCCATAAGGTGAAACTTGGGGATGATTATCAATATCCAATCAAAGGAAGTGGTGAAGCCTCCTACAACCTAGATTCTGGAAAATCTTTGAAGATGAAAGAAGTCCTTTATGTACCTGGGCTCAAGAAGAACTTACTCTCCATCTCTGCATTGGATGCAAAAGGTATGAGGGTTGCATTTGTGGATGGCCAAGTCCTAATGTGGCCAAAGGGAAAAAACATAGATGATGCAGTAGTGATTGGAGAGCAAGAAGGAGGTTTGTATAAATTGAAGGGACAACCTGAACATGCCATGGTACATGAATCCATGGAGCCAAGTGAACTTTGGCATAGAAGACTTGCACATATGCACTATAGGGAACTTCCAATTGCAAGCAAGGCTGTAGAGGGTCTTCCTGAAATCAAGACCAAACATGAAGGTGTTTGCAAAGGATGTGCAAAAGGTAAGAACATTAAGAAGGCTTTCCGAAGCAGTGAAAGCAAGGCAAAAGACATCCTGGAAATCATCCACTCAGATGTATGTGGTCCTATGTCATCCAGTTCTCTGAGTGGGTATGTTTACTATGTCTCATTTATTGATGACTTCTCCAGGAAGACTTGGGTATACTTCTTGAAGAAGAAAGATGAGGTGTTTGATAATTTCAAGGAATTCAAAACCTTGATGGAGAATCAAACTGACAAGAAGATCAAAACATTCAGATCCAATAGTGGTGGAGAATTCGCCTCAGGTGACTTCAAGAAGCTTTGGAGTGATTCAGGGATTTAGAGGGAGTTGACTGCTCCTTATAATCCTCAACAGAATGGAGTTGCAGAGAGGAAGAACCGAACAATCATGGAAGCAGCAAGGGAAATGCTGCATGACCAGGATCTACCTATGCATCTATGGGCAGAAGCAGCTAGAAGATCTGTATATGTGTAGAACATAACACCCCACAAGATATTGGACAACAAGATACCAGAAGAGGTCTTTTCTGGTAAGAAACCTTAAGTCATCCATCTCAGAATATTTGGTTGTCCAGTATACACTCATGTCCCAAAGGAAAAGAGGACTAAACTATATCCTTCAGGAAAGAAGGGTATCTTTGTGGGTTATAGTGAAAGCTCGAAGGCTTACAAAATATACTTTCCAGGGTTCAAGAAGATTGATGTCAGCAGGGATGTAACATTTGATGAAAACTCAGCATTCATCAAATCAAGGAAGGCACCTATCGAAGTTTATGAAGAACCTAAGGAAACTAGATTTCAAGACACTACCATGACTGAAGCAGTTCCAGAAGTTGTTCATGAGTTTGAAGATCTGCAAGAACCTGTAGATCCACCCCGTGAGGATAACACTCACAAGAGGAAACCTGCATGGGCTAGAGAGCTCATTCAAGATGCAGAAAATTTGGCATTCCAGAAGAAGAACACAGAGCAAAGAAGAGAACCAGATCACATACCAGCTATGTTGCTTTACTCTGTGACATTATGAACAAAGAGCCTTCCAGTTATGAAGAAGCAGCGGAAAAGAAAGAATGGAAGGATTCCATGGTTGAGGAATACCGATCAATAATGAAGAATGATGTTTGGGATGTTGTACCAAGACCTAAAGAGAAGTCTGTTGTGACTTCTAAATGGATCTACAAAATCAAGCATGCTGCAGATGGCAGTGTAGAGAAATACAAAGCAAGATTCATAGCTCGTGGCTTCTCTCAGAAAGAGGGAATAGATTATGAAGAAAATTTTGCACCTGTAGCCAGGTATACTTCCATCAGAACAGTATTTGCCCTAGCTGCAGCGATGAAATGGAAAATACACTAGATGGATGTCAAGACTGCTTTCTTGAATGGTGTAGTTGAAGAGGAAGTATATGTGGAGCAGCCACTCGGTTTTGAAATACATGACAGGGAGTCATATGTGTGCAGATTGAAGAAAGCCTTGTATGGCTTGAAACAAGCTCCCAAAACTTGGTATGGTAGGATGGACAGTTTCCTATCTAGTTTGGGTTTTACCAAGAGTAAAGCGGATTCCAACCTCTACTACAAGGTTGAGGAAGGGAATCCTGTGATTCTACTCCTATATGTGGATGACTTATTTGTAACAGGAGATGACACACTGATTGCAGATATGAAGAGGAAGCTTGCTGCTAAGTTCGATATGAAATATTTGGGAATGATGCATTATTTCCTAGGTATGTAGGTGTGGCAGAGTACAGGTGGGATCTTCCTTGGTCAAGGGAAGTACACGGTAGATATCCTAAAGAGATTCAGGATGATGGATTGCAAGGCCATGGCCACACCTATGGCATCGAATCTGAAGCTTCTATGTGATGCTTCATCTGAGCCGATTGATGTCTCTATGTATCATCAGATGATTGGGTCCTTGATGTACCTGACGAACACGAGACCAGATATTTGCTTTGCGGTGAACACATTGAACCAATTCCTGATTGATCCGAGGAGTGTTCACCTAGTTGCTGTAAAGCATGTTCTAAGGTACCTGAAGGGTACAGTGGATTATGGGCTCAATTATGAAGCGAATCAAAAGTTTAACCTGCAGGGTTATGTTGATTTAGATTGGGCTGGCAGTGCTGCAGATAGGAAGAGCACATCTGGGGGCTGCTTCAGTATGGGATCAGGTGTGATCTCTTGGTTTAGCAGGAAGCAGTCCTGTGTAGCACCGAGTACAGCTGAGGCAGAGTATGTTGCAGCCTGTTCAGCTAGTTGTGAGGCAGTATGGCTACGGAAGCTACTATCTGAGTTATTTGATCTCCCATTGGATGCTACTGGTATCTTCTGTGATAACCAGAGTTGTGTGAAGCTGTCCGAGAACCCAGTGTTTCATGACAGGTCAAAACACATAGAGATCAAATATCACTATATCAGGGATATGGTGCAGAGAGGAGCTGTGAAGCTCCTGTATGTTGCGACGGACGAGCAGATTGCAGATGTGCTGATGAAGCCACTAGCCAGGGTGAAGTTCGAGTACTTAAAAGAGAGGCTTGGTGTTCTTCGGATTGATGACACTTAGAGGAAGAAGTGATGGACACATTTGCTGAAGCCATTCCAAGCATGTTGGAAGGAGGATCCTTCACATGGCTATGAATGTAAGTGCTGGATGATGAGCATCAGGATGATGTTCTGATTTCTGCTTTGTATGATCAGTTGGATCATTTTTATATGTATGTATGTATGCTGGATATGATCAATTGGATCATTTATATGTATATGTATGTACGCATCATGTTGGATGCTGGATATGATCAGTTGGATCATTTATATGTATGTACGCATCATGTTGGATGCTGGATATGATCGGTTGGATCATGTGTATGTATTTTGTAGAAGCATCATGTTGGATGCTTGGACCATGTATCTGTATATGTATCAGGTGGATACATTGTATGATCAGGTAGATCATGTATGTTGATATGTATCATGTATTTATATTTGTATTAGGTGTATACACTATGTGATTAGGTGGATCATGTATAATGATATGTATCAGGTAGATACTTGGTATGCATCGGGTAGATGCATTGTATGATCAGGATGATCATGCATGACGAGCTTCAGGATGTTGCTCCAGATGACGTGCAGCAGGATGTTGCAGTGATGATGATCAGGATGATCATGTGTACATCAGGATGATGTATGGTGAGTATCAGGCTGATACTCTGTGGCTGTGGAACAGGTTTTGTAGATAAGCATGTAATTTGTGCCCTAGGAGATTTGCAGATAGTCTTTCGAGATTTTTCCTACAACATGTAATTTGTACCCTGGGATATCTGGCAAATGCTCTTTCGAGGTTTTTCTTGGGAGGACATATAATTTGTGCCCTGGGAGATCCACAGATAGTCTTTCGAGGTTTTGCCTATGGCATATAATATATGCCCTGGGATATCTGGTAGATGCTGTTTCGAGGTTTTGTCCTATGGCATGTAATTTGTGCCCTGGGAGATCCGATAGGTTGAGCCGTGTGCTCGTAATCAGTCCTGGGATGCTCTTTCAAGGTTTTGCCATGACCACATGTAATTTGTGCCCTGGGAGATTCGATAGGTTGAGCCTTGTGCTCATAATCAGTCCTGGGATGCTCTTTCGAGGTTTTGTGGTGACCACATGTAATTTGTGCCCTGGGAGATCCGATAGGTTGAGCCTTGTGCTCGTAATCAGTCCTGGGATTCTTTTTCGAGGTTTTGTGGTGGGGTCACATGTAATAAGTCCTGGAGATCTGGATAGGATGAAAAAGGCCTAAGATGCTCTTTAGAGTTCTTGCTAGTCAAGAGACTCTTTTAAGGTTTTGTGACGCATGTAATAAGTCCTGAGATTTCCACAGTATGGCAAGTGATGATGAAGACCTATAGTTGGTGGGCCTACATCCAGAATGAAAAAGCACTTGCTCTGTAGAACTTCCTATGACGAGTAGAGTCAAATATTGGTTGAGATAGCAGAAACAGTGACGATGATGATGATGATGCATCGATGACGATGATCCCGAGAAGAAGACTTGTCTAGCAGATCTGTGTCGAGAAATACCTTCCTAGTTAAGAGGGAGTGTTGATGTATATGTAACTTCAGAATGTATTTCATCTATGTATTTCATATATATTTATTGTACCCTTATTAGAGATGTGTTATTCCTCTATAAGGAAGTGTCGTCATGTGGATTGACAAGTGTCGCAAGTGTGTGTACTTGCCGATGGGTTATTAGACCAGCATGTGTGGGGTCGGCCCTGAATTATATATTATATTGTGGATGTACCTAGCTAGACAAGTCGGCCCCATAAGGTCACTGGGCAAACAGGTTAGTATAAATAGAGATCAGGAGATCTCTATTTAGATCATTCGAAAAGTCATATCTCTCTCACTCAGAAAGTGGCGCACTAGTGAGGAGGAGGATCATCTACTTCTAGGAGACTATCTCAAGTGTATTTTGGTTGTACTTTGGTTGAGCCATTGCTCTCTCTATCTCTGAGGAAGTTGTGGGGTTTTTCACCTTAGGGTTTTCCCCACGAAAACTCTGTGTCTCTTGTCTCTCATGCTTTTGATTCTTGTGATGCTTGTCATGCTTATTGTGATTGTTATGCATTGATATACTATATATGTTATTCTCTCAGTGAAGATCCTAGAGTATTGTGAATTAATGCTCAAAATTTAACAGATTGTGCCACGCAGTTCTGGTTTTATTGGGAAGCGCTGCAGGCGGCCGCCGAGCAGATTCTGCATTTGACTCAGGCCACTGTTGAGAAGTACAAGGGGATTTCCCAGTTCGTGATCGGCCCACATAGTATCTACGTACAAGTGCGTCGTGATACAAATAGGCAGTGGTTGTAGACCCCCTATAACTTAACAGATGAAGACTTGGATCCGATCATCAACGACTGACCGGTCGAATGGCATGGACCAGTTATTCAGGAGGAGGATTCTATGGGGATACCATCCAATGTGCCAGTCATGGACGAACCGCATCATATGTCAGATGAGGAATCATCGCAGACCCCTACGGATGATGAGCGTCAGGTTGAAGAAGGGAGAACGAAAGGACACCAGGACCATGGGATAATTAGTGGGATCCCGTTGTCGTTGGAGGAGTTTTTTGGCCGCCTAATACTAGCAATCACGAATGCATCCACTGGGGCGGCTAGAGAAATGACGGTAAAGGAAGATGAAGGTTTCCATGTGCTCACTACTCGTCTGGATTCCTTGTGCGATATTGTTTTGAAGAAGGCACTGGAAGGAGGATCGGTGCAGCCAGTTGGCGCAATCGGCACTGAGCCACAGGTCAGGAATGTTGATATTCCCCCGACTGTGATTGTGACTGACAATGAGGCTTTCAAAGCCTTGCTGCAGCCATTAGAGAAAGTGACCATCAATGTCAATGCACTACCAGCGAAGGCATTGACAACTATGTAGGCAGTTTCTAGCCGGGAGATGGCGGATAGGATGCATGAGATCAACAGTAAGTGCTTGCGCTTGCAAGAAAGCGAGGCAGTTGTGAAGAAAGCGGTCAAAGAGTTAACATGGAGGCCAGCTATAGCGTGATAGGCTGTGCATGCATTGGAAGAGGACATCAAAAAAGAATGAGTTGAGAAGGATCGAGTGATCAAAGAATTGAAGTAGGCACAAGATCGCCTCATTGTGGAGAAGGCCACCTTGTGGGATCAAAATGTGTGGGTAGAGACGACCATTGCCAAGGCTTGTCACCATGTGCCGGAGCCCACTGCAGCGTTGGATGTGATTTAACGCATGCAGCGACTTGGGGTTGTCATTTTCCAGCTGCAGCACGACAATTATGAGTTAACATCCCTGGTGGACCCTGGCACACCCCAAGCGCCGATGGACGACTGCAAACATGCCATTGAGGAGGTAGCGGCACAGATGGGGGAGCTGGAAATGACAACGACAAAAAGCACAGCAAACACTATATAGTTTTGGGGACACATTGTTTAGGATGAGTAGATTGAACAATTAACCAAGCTCAGGCAGGAGGTGGAGGGGAAGTTGGCGACACTAAAGACAACGATGCGCATGATGCCACCAATGGAGCAGGTTTCCAAGTCCGTGGATTTAAAAGAGTTGCAACAGCGCATCACCAAGGTTGACAAGCGTCAGAAGAAGCACATTGCACAGCTGGAGGAGTTGCAAGAGATTGGCATTCAGTTTATGACTAAAGTCGGCATGGTACTCCAGGCTGTATAGGAAGGTTGCCAACAAGTTGCGGAAAAGCTGAGTGAGCATAAATATTCCCAGGATGTGATTGATAGTTAGGCGGTGGCTATGGCAGTAAAGGTGCAGGTCACGGAAGTCCATCAACAGTACGAGGATTTCAGGTTCAAGACCACTGAGTACACCATGTCCTGTTGACATGGCTTGAGGGCGACCCACAAGATTGTGTTGGGGGCCTGTTGGCAGGCGGTTAGTAAACAAGCTTTTTTTTTTTCTGGGTTATTGGACTTCTTGTTTGCTCATTTTCCTTTCCTTGTACGTAGGTCAGCTTAGCTTTCCCCGTGTCTACTCGCCTCTATCTACAATGTAGCCTGCGTCTACCCACAGTTTTCCTTCATACAGTAGCGTACAACTCCAAGATTGATTAATTTATGGTCTTGGATTGTTGTTGGGTTGGTTTTGAGTGTTCCTAAGTCTTAATTGGCTCGATTCCTGACTGTTCCATGCCCCGTTTGTGACCAGAAACTCCTTTTTCTCTTTGTTTTGAGCCTTGTTGGTTTATCACCATTTTTTATTTTCTAGCTCATTACATTGGCTGAGTCTCACTGTTTGGGTTTTTCTGGGTTGTCTTAGTGATCTGCTCTGCATTTCTTTAACCGAATAGGTAGATTTCACTTGCATTTTTTCATTTCATTATATTGAAAAAATACAAAAACATAGTTTTGCATTTTCCTTTCCATTATAAGAGAAAATACAAAAAGTATTTGCTTTCCGTATTGGATTTTGCATTTAAGTGCTTGTGCTTTCAGCTAGGACTTGCTTGTGCATTGTAAGTTTAAAAGAATTGCATTTTATTTTGAACCGTTGGATTGATTATCATTTTAGTGGCATTGTTTTTATTTGATAGACGAGTCTAGAGTTTTTCGATTGTGCATATTATTGAGTCCTATACATCATCAGTTTCACTACCATATCCTTTGAGTAATTACAACCATTTAAAATCAACACTTAATCCTAAAATTGATTAGAATGATTTTTCTTTTATAGGGTGCACCAACTAGTATAGGTTTAGAGTCTTGGAATAGATCATTGTGAGTTAAAAATCCAAGACTACTAGACGAAACATTATGTGTCTAACCAGAGAGTGGTGAATTCCATAGTATACATTAGTGTTCTCAGGAAGCTCTACTTAGACCAGAGTTAAGCATGAGGTCACGGGAAGTTGGTTGCATAGATAGCCCTCCAATACAGGTTGAACGTGGGGGATATTTCCAGGATTTGTTCGTGTATGGGGGCTCTTAAGGGATCTGTACCTCTTGATTTTTGGGCTTTGCTACCTTGCCCATATGATGGATCTCACCTGTGGCTGTCCTCCTGAGCATTGGTTATATTGTGGTGACCTTAGTTTCCTTACTTACGTATCGTATAGGGCATTCGTAGTGGTTATACTGCGGTTGTCTTGAGTCAGATAGGGGTTGGACACCACAATTGCCTGTTATATAGGGATTTGACCCTGTGCATGCAGTGAAGTCTGGGAACCCTTCTAACTAATTCTATTACCTCTAGTTATAGTTTGGGAGTCTCAAGCCTCTCCTAGGAGAGACATACCAACTGTAGTGACGGGAGGTCCCTTGACCCAGTCCTGTTTGTGTGCATTTGGCTGTAGTTTCTTTAGGTGTGTTCTCTTTGATCGTTAGTTTGTCCATTAGGGGACGCTTTGATTTATTGACTCTTTGGAGGTATCGTGGTGCGAGGTCCAACTCTCCGCCGGTCTCTTTGGTTGGCTGGTTTACCGGCCGCCGAAGTTACACATCGTGTTCATAGGGGATGCCGGAAGTACCTCTCCAATTATTCTGATTCTTTTGAAGTGCTTCGCGCTGACATCATCACTGCTCATTCTGGAATGGGAGAAATCCCTATGAATCCATCGGGTAGAGTCGAATACGCTTCTGCTCCTCCTACTCCTAGAGAGGAATGTGGGGGCGATCCATTACAACCAAAGACTCAACCTCATATGTTTGGATCAAATCCACCCGAGGACAAACCATTTGATCCTTCGAATCCACATAATTTCCTATATGGGATACCGAATTTGCATGTTAACACAGTTCCTACGACCACTATGTATGCTACCCCATTTTCTTATGGTATGCCTAGTTACACCAGAGTTAACCCTTCCACTATGTCTGGTAGTCATGCTAACACTAGTCATGGTGTTGGAAACACTGCACCCACTCAGGGCAATAGCCTCACTGGGGGCACCACATTTTCTACTCACACACATAATATGGGGACTGGCCATATCCCTTCAAACATTCCAAATTTTGGAGGAAGGCCACCTCTTAGGACTACCCATCCTAATGGGAACACTGTTCGAAATACGACTCATAATCCATAGTACAATAAACATGCCTATACACATCAACCTAGGACCATGTCCGCTAATGTTAACAATCCTCCTAATACCGGGAAGTGGATACATACCATATACTTTTACGTCTGCTCCTGCTACTAGTAATGCTAATGTAGGAGGTGGGAATATACCTTATACTTATGGTCACAACAAGACTTCTCCTGTTACTAGTAATTCTTATGCAGGGGGTGGGAACATACCTTACAATTATGGTCATTACAATACGGTTCCCGCTACGAGTAATACTTATATGCCCCATAATTATGGTTGTAACCCTTACTATAATACAGTCGATTCTGGCCCTCATTACAACCCACCTCTTTACGGCACTCATAATACACATATACCTGCTTACTCTCACATGGTTTAGGTTGGGGAAGTTTATCGGCCTTATGTCCAGGGTCATGGTAATGGTCCATCTTATCCTTCAGGTCCTTATAATCAACTTTTTATGGGAGCTTATAATCAAGCTTTACAGCCGCAACTCCCATTCCTTGCTCGATTGAATCCTCCGGATCTTTCGAAGCTCACATGATCATCTCGATCATCATCATAGCATCATCCTGATGCATATCATCATCACATGATCATCCTGATCATCATCATACTGAAAATCATCCAGAGCATCGTCCTGATGTTCATCACACAACACTTACATCCACAACCATGGGAAGGATCCTCCTACCACCATGCTTGGAATGGCTCCAAAAAATGTGTCCCATCACTTCCTCCTCGAAGTATCTTCTATCTGAAGAACACCAAGCCTCTCTTTGAAGTATTCGAACTTCACTCTGGCTAGTGGTTTGGTGAACACATCTGCAATCTGCTCATCCGTAGCATCATACTGGAGCTTCACTGCTCCTCTCTGCACCATATCCCTGATATAGTGATACTTGATCTTGATGTGCTTCGACTTGTCATGGAACACTGGGTTCTCAGACAACTTCACACAACTCTGGTTGTCATAGAAGATACAAGTCGCATCCAACTGGAGATCAAACAAATGAGATAGTAGCTTCCTTAGCCATACTACCTCACAACTAGCCAAACAAGCTGCAACATACTCTGCTTCGGCTGTACTCAGTGCTATGCAGGATTGCTTCCTACTAAACCAAGAGATCACACTTGATCCCATACTGAAGCAACACCCCTAAGTGCTCTTCCTATCTGCAGCACTGCTTGCCCAATCTGAATCAACATAACCCTCTAGGTTAAACTTTTTTTCGCATCATACTTGAGCCCATATTCAATTGTACCCTTCAGGTACCTCAGAATATGCTTTACAACAATTAGGTGACATGTGTGGGATTTGTCAGGAATTGGCTCAAGGTGTTCACCACAAAGCAAATATCTGGTCTTGTGTTCGTCCGGTACATCAAGGACCCAATCATTTGATGATACATCATGGAATCAACTGATTCTGATGAAGCATCACTCAATAGCTTCAGGTTCGATTCCATAGGTGTGGCCATGGCCTTGTTGTCCATCATCCTGAACCACTTTAGGATCTCTACTGCATACTTCCCTTGTCCAAGGAAGATTCCATCTGCACTCTGCCACACCTCCATGCCTAGAAAATAGTGCATCATACCCAAGTCCTTCATCTCAAACTTGGCAGCAAGCTTCGCCTTCGTGTCGGAAATCAACCTATCCTCACCTGTCACAAACAGGTCATCCACATATAGGAGGAGTATCAATGGATTGCCTTCCTCAACCTTGTATCAAAGGTTGGAGTTCGCTTTACTCTTAGTAAAGCCTAAGGTAGACAGGAAGCTGTCTATCCTGCTATACCATGTCCTGGGTGCTTGTTTCAAGCCATACAAGGCTTTCTTTAACTTACACACATATGAATCCCTGTCATGTGTCTCAAAACCGAGTGGCTGCTCCACATACACTTCCTTTTTGACTACACCATTCAAGAATGTTGTCTTGACATCCATCTGGTGTATCTTCCACTTCATCACCGAAGCCAGAGCAAGTATTGTTCTGATGGAAGTGTATCTGGCTATAGGTGCAAAATTCTCTTCATAATATATCCCTTCTTTCAAGGAGAAGCTACGAGCCACAAACCTCGCCTTGTATTTCTCTATGCTACCATCTGTAGCATGCTTGATCTTGTAGATCCACTTGGAAGTCACAATAGACTTCCCTTCTGGTCTCGGGATCACATCCCATACATCATTATTCATGATCGACTGGTACACCTCGATCATGGCATCCTTCCATTACTACATCCTTGATCCTTCAGATTCTTCAATATCTTCAATAGGTAGTTTTCTTGAACTTCGTTGCTGGAACAAATGTCATTGTACTTCTTTTGTAGGTGATTGTACACGATCTTTCCTACAAGTCAAATTAAATTGCATGTTTAGAAACATCTCATAGTTTTCAGAACAAATTCTTACACATAAAGGCATATGTCATACAGTCATGCAATTATCTTAGCCAATGCTTCAATACAACATTTATCCATATCCCGTAACTTTCTATATGCCTTCCATCTCTACCAGAACATTATTAAGAGTGTGCACAACTCCCAACATGTCAGCAAAGAGGTTTCATTCTATATAAGTAGCAATGGAATGTTGTACAGTACCATAGGCCACTTACCCATTACTATATTAGTAGGATATTGTTCATTAATGCAATTTTCTAAAATCATAATATACATCCTAAATCTAGGAACATAAGTATGTACATGACTGAACAACATCATTTAAGTAATCATATATATAGGAAATAACAATTCAAATACTTATCTTTGTTTGGTTGTTGGGTGGACTCTCTCTCAATCTTTGCTTCCTTACATAAATTACTGGAGTGTACTCCCTCTTGATCTTTGTTTCCTTGCAGGAACTACTGGAGTGTGCTCCCTCTTGATCTTTGCTTCCTTGCAGGAACTATTGGAGTGTGCTCCCTCTTGGTCTTTTCTTCCTGGATTATCTATCTTTGAACTTATATCCATCTTGGACCATTATGCATGCTTAAGTGTGCACTAGTGTCATCATTGTGTCATCCTCAAGATATCATACATAATCATACATGCCTTAGTATAATCTCAATACTATCAAAACATTATGATTCTAAATAATCTTAAACATGTATGGTTATGGTCATTTCATACACAAGTAATTTATCACAAGCGTTAGTATTCAAGGTTTGACCATAGGATGCTTCTGGTTTGTTATATCATTAATCAAAGTAAGAAGCATAATATGCATAAACCCATGATTACTCAAGCTTATAACTTCATGAATAATCATTATCAATCATACAAAAGGTATACTTATATAAGATCCTAACACAAGGTAGGATTCTAACTTGATACAGGAAAAGAACATACCTGGATTATCATGTTTGCTAGTTATGTCTAACATACCCAAACAATGTCTTCTTTGTTCTCTTCAATGATTTAGAAACCTTGTGCTAGTAACCTGCATATCTCATAAGTTAAGCATTGTAGAACCAAATTATACATACCTCGTAAGTAGAGATTCTATGTGATCAATGGCTATGGATGAGTCTTTGTATTCATGTCACCATGGTCATATGTTCTTGAACTAGAACTTGATTTGTCTTTCTTGATGTACCTTTCATGTTAGCAGACAACATCATCCTCATACAACACCACAATGCATTAGTACAATCATAAGTGTCATAACCCTAATCAATGAATGTATTCTATCATTCACATGCATTCATACTTTTACTAAGGTGATAAGACAAGTTTAAAATTAATCAAGATTGTACTAACCTCATTAATATGAAGACAAACTTAATCATGAACAGATTTCAAAACATACATGTATCTCCTCAAGTCATACCTATCGGGATTGCTGGTAGTCTTCTTTTGTAATTCCTTAGCCTCATCTCCCTCTGGAACTGGAACTTCTTCATTTATGAAGGTGTCCAAATCATTCTCTTGTAGGATTAACCCAATCCACTTTGATTTGAACTATTGGATGAAACAATATAATGAACTTTTACGCAGTGCCACGTGTCACTATTTCAACTTTTGCCTCTGAAACTAGGACATGTGAAACTAAAGTCCATGCCCTAACTGCCAATTTTTGTGGAATTCAATTTGGAGCTTCCTAGCCGGAGATATGACCTTTGTGTCTAGGTCACATGTTTAGAACTGCATTATGGAAGAGGCAGAAACCCTAACTTGTATGAATCATATATCACAAAGTACAACGAATCTGAGGTTGATATTTGGACACAAGGTACATGAACATTTCATCTTCGGCCTGTAAAAGTTTCATATCCCGAACCTTCTCCAAAACTGATTTATAGAGAAAGTGTTACGATGACTAGTTTTTACTAAAATAAGCCCTAGCTTCCAATTTGTTGCGAGTGCAACAATTGTCGTAAATGCCATACAAATCCTTTCTTCATGCTAGATATGATACCATGTTAGTTTTTCATCATTTAATTCAACATGATCTAGGATCTTAACTGAGAGAACAACATGTACAACATATCAAACACAAGAGACAAGAGACACAAAACATTTCACTGGGGAAAACCAAGAAGGTGAAAAACCCCGCAACTTCCTCAGAGATAGAATGATAACCAATACAAAGATCACAAAGATCAAACCCCAAAACAAGAGATAGTATCCTAGGAGCTTCTCCTCCTCCACTTGTGCGCGCTCCTCCTCTCTCTCACTAATGCGAAGTGAGTGAGTGAGTGAATAGAATGAGAGAGTCACACTCTCTATTTATACTTTACTTTGACTTGCCTTTTACTCTAACTGGGATGATCTCCCTTAGGAGAGTCTAATAACTGATTACCACTTGTCACTGGGCCGACCCCACTAGGGTGGTCTAATAACCCTTTAACCGATATTGGGCCGACCTCTCTAAGGTGGTCTAATAACTCGTCAAGTATAAGTTGCGACACTTGCAAATACAAATGACGACACTTCCAACCAGAGGAATAATACATCTCCATTGGGGATACAATAAAGTACAAATGTAATACATACAATATACAAGTGAATATA
Organism: Larix kaempferi; assembly: GCA_027924585.1. Taxonomy (NCBI): domain Eukaryota; kingdom Viridiplantae; phylum Streptophyta; class Pinopsida; order Pinales; family Pinaceae; genus Larix; species Larix kaempferi. Next base: position 6,303,721 of record BSBM01000229.1, read on the forward strand.
TTCCGAACTTACAAATACACTAACAAAATTTTGCAACAAAATTGCATTTATTTCTCGCTGCTCTTCAAAGTTTTTAATGTTGTCTTGTTTAATGCTGAGCAACTCAACCTTCAGACTTTTGACCGTCTCTAACATCTCATTGGATGTTGTCTCTCCTTATGGAGAATTTGGATTCCTTTGGACATTCCCAAGTTCGAGGGGAAGGGTGGTGAGGATCCGGGTGATCATGTCATGACTTTTCACCTTTGGTGCTCATCAAACTCGTTAAATCACAATTCCGTTCATTTGAGACTATTTCCACGCACCCTCACGGGGGCAGCCGCGAAGTGGTATGTCGAGTTTCCTGGGGGCATGTATAGGGGTTTGAATGAGATACCCTTGGTTTTCTTGGATCATTTCCAGCTTCCAGTTCACTACGATACTGGCACTGATCTCTTGTCTACCTTCCGTCATATTAAGGCCACACACATATCTAACCACGTTCAAGAGTGGAGTCGATGGAAGAGGCTAGTGAAATCCAACATTCCTCCAGAGTTTCTGTTGGAATGGTTTCTCAAGTATTTGATTCCATACATTTCTAAGTATGTTTCGATGTCTGACATTACGACTGAGGAACAAGCTATATTAAAAGTCCAACAACTAGATTTACTCTATGCTCAATCTAGCATCCTGTATGACATTATTCTTGACGCAACGCGATCACGACATGAGCCCAAGCCAGTTCCTGGACCACATGCCGATGGCATTGTTGGATCTGCAAGTACTCAACCCATAGATTTGGTTGCTAATCAAATGCAAAATTCGTCACTTAACCAATCTACTCTCGGACAGGTTCACACCTTATCCAGTTCCACCCCATCGTCTGATGTACACGCTATGCAATCGGCTAACCCATCGGGTAACCAGCAGCCTAGTGGTAAGAACAAGGGGAGCAACAATCGTAAGGGTGGAAATAATGGGAACAATGGTAGTAATCATAATACTCCTCGGAAAGAGAACGCCAACCCTCCTCGGGACGGCGGAAATGTTGGTGGGGACCGTAAACCTAGGCGTAAAGTGAAATACCCTTGCAAGCTTTGTGGGGAAGATCATCTTACTCACTTGTGTCCTCGAATTGAAGAAGCATCGAAGCATCTTGCACTGAGCCCAAATGTGTTGAAAGATCCCCTTCCACATCATCAAAATATGGCTTCGAATGCTCCCGCTACTGGTTATGGGACCAATGAACTTCCAAGACTGCTTCCCATGATGGTGGATTTGGATGCGTGAATATGGTTAAATCAGAGGTTGGTGTTGCTACTCGTTAATGTGATTATGGTGCACCACAACCGAATATGGGGAATGAGACTCCTCCTCCTCCTGATACCTCTTTGCATATCGAGAAGCCCACTACTATGCCGCAGATACCGAAAGGTTTTCTCAAGCGCTCTATGCATAATCCCAATGCTCAAGCCGCCCATAACTACTCTATTGTAGGAGATTTGGGTCAAAATCCATGTGCCATGTTGGCTCTTAAGGCTTTACAGGCATGTCCTTCTCAAAGGCATGCCCTTTTGTGTGCTTTAGGAATTCAGGATGGGGGAAGTCCTAATGTTATCAAGTTTGACACTACTGACATCCAACCTCGCTTACCTTACCATGTGGCTTTTCAAGTCCATGTGGAGTGCTGGCAAAATATCGTCAAAAGAATGGTGGTTGACGAAGGTGCTTCTATGTCAGTGGTGTCTTTATCTTGTTGGAAAGCTCTTTTCTCTCCTCCCTTATCCAAGTTTATGACCATGCTCACTGCATTCGACGGTCGGTCATTTAAACCGCATGGTATTCTCTTCCCTTGTTGTCCGCTTGGGTGGGAAATTCATGCCTATTGAAGTCGAGGTGGTTGATTCACCCATTGAATACAACCTTCTCCTGGGTAGGAATTGGATTTATGCTATAAGAGAGGTCGTGTCCTTTGTCCTTAGAATTATTTTCTTTCCACATGAAGGCAAGATTGTGACGATCGACTAGCTAGATTTTGTTAGTCCCTATTCCATAGCATCCACGAGACCTGTTTTCCCCCAAGTCAAATATTCTCAGCTGACAACTGAGAACATGGGTGTCGGATTGTACCCCTCATTGTCGGGATCTTTTGATTTCCCTGCACCAATTGCTTTTATTGGAACCATTTCCGATAATGCACCTCCTCCATAGAATAATGTACTATTCCGGACTTTGTATTTTAATGATCCACGAACCTTATCGTCCACGAGTTCCACGTCTAAAGACATTGCGCATGTTGGAATGGATATGCGACTGTCTGCTGCTGAGCTTGCATATCGATATATTCAACACGCCACTATAGAGCGGGATCTTTCCTCTTCACGGATAGAGGAGGAAGATCCCGTTATGCTGCTGGAATGGGCAGTCGACTCATCTTGTTTGCACGATTGTCTTGATGGTACTTTACCTTCAGATGAAGCTATTGTTGAGGCCACGTGTGGTAGTGAAAGACCTTGGGAAGACATGCATCATTGCTCCTATTTTCTTCCCAACCCCAATCTTATCGAGCAAGACGAGTTTAGGATGATTCTTGCCGAGATGGTTGGTCACCCTATGGTTCCTTGGGATTCGCATGGGATTTATGCAGAGGGGAACATGGCTAATATTTCCCCTACCATACCGATCAACATTTCTTGTACACCCATAAAGGTTGAGAACATTTACATCGGTGCTGATTGCTCTCTTGAGGAGGTTGGCATTTATATCGGTGCTGATTGCTCTCTTGAGGAGGTTGGAGGTTGTTTAAGGAATTTTGGGAAGCTTTCGCTTGGTCATATGAGGATATTCCAGGAATAGACCCCAGCATTGTCGAACATGAGATTATAACATATCCCAATGCTAAGCCAATTCGACAACGCCTTCGTGCTGTGAACCCTAGAAAGGCAGCCACGATCAAGGCAGAGGTGGAGAAACTGCTTAAGGTTGGTTTTATCTACCCAGTTCCCCTTATCGAATGGGTATCAAATCCCATTCCTATGGATAAGAGGTAGGGAACTATCTGTGTATGCACTGATTTTAGAGACCTGACCTGTGCATGTCCGAAAGACAATTTCCCCACTCCATTCATAGATCAGATCTTGGATGCTTGTGCGGGAAGCGAAGTTTTTTCGTTCATGGACGACTTTTCAAGATACAACCAGATACAGATAAAGCCCGAGGAAAAACACAAGACTACTTTTATTTGTCCTTGGGGTACATTTGCGTACCGGAAGATGCCCTTCGGCCTTAAAAACGCTGGAGCCACTTTTCAGTGCGCTATGACCTACGCCTTTCATGACCTTAAACGCATAGTGGAGGCATACTTGGATGATCTTGCTGGCCATTCTCGCAAGAGAGTGGACCACCCCAAGCACCTCCATTTAATTCTCGAAAGATGCATACACTACAAGATTCGGTTAAATCCCAATAAGTGCATCTTTGTTGTGAAAACGGGTCGCCTTCTAGGTTTCATAGTTTCGAAAGAGGGTATCAGAGTCGATCCTCTTAAAGTTGAGGCAATACTTCGGTTGCCTCCTTCACGCAACTTACTTCAACTTCAGAGCCTACAAGGGAGAGCCACTTTTCTACGTCATTTTGTAGTGAATTATGCTAATCTTACCAAAGGTTTCGCGTGCTTGTTGAAGAAAGACACACCGTTTATCTGGGATGAGCGAGCCCAGTAGTCTTTAGACGCTTTAAAGAAGGCCTTGGTATCGGCCCCTCTACTTAGTCCTCCTGACTTTGCAAGAGATTTTATACTTTATGTGGCCGCGTCTCAAGGAACGATTGGCATGGTCTTAGTTCAGGTAGATAATGTGCTCATGGAGCATGTGATCTATTACCTTAGTCAAAATTTAGTAGGCGCTGAGCTGAGATACACTCATGTGGAAAAGTTGGCACTTGCGACTGTTCATGCAGTCCAATAGTTACGACATTACATCATGCTTAGGAAAACCACTGTTATAGCGCATATCAATCCATTTCAGTTCGTTCTATCACGACATCTTATAGGGGGGAAGTATAATAAATGGATTGTCATTCTTCAAGAATTTGATCTCGATTTTGCTTCGGTGAAGTCGATGAAAGCCTTGGTTTTTTCTGAGCTCATGTCAGACCTTCCACGACTTGATGAGGATATTGTCCATGAAGATTCCTTTGTGGATGAACACTTATTTCTTATCTCATCTGTGAACCCTTGGTATGGGGATATTGTCGTATATATTCAAACTTTGAAGTTTCCTTCGCACTATTCACGAGACGAACGACGGCGTGTGAAACACCACTCTAAAGATTATACCATCGTCGGCGACACTTTGTATCGTCGCGGAAAGGATTCTATCCTCTTTCGTTGTTTGACTCATGAAGAAGCGAAGCGTGTTCTTAATGATTGCCATGCTGGGGCGTGTGGTGGTCACTTATCCGGGCTTGCAACAGCCCAACGCATTACGCGAGCTGGTTACTTTTGGCCTTTGATCTTCAAGGATTGTATGAACGCCATAAAGAGATGTCACCCTTGCTAGGTGTTTTCTCTGAATGTAAACTCGCATCCAGCGCCCCTTCATCTGGTCGTCACCGTCGGTCCCTTCACCAAGTGGGGTGTGGATTTCATGGATTGCAAACCGGCTTCGGCTGAGGGGAATCACCATATCATTGTGGCCGTGGACTACTTTTCCAAATCGGCTGAGGCCATGCCTACTGTAAAATCCAATGGTGCTACAGCAACCCATTTTGTATTCAATTAGATTATTAGTAGGTTCCATATCCCGAAAGAGATTGTCACTGACCATGGCAGTCACTTTCAGAACAAGATGATGGTAGATTTGTCACTCAAGCTTGGGTTTCATCAAGAAGATTCATCTTGTTACTACCCCCAAGTGAATGGTCAGGTTGAGGCGGTCAGTAAGTCTTTAAAAACCATTCTCCAATGTACCATCCAACAAAGTAAGAGCAATTGGCACATTATGTTATACCCCGCTTTGTGGGCGTATCGAACCGCAGTTAAGACTTCCACTGGGTTCTCACTGTTTCAGCTAGTACATGGTGTGGAGTCTATTCTATCGATTGAATGAAAAATCCCTTCGTTAAAACTAGCCATAGAGCTCCTCCCTGATACGTCGAATATTAAGAAACATTTGATCCACCTTGAGCAGCTTGACGAGCAGCGTCTAGATGCCGCCGTGGCTATAGATGCCAATAAGCGTCGTGTCAAGGTTCAATATGATAGGTCTATCCGTCCCCGGTAGTATGCTGAAGGTGACTTGGTCCTCTTATATGACCAGGATAAAGAACCCCTGGGGATAGTCAAGTTTAACCCCATGTGGCACGGTCCTTACATCGTGAGGAGTGTCCTCGAGAAAGGAGCCTACAAATTGGAAGATTACAAAGGGAATGCCTTGAAGGAGCCTATAAATGGGCTCTACCTCAAGCGGTATTACGCTTGAGCTTCTAGCTTGAGCTAGTACTTTTGTATACTATTGTATAGTTACTCTTGTACATAGTTTACATTTCTTTTGTTTTTTTGGCTTTGCTGATTCTCTTCTATTTGATTGACATATGTCAGCAGAATCTCCTATGTTCTTGGGATTCGCAGATGGTGCTAGCTGTCATATGCAGCGACTCACTTTTGCTGCCTAGGTTATTCACCGGACCATCAGATTGTGTCCTTAGGAGGTGCATGTCTCAGTCCTACATCCAAAAATGTGGATGAGTACAGTGCCGTAGTTGAGCTACTTTGGGATGCTATTTCGCATGGCATCCAATTTTTAGAAGTCCACTTGGATTCACAACTGGTTGTGTCTCAATTGAATGGTCAGTACCATGTGAGGGATCCTACTTTACTACGAATATTCTTAAGGGTAAGACTCTTGGAACATCATTTTGTTTCCATTACATACATTCATGTTCCGAGAAGTTTTAATCATGTATCTAATGCATATGCTAAATATGTCCTAGATTGGCATTTGTCACATTCATAATGAAGCACACAAATAAACATCCATTCATACATACATTTGTACATACACATATAGTTGTTGGAAGGTAGTTAGGATGGGTCATTATCGCAGCACCGCGAGTGCTGCGATACCGCAAAAGGCGGAAAGTTGAGCGCAGACGATGATATTTTATGTAATTTTTTGTCAATTGTACCATGGTATGTGGGTTTTTGGGTCATTTGGACCACAATAGTGAGATTTTGGGTCAGTGTCAGTTAAGAAGTTGTTAGTAAGTGGACAAGCAATGTAAAGGCAGAATCCTATAAATAGATGTAGATGTGTAGGTATTGGATAGGAGAATTGAAGCGATCATCTTATGTTGAAAACCTTTTTGGAGATCTTGATGCAGAGATGTAGAGCTAAGTATTTTGTATTTGGGTTTTTGCAGAGTTAATATAATGAGACAAAGCTGTTTTGCAGAATCCCTGTGTTTATTTTGTTCATTGGTGGTAATGCATGTTGCGATATGAATCTATGAATGATGCAATGTTTCCTTGTTGCAATTAATGCTTTACTGTTATATTTGCCGCGATGATGAATGGTTCTTTTGAATGATGCTATAAATAGAAATGATGTCTGAGTTAAATGCATAGATCTATTTCTGAAAGGTTTCAATAAGTTAAGTAATTGAGCTGCAATCCTCCTTCATTCGGCAGAAACATGGTTCCGTCAACTCTCCCTTGAACATCTAAGGTGAGACATCATCTGCTCCATAGGTGTTGCTGGATGGAGTAAAACCTATCTGGGCTAGTGCTCAGGGAGATCGCGGTGGTTTGGGTGTCGACAATGAGTGGAACCACTGTCGACTGGGTTTGAGTCAATAAATGGTTCCGTTGCCGGGACCGAACGTAAAGTGAAAGGAGGATATGTTGTGGCATCTGACGCAACCGAAGATACAAGACTGGTTTGATCAAAAGTTGCAAGAATTTTCTAAAAAAGAAAGTCAAAACTCTCGTTTGATGGTAGATCAGTGGGTGGAAAGGTATATTCACGACAATCCACACAAATATTTTTTCTGCGAGTTCCCAGTCATCTTGAATGAGTGGTTGGTGAAGTTGACCTTTCATAAGAGGAACTTCCAAGGTGGTGAACCGACGACCTGGACCCCAGAACTGATCCAGGAGCTACAGGAAGTCGACAACAAGGCGTCGTGAGCTGTCGAGGTTTGGCTTGACAGCATATTGGAAGGCTATATCACTGAATTTTTGGTCGATACGAACAAATCCTATAGTGAAGCTAAAATATATTTATTCCGTGGACCACGGGGAAGGTTTCTGTTGTCGGTCCAACTATCTATTAAGATGCTTATTTGCGATAAGGGTATATTGAAGATGCATCTAGATTAGTAAAAATCTTGGTGGGAGGAGGCCGTGAGCACCACGGTAGCAGGGGGGTGGTACATGGAATGATAAGGGGTAGATGGGTGCAGGTGATGACGAGACTATGAGTGAAGCCGAGGAAGAGAGTGGTCTTACAAGGGGAGGAGCAAGTTTTCGATAGGAAAAGAGGCAGAGGAGAGGAGAAGGTCCTACTGCGATTGAACCGCAAGGCCGCGAAGGAATTCCACACGGGACGAAGCGACCTCACAGTCCAGACAAGGACAACCAGGCTACGCTTAGGATAGAGCCATGACCAAACCCTACCAGCAACGTTCCCATACCTCTGCTCACTATCTGTAAACCGGTAAGAAACACAACTTCGACACCACCGTGTCAACAAAACTTGATTTCTAGTAGTTCAACGACTGCAGGAAGGAAGCCCAGGATGGCGGGTGAAGATACGAAGTTACCACTATTCCATGGGAACAGAACAGATAATACTGAACAATACTGGTTCTTATGTGAGGCAGTATGGACCGTGAAGCAAATTATTGATGATGATGCTAAGAAAGGACAGTTAGCGACAACTTTGCGAGGTCGCGCGTTAGACTGGTTTATGAAGTTTTTTCTAGTCCCTACAGGAGCTCTAGAGAAGACGCTAGACGATATCAGGAAAGGATTGATTACAGAATTAAAAAAACCCAAGTCTGAAGCATAGTATATTACAGAGATAAAAGAGATTAAGCAGTATCCCAATGAAACGGTGTGGGAATTTGACCAACAATTCAAGATGCTGATGGCCAGGGTCAGCTTCGACATGAGCACTGTCCAACACAAGGAATGGCTCATCGTAACATTGCTCCCACACATTCGATTACCGCTGATGCAACAGAACATTACAACACCAAGTGAAGCTCTTGAGATTGCAATGCAGTTGGAAGCTTCGCCAAATGGTGAAAACGCAGCTGGGATATCGTAGATTCAGACACAGCTGGCTAACCTGACCATACAGCTGTAAGATCTTAATAGGGGAAAGGAACAATGAGAAGAAGTCTGGTGTACATGATGTCGAGGAGAAGGGCATACTAAGATAATTTCCCATACTTTTGCAATTATTTGGTTTCAGGAGCACCGAATCCATTGAGTGGCGGTTGCATGCCGTGGTGTTGCGTTTATCAGGTATATGGGAACTGCCATGACGAATGTCAATACATGCAGAAAATGGTCACAAAATCGATGAATCTATATTGTACATTCTACAAATTTGTGGGACACGAAGACAAAGATTGTCGTGCATATGGGTTGCTTCAGGAGAGAACGGACGATGCATTCTATGTGAAGGATGATCAACGTGCTGTACAACAACCCCAACTGCAACCGCAAGTAGCCTGGCCGCTACCTCAACTGCAGGTGCAGTTTGTATCGCAGCAGCAACCACAACAGTTTATGCCGCAACACGCTCCAATGAAAATGGCTCCACAACAACCACAGTACGTTCAACAACCGCAGTATGCGCAACAAGGGAAAGGCATGCAACCAACTCCTATGCACCAAAAGTTCAATCAACCACAATACCAACAACAGGGCGAATTCTGGGGAGGATTCTGGGGCGGAAGTGGCGGAGGATTTGGTTGCAGAGGAGGACGAGGAGGTCGCGGACCTGTTCAGTGCTATCACTGTGCAGTATGGGGACACTTCCAGCAAGATTGCCCACTATTGTAGATGCAATGTACGTTTTGTTTTGTTACAGACCATATTGTAGAAAAATACCCACAATTGATTGCACGATGGCAAGAAGGGAATGTTTTACAGTTGCAGAATCAGAATCAAGTGCAGCAGCCAGTATAGAATCAAGTACAGCAATCGGCGCAGAACCAAAACCAATGTCCAAATCAGAATGCTAACCAGAACATGAACTAAACGGGGAATCTGCCACTGAGCCAGAATCAAGGTGCGAGTGTTGCAACAATTTCTGCGGAGCCCAAGCCACAAGATGCGGTTGTTGCAGTCATCACTCGGGGAGGTAGAACAATAGGAGGGGATAGCTCCCACCCGCTCATTCGATTGGCAGGGCAAAAGAAGGTGTCATTTGACATTGAGTCCGAGCATGATGCATTCTTTCAGGCGTGTCGTGCGATTGACCAAGATCGCGGTAAGGATATTATTTGCGACATGCCCCCTATTTTTGATGCCACTTCAGAGGCAGGTCCATCAGTGCAGTCTGGAACCTTGCAGAAATTGTTTGAGAGATGTTTATTGTTGGAAAGGGATCCCGCTTCTCTTGTTGAGATTGAAGGATTGTTGCAGCGCCCAGCTAGGGGATGACAAGAGTCCACGGTAAAATCCTTACAACGATGGAAGACAAGTAAGGAGATGCGCATGAACATACAAATTGGGGACTATGAGGTTGATTCGGTTATTCTGGATCTTGGTTCAGATGTCAACATCTTAACCAGGTAGGCATTGCAGAAAATGAGGATCCCCCCATTGAGCTGGTCTCCTGTACAGCTCCGGCTAGCTAATCACGCCAAGGTGACACCGATTGGGAGAATTACATACCTGGTGGTGGACATTGAGGGAATGAAGACTTATGCTGACTTTGACGTCATCGAAGTAGTTGAAGGGGGAACCTCTTATCTTGCATTGTTGGGGATTGGATGGGATAATGACAGTGGAGCAGTCATCAACTTTAAGAGGCGGATGATGACTTTTGAAAACCGTGATCTCAGAGTTATAGCCCCGTTGGATCCGGCTGAAGGCCGCAGATACATTGAACCAGTGAAGGACGAAGATCCCAGTGGATGGGACCATGCATTCAATATTTCAGAATATTATATTCATTCGACTGCCAACGATGAGCTTGGATGGTGCAGTGATAGATCTGTGTCTTCTGACTCTGATGACGCTTCAGAACATTGGCAGAATCGCTTACATGAGGTGTCGCTCCACAAGTGTCGATTAATCACGCAGTAATTGTGCCATGTTGTGACCGAAACAGTCACATTACCCATATACGAAGGGATCCCTGGCTTGTCTGACTTTCTGGCAGCGTTTGAGGAAAAAGTTTCAGAACCACAGTGACTGCTAGCATTGGAGGAAGCACTGAAGGCTGCTCCAGCACGTTGGTGGGAGACACATAAGAAGTCGATCGCAGGTTGGCCACAGTGTCAGCGATTGTTGATAGTTCATTTTGGTGATACCGAAGTTTACCACATAGGGAAATATGATGGTCGGAATGACCTTGGCAGTCATTTGATGGAGTGTCAGACATTGTGGGAATTGCGACCAAAAGATGAGTGGGTCCATGCATTTGTCCATACTTTGGATGAGATGCTGCGATCATGGTACACTGCAGCTGAATTGCGGGGAGAAATTACTTCTTGGTTGGAGTTGATAGTTTGCTTTACTCATACGTTCAGCTTCGTGGATGCCAACCCAGATGTCCATAATGCTTTGCAGCTCATCCGCGATGTGGTTCTGAAGGTTGTTCCAGTGGCATATCCTATAGATCCGCATATGCACTACCAAATGCAATCCATGATGGAATGTTACAATATCACTGGTGGGCCAGAAGACGGTGATGATTCGTGGAATGTCAATATTCTGAAATCTGAAGGAAGTCGCGATATTGCAGCACCTGATGCGCCAAGTGATCCAATCAGCCAGCCATTGAAGCTCTGTAAGGTCAATATTGGGACAGAGGCCAGTCCCAAGTTCATAAATGTTGGGGATTATTGGGATGATGAGATGATGGGAAAGGTCACCGACTTGCTACATGAATTCCAAGACTTGTTTCCTACTAAGTTTTCTGAGATGAAAGGTATTTTGGGTGATTTAGGGGAGATGAAGATCCCGCTGAAACTAGATGCCAAGACAATCAGACAACACCCATATCGAATGAATCCATGCCATAAGGAGAGGGTCAAGGTAGAACTTAATCGCATGTTGGATGCTGGCATTATTGAACCAGTCGAGGAGTCAGAATGGATCAGTACTATGGTGGTGTAGGACAAGAAGACTATCGAAGTGCGCATTTGTGTTGATTTGTGGAAGTTGAATGATGCCTCTTTGCATGATCTATTTCCAACCCCATTTACTGACGAGGTGCTCGAAGGTGTGGGTGGCTAGTTGATGTTCTCTTTCACGAATGGGTTCTCTGGTTATCATCAGATCCGAATCGCCAAGGAAGACCGCCATAAGACAATGTTTGTGATAGAATGGGGCTATTTTTAGTACACAATGATGCCGTTTGGGCTGAAGAATGCACCTACGATATTCTTGCGGGTTGTCGTTGCCGTGTTCAGGGATTTCATTCATAAGTTTTTGCAGGTATACATGGATGACTAGACAGTCTATGGATTGATTAGCGATCATCTGGAAAACCTGTGGTTGATGTTGGAGCGTTGTTGACAGCATCAGATATCGCTGAACTTGAAGAAGTGCATCTTTTGTGCACCATTCAGAATACTATTGGGTCACATTGTGAGCAAGCAGGGGTTGTTAGTCGATCCAGCAAAGATTGTGCTTATTCTGAGCTTAACACCATCGACTAACGTTAAGAAGTTGAGAGTGACGTTGGGACACACCAGGTATTATCCCAAGTTCATCAGGGGGTATGCAGCGATCACCGCTTCTATGGAGAAGTTATTGAAGAAAGACACGGTATTCCAGTGGAGCCTTGAATGTCAGGATAGTTTTGAGATGCTGAAGGCTAAGATGGCTTCAGTGCCGATACTGGCATTTCCAGACTGGAGTAAGGAATTCCATGTCCATGTGGATGCATCATCGATCGCACTGGGTGTGGTGCTAGCGCAACCAGGAGAGGGGGATCCTGATCACCCCATTGCTTTCACAAGTCGGAAGTTTCATCAGTAGAAAGGAACTATACCACTACAGAGAGGGAAGGCCTGGCGATGGTCTATGCACTACAGAAGTTTTGACATTACTTATTGGGAGGACACTTTAAGATGTTCACAGACCATTCTGCCTTAAAATACCTGGTCAATAAGCCTGTGTTGGGGGGGAAGATATGTCGTTGGCTACTTCTTTTTCAGGAGTTTGATTTTCAAGTGATTGTGAAGCCAGGACGTTTGAATGTTGGATCTGATCATCTGTTGCAGATTGAGATAGGAGAGGAGCTAACTAACATCGAAGATGAGTTTCCTGATGTGCAACTCTTTAAGGTTGAAGTAGCCGATGGCTACTATAAGAAATCATTCAGTTTCTGGTGATAGGTACTGCACCCGAGGAATTCACCACTAGTCAAAAGAAGTAGTTAGTGGTCAAGGCTGCAGATTTCTAGCTACTTGCAGGCGAGTTATAAAAATTGGGTTCCGATGAGATATTGTGGTGTTGTGTTTTGCCTCATGAGCAAGGGTAGATCTTGTTAGAAGTGCACGCAGGAGTGGTTGGGGGGCACTATGGCGGTCTTGCGACTGCCAAGCAAGTGCTTCGGGCGAGGATTTGGTGGCCCACGCTGCACAATGATGCAACAGAATATGCGCGGTCCTGTGATGTTTGTCAAAGAATCGAGAAGCCCTCCAGGAGGGATGAGATACCTCTGATACCTCAACTAACACTGCAACCATTTGAAAAATGGGTAGTGGATTTCGTGGGATCAATCAACCTACCTGGGAAGTGCACTGGTGCAAGATACATCATCATGGTGACAGATTATTTGAAAATATGGGTGGAGGCTGCACCAGTCGTTGATTGTTCTGTGGCAGTAGCCACACGGTTCTTATTCGACAATATTGTCACTCGATTTGGCTACCCCAAGATATTGATGAGTGATCAAGGCAGCCACTTTCTCAATCGCACCATCAATGCATTGAGGGAGGAACTGCAGATACAATACAAGAAGAGTATGTCGTATCATACACAGGAAAATGGCACGGTGGAAGCTTTCAACAAAATCTTGGAACATGTGCTGACAAAGGTGTGCAACGCCAACCGTGATGATTAGGATCTGAAAATACCAGCCGTCTTATGGGTGTATGGCACCATGTGTAAATGGTTGATGGGATAGACGCCATTCAAGCTAGTGTATGGGCAAGAAGCGATTATGCCTATGGAGTACATCATTCCAAGTCTATGCATAGTGGCAGCAATAGGTATGGATGCTGCAACGACATTAGAAGAATGCCTAGTGCAGTTAGTACAACTGGAAGAAGATCGCTTTATTGCAAGATTCCACCAGGGTGTGGAGAAGGATCGCCAGAAGGCTTGGCACGATCGCCACATAAAAAAAAAATAGTTTTAGTAGGGTGACTTGGTGCTGTTGTATGACAGCAAGTTTGTGAAACATCCAGGAAAATTGCAGATGCATTGGCTTGGTCCATATCGCATCAATAGCATCACTTCAGGAGGAGCAGTACAATTGCAACAGTTAGACGGAGCGATGCTCCCAAAGTTGATCAATGGTAGCAGGTTGAAGCCCTACAGGTTGGGATTGGAGTAGTACGATGTCTGATTCACATCGAAAAAAAATAATGCAGATTGCTCGGTGGGAGGATGGCGCGCTGACAGGGATAGGATGCACAAGCAGAGAGTCTTGTGCCGCAAGTTAGGCACGGGTTCGATAGTGACAGGATTGTGACTGGGTCAGATCAACAATAAATGCTGAAAGTTAAGATAGTTAATTAACGGCACCTGTTCAAATGATGGGCATTAATGGAAAATCCGACCGATCGGATGAACAATGACAAAAATCTTGTGGCAAGGTTGAGGAAGCGGTACAAAATGAAGAAAGATGGATGGGATTACCGCTTGGACACTATCAACGAGCTCGCAATCAAGATTGGGGCACGAATCTTGGCTACCAAAATCCTATTGAACACTCGACCCAATCAAGGAAACTCCAGGGTTGTCGCTTGTGCGGAGCTATGTGCAGCAGGCGTACAGATGAACTGGTCCCTGTTTCTACTTAAGTAGATGACGGAGGATGCGCTGGCAGCCCAGGAAGGACAGCAGTCATTCATTTATAGCTGCCTGCTAATATTAGTCACATTGGTCACTTGGATGGAACCCGACGTTTATCAAGGAATGGAGGTGGATGCAGTGCAAGAATGCAAGAGAGCGCACTACCAAAACCTGTGGTGGGTGCAGGAACTGGAGCGGCTCAAGGATTGTGTTGATGTATATGTAACTTCGGAATGTATTTCATATATATTTATTGTACCCTTATTAGAGATGTGTTATTCCTCTATAAGGAAGTGTCGTCATGTGGATTGACAAGTGTCGCAAGTGTGTGTACTTGCTGATGGGTTATTAGACCACCATGTGTGGGGTCGGCCCTGAATTATATATTATATTATGGATGTACCTAGCTAGACAAGTCGGCCCCATAAGGTCACTGGGAAAACAGGTTAGTATGAATAGAGATGAGGAGATCTCTATTTAGATCATTCGGAAAGTCATATCTCTCTCACTCAGAAAGTGGCACACTAGTGAGGAGGAGGATCATCTGCTTCTAGGAGACTATCTCAAGTGTATTTTGGTTGTACTTTGGTTGAGCCATTGCTCTCTCTATCTCTGAGGAAGTTGTGGGGTTTTTCACCTTAGGGTTTTCCCCACGGAAACTCTGTGTCTCTTGTCTCCCATGATTTTGATTCTTGTGATGCTTGTGATGCTTATTGTGATTGTTATGCATTGATATACTGTATATGTTATTCTCTAAGTGAAGATCCTAGAGTATTGTGAATTAATGCTCAAAATTTAACATGGTATCAGAGCTAACCTGAGAAGAAGGCATTTTGCAATGACAGAAACTTGAGTTTCTTGTTTATTGGGTTTCTCTCCATATATTTTGGAAAAGCAGTATAGTAGATTGACTTTACTCATAAAGGAGAATCTATCTGTCCAATTAGAATTCAATTCTGAGCATTTTCAGATTTGGCCCTAAAAATTAGGGTTTCCACAAAAATAGGAATTTCTTAAATCTGAAGACACAGCAGGAAGCTCCTTGCAAAAATCGAATTTTAGAGCTTTGGATCGATATTTTTGGCTGGGTAGATCTCCGAGAAACTCAAACCCTAATTCAGGTCTCTCCTCAGTAAACCCAGGAGGACAAAAAGGCAAATCTGAAGGGTAAATCTTTGCTGATATCAAATTCTGAATACACCAGGGTGATCAGTTCATCAAGGTGCATCTTTCTATCCTTTTAGAAAATTGAAATTCACATTTTGAATTTTTAGGGTTTTTTCGACAAACCCTAATCCAGGACCAGATCCAGTTTTCAGCATTTCAAGTGGTAAGAACTAAATCTTTTCTATTTCCATTTGAAGTACTCTTTAAGATGTCTCACCACACCATGCTTGAGGATAACCTTGAAGGAGCTGATAAATTCCGAGCTTGGAAGTATAGGATTGGGTTAATTCTAGAAGAGAATGAGTTGGACTCATATGTAAAAGAAGACATCCCTATCCCAGAGGATGAAGATGTTAAGGTATTGCATTAGAAAAACTTGGTCAAGGCAAAGAGAATCATTGCTGATTCTATCAAAGACCATCTCATACCCCATGTGTCTTCTCTAAAGACACCCAAGGAGATGTTTGACTCTTTGACCAAGCTATTTGAAGGGAAGAACATAAATCGGAAGATGACGCTGCGGAATCAATTGAAAGGAGTAAAGTTTTAAGAATGGAGAAACCATTCAATCTTATTTTTCAAGGGTCTCCCAGATCAAGGAAAAACTAGAAGCAGTGGATGAAATGGTGGAGAATGGTGAAGTGGTGATGACCACTCTAAATGGCCTACCCAGGTCATGGGATTCCTTTATTCAAGGAATTTGTGCAAGGAAGAAGTTGATCTCCTTCAACAGATTGCAGAAAGAATGCTCTCAAGAAGAAGCTAGGCTTGTGGCCTGAGAAGAAAATATGGGAAATGAAGATCAACCTCTCACAGCACATGCCAGGAAAGGCAAGTCCAAGAAGGAATCATCTCATAACAGAAGATTCTCACATCACCATTATCATAAAGATAAGAAAGATCTCAGATGCTTCAATTGCAATGAGAAGGGACACTTTGCTTCAGATTTTCCCAAGAAGAAGAAAGACAACAACAACAACTTCAATAAGAAGAAGAAGAATAACAAAAGAAGATATCATGCTCATGCTGCCAAAGATGATGAGCCCCCAACGAAGAAGGCTAGGGCAGAAAGTGATAGTGATGATGACTCATCAAGTGAAGAAGAATATGTTCTAATTTCTGCTCTCACAGGTACTATCTCCCATGGTTGTAATGATTGGTTGATTGATAGTGGGGATTCCAAACACATGACTGGGTTTAAGGAATCTTTTGTGAATCTATCTGAACATGAATCACCCCATAAGGTGAAACTTGGGGATGATTATCAATATCCAATCAAAGGAAGTGGTGAAGCCTCCTACAACCTAGATTCTGAAAAATATTTGAAGATGAAAGAAGTCCTTTATGTACCTGGGCTCAAGAAGAACTTACTCTCCATCTCTGGATTGGATGCAAAAGGTATGAGGGTTGCATTTGTGGATGGCCAAGTCCTAATGTGGCCAAAGGGAAAGAACATAGATGATGCAGTAGTGATTGGAGAGCAAGAAGGAGGTTTGTATAAATTGAAGGGACAACCTGAACATGCCATGGTACATGAATCCATGGAGCCAAGTGAACTTTGGCATAGAAGACTTTCTCATATGCACTATAGGGAACTTCCAATTGCAAGCAAGGCTATAGAGGGTCTTCCTGAAATCAAGACCAAACATGAAGGTGTTTGCAAAGGATGTGCAAAAGGTAAGAACATTAAGAAGGCTTTCCCAAGCAGTGAAAACAAGGCAAAAGACATCCTGGAAATCATCCACTTAGATGTATGTGGTCCTATGTCATCCAGTTCTCTGAGTGGGTATGTTTACTATGTCTCATTTATTGATGACTTCTCCAGGAAGACTTGGGTATACTTCTTGAAGAAGAAATATGAGGTGTTTGATAATTTCAAGGATTTCAAAACCTTGATGGAGAATCAAACTGACAAGAAGATCAAAACATTCAGATCCAACAATGGTGGAGAATTCGCCTCAGGTGACTTCAAGAAGCTTTGGAGTGATTCAGGGATTAAGAGGGAGTTGACTACTCCTTATAATCCTCAACAGAATGGAGTTGCAGAAAGGAAGAACAGAACAATCCTGGAAGCAGCAAGGGCAATGCTGCATGACCAGGATCTACCTATGCATCTATGGGCAGAAGCAGCTAGAACATCTGTATATGTGCAGAATAGAACACCCCACAAGATATTGGACAACAAGATACCAGAAGAGGTCTTTTCTGGTAAGAAACCTGAAGTCATCCATCTCAGAATATTAGGTTGTCCACTATACACTCATGTCCCAAAGGAAAAGAGGACTAAACTAGATCCTTCAGGAAATAAGGGTATCTTTGTGGGTTATAGTGAAAGCTCGAAGGCTTACAGAATATACTTTCCAGGGTTCAAGAAGATTGATGTCAGCAGGGATGTAACATTTGATGAAAACTCAGCATTCATCAAATCAAGGAAGGCACCTATCGAAGTTTATGAAGAACCTAAGGAAACTAGATTTCAAGACACTACCATGACTGAAGCAGTTCGAGAAGTTGTTCATGAGTTAAAGATCTGCAAGAACCTGTAGATCCACCCCGTGAAGATAACACTCACAAGAGGAAACCTGCATGGGCTAGAGAGCTCATTCAAGATGCAGAAAGATTTGGCATTCCAGAAGAAGAACATAGAGCAAAGAAGAGAACCAGATCACATACCAGCTATGTTGCTTTACTCTGTGACATTATGAACAAAGAGCCTTCCAGTTATGAAGAAGCAGCAGAAAAGAAAGAATGGAAGGATGCCATGGTTGAGGAATACCAATGAATAATGAAGAATGATGTTTGGGATGTTGTACCAAGACCTAAAGAGAAGTCTGTTGTGACTTCTAAATGGATCTACAAAATCAAGCATGCTACAGATGGCAGTGTAGAGAAATACAAAGCAAGATTCATAGGTCGTGGCTTCTCTCAGAAAGGGGGAATAGATTATGAAGAAACTTTTGCACCTGTAGCCAGGTATACTTCCATCAGAACAGTACTTCCAGGTATATGTGGAGTAGCCACTCGGTTTCGAAATACATGACAGGGAGTCATATGTGTGCAGATTGAAGAAAGCCTTGTATGGCTTGAAACAAGCTCCCAAAACTTGGTATGGTAGGATGGACAGTTTCCTATCTAGTTTGGGCTTTACCAAGAGTAAAGCGGATTCCAACCTCCACTACAAGGTTGAGGAAGGGAATCCTGTGATTCTACTCCTATATGTGGATGACTTATTTGTAACAGGAGATGACAGACTGATTGCAGATACTAAGAGGAAGCTTGCTACTAAGTTCGATATGAAAGATTTGGGAATGATGCATTATTTCCTAGGTATGGAGGTGTGGCAGAGCACAGGTGGGATCTTCCTTGGTCAAGGGAAGTACACAGTAGATATCCTGAAGAGATTCGGGATGATGGATTGCAAGGCCATGGCCACACCTATGGCATCGAATCTGAAGCTTCTATGTGATGCTTCATCTGAGCCGGTTGATGTCTCTATGTATCGTCAGATGATTGGGTCCTTGATGTACCTGACGAACACGAGACCAGATGTTTGCTTTGCGGTGAACACATTGAGCCAATTCCTGACCGATCTGAGGAGTGTTCACCTAGTTGATGTAAAGCATGTTCTAAGGTACCTGAACGGTACAGTGGATTATGGGCTCAAGTATGAAGCGAATCAAAAGTTTAACCTGCAGGGTTATGTTGATTCAGATTGGGCTGGCAGTGCTGCAGATAGGAAGAGCACATCTGGGTGCTGCTTCAGTATGGGATCAGGTTTGATCTCTTGGTTTAGCAGGAAGAAGTCCTATGTAGCATCGAGTACAGCTGAGGCAGAGTATGTTGCAGCCTGTTCAGCTAGTTGTGAGGCAGTATGGCTACGGAAGCTAGTATCTGAGTTATTTGATCTCCCGTTGGATGCTACTGGTATCTTCTGTGATAACCAGAGTTGTGTGAAGCTATCCGAGAACCCAGTGTTTCATGACAGGTCTAAACACATAGAGATCAAAGATCAATATATCAGGGATATGGTGCAGAGAGGAGCTGTGAAGCTCCTGTATGTTGCGATGGACGAGCAGATTGCAGATGTGCTGATGAAGCCACTAGCCAGGGTGAAGTTCGAGTACTTCAAAGAGAGGCTTGGTGTTCTTTGGATTGATGACACTTCGAGGAAGAAGTGATGGACACATTTGCTGAAGCCATTCCAAGCATGTTGGAAGGAGGATCCTTCACATGGCTAGGGATGTAAGCGCTGGATGATGAGCATCAGGATGATGTTCTGATTTCTTCTTTGTATGATCAGTTGGTTCATTTTTATATGTATGTATGTATGTTGGATATGATCAATTGGATCATTTATATGTATATGTATGTACGCATCATGTTGGATGCTGGATATGATCAGTTGGATCATTTATATGTATGTACGCATCATGTTGGATGCTGGATATGATCGGTTGGATTATGTGTATGTATTTTGTATAAGCATCATGTTGGATGCTTGGACCATGTATCTGTATATGTATCAGGTGGATACATTGTATGATCAGGTAGATCATGTATGTTGATATGTATCATGTATTTATATTTGTATCAGGTGGATACACTATGTGATCAGGTGGATCATGTATAATGATATGTATCAGGTAGATACTTGGTATGCATCGGGTAGATGCATTGTATGATCAGGATGATCATGGATGACGAGCTTCAGGATGTTGCTCCAGATGACGTGCAGCAGGATGTTGCAGTGATGATGATCAGGATGATCATGTGTACATCAGGATGATGTATGGTGAGTATCAGGTTGATACTCTGTGGCCGTGGAACAGGTTGTGTAGATAAGCATGTAATTTGTGCCCTAGGAGATTTGCAGATAGTCTTTCGAGATTTTGCCTACAGCATGTAATTTGTCCCCTGGGATATCTGGCAAATGCTCTTTCGAGGTTTTGCTTGGGAGGACATATAATTTGTGCCCTGGGAGATCTGCAGATAGTCTTTTTAGGTTTTTCCTATGGCATGTAATCTATGCCCTGGGATATCTGGCAGATGCTCTTTCGAGGTTTTGTCCTATGGCATGTAATTTGTGCCCTGGGAGATCCGAGAGGTTGAGCCGTGTGCTCGTAATCAGTCCTGGGATGCTATTTCGAGGTTTTGCCATGACCACATGTAATTTGTGCCCTAGGAGATTCGATAGGTTGAGCCTTGTGCTCGTAATCAGTCCTGGGATGCTCTTTCGAGGTTTTGTGGTAACCACATGTAATTTGTGCCCTGGGAGATCCGATAGGTTGAGCCTTGTGCTCGTAATCAGTCATGGGATTCTTTTTCAAGGTTTTGTGGTGGGGTCACATGTAATAAGTCCTGGAGATCTGGACAGGATGAAAAAGGATTCAGATGCTCTTTAGAGTTCTTGCTAGTCAAGAGACTCTTTTAAGGTTTTGTGACACACGTAATAAGTCCTAATATTTCCACAGTATGGCAAGTGATGATGAAGACCTGCAGGTGGTGGGCCTACATCCAGTATGAAAAAGGACTTGCTCTGTAGAACTTCCTATGACGAGTAGAGTCAAATATTGGTTGAGATAGCAGCAGCAGTGATGATGATGATGACGATGATCCCGAGAAGAAGACTTGTCTAGCAGATCTGTGTCAAGAAATACCTTCCTAGTTAAGAGGGAGTGTTGATGTATATGTAAGTTCAGAATGTATTTCATCTATGTATTTCATATATATTTATTGTACCCTTATTAGAGATGTGTTATTCCTCTATAAGGAAGTGTTGTCATGTGGATTGACAAGTGTCGCAAGTGTGTGTACTTGCCGATGGGTTATTAGACCACCATGTGTGGGTTCAGCCCTAAATTATATATTATATTGTGGATGTACCTAGCTAGACAAGTCGGCCCCATAAGGTCACTGGGCAAACAGGTTAGTATAAATAGAGATCAAGAGATCTCTATTTAGATCATTCGGAAAGTCATATCTCTCTCACTCAGAAAGTGGCGCACTAGTGAGGAGGAGGATCATTTGCTTCTAAAAGACTATCTCAAGTGTATTTTGGTTGTACTTTGGTTGAGCCATTGCTCTCTCTATCTCTGAGGAAGTTGTGGGGTTTTTCACCTTAGGGTTTTCCCCACAGAAACTCTGTGTCTCTTGTCTCTCATGCTTTTGATTCTTGTGATGCTTGTCATGCCTATTGTGATTGTTATGCATTGATATACTGTATATGTTATTCTCTCAGTGAAGATCCTAGAGTATTGTGAATTAATGCTCAAAATTTAACAGATTTTGCCACGCAGTTTTGGTTTTATTGGGAAGCGCTGCAGGCGGCTGCCGAGCGGATTCTGCGATTGACTCGGGCCACTGTTGAGAAGTACAAGGGGATTTCCCAGTTCGTGATCGGCCCACATAGTATCTACGTACAAGTGCATCGTGATACAGATAGGTAGTGGTTGTAGACCCCCTATAACTTAACATATGAAGACTTGGATCCGATCATCGACAACTGGCTGGTCGAATGGCATGGACCAATTATTCAGGAGGAGGATTCTATGGGGATACCATCCAATGTCCCAGTCATGGACGAACCGCATCATATTTCGGATGAGGAATCATCGCAGAACCCTATGGATGACGAGCGTCAGGTTGAAGAAGGGAGAACGAAAGGACACCAGGACCATGGGACAATTAGTGGGATCCCCTTGTCATCGGAGGCATAGTTTGGCCGCCTAATACTAGCAATCACAAATGCATCCACTGGGGAGGCTCGAGAAATGACGGTAAAGGCAAAGGAAGGTTTCCATGTGCTCACTACTCGTCTGGATTCCTTGTGCGATATTATTTTGAAGAAGGCACCGGAAGGAGGATCGGTGCAGCCATTTGGCACAATCGGCACTGAGCCATGGGTCAGGAATGTTGATATTCCCCTGATTGCGATTGTGACTGACAATGAGGATTTCAAAGCCTTGCTGCAGCCATTAGAGAAAGTGACCATCAATGTCAATGCACTACCAGTGAAGGCATTGACAACTATGTAGGCAGTTTCTAGCCGGGAGATGGCAGATAGGATGCATGAGATCAACAGTAAGTGCTTGCGCTTGCAGGAAAGCGAGGCAGCTATGAAGAAAGCAGTCGAAGAGTTAACAGGGAGGCCAGCTATAGCACAATAGGTTGTGGACGCATTGAAGAGGACATCAAAAAAGAACGAGTTGAGAAGGATCGAGTGATCAAAGAATTGTAGTAGGCACAGGATCGCCTCATTGTGGAGAAGGCCACCTTGTGGGATCAAAATGTGTGGGTAGAGACGACCATTGCCAAGGCTTGTCACCATGTGCCGGAGCCCACCGCAGTGTTGGACATGATTTAACGCATGCAGCGACTTGGGGTTGTCATTTTACAGCTGTGGCACGACAATTAGGAGTTAACAACCCTGGTGGACCCTGGCACACTCCAAGCGCCGATGGACAACTACAAACGTGCCATTGAGGAGGTAGCAGAACATATGGGGGAGCTGGAAATGGCAGCGACAAAACTCATAGCAGACATTGTATAGTTTTGGGGACGCATTGTTCAGGATGAGTAGATTGAACAATTAACCAAGCTCAGGCAGGAGGTGGAGGGGAAGTTGGCGACATTAAAGACAACGATGTGCACGATGCCGCCAATGGAGCAGGTTTCCAAGTCCGTGGATTTAAAAGAGTTGCAGCAACGCATCACCAAGGTTGACGAGCGTCAGAAGAAGCGCGTTGCACAGCTGGAGGAGTTGCAAGAGGTTGGCGTTCAGTTTATGACTAAAGTCGGCACGGTACTCCAGGCTGTATAGGAAGGTTGCCAATAAGTTGCGAAAAAGCTGAGTGAGCATACATATTCCCAGGATGTGATTGATAGTCAGGCGGTGGCTATGGCAGTAAAGGAGCAGGTCACGGAAGTCCATCAACAGTACGAGGATTTCAGGGTCAAGACCACCGAGTACACCATGTCCTGTTGACATGGCTTGAGGGCGAGCCACAAGATTGTGTTGGGGGCCTGTTGGCAGGAGGTTAGCAAACAAGTTTTTTTTTTTTTTCTGGGTTATTGGACTTCTTGTTTGCTCATTTTCCTTTCCCTGTACGCGGGTCAGCTTAGCTTTCCCCGTGTCTACCCGCCTCTATCTGCACTGTAGCCTGCGTCTACCCGTAGTTTTCCTTCATACAGTAGCGTACAACTCCAAGATTGATTAATTTATGGTCTTGGATTGTTGTTGGGTTGGTTTTGAGTGTTCCTGAGTCTTAATTGGCTCGATTCATGACTATTCCATGCCCCTTTTGTGACCAGAAACACCTTTTTCTCTTTGTTTTGAGCCTTGTTGGTTTATCACCATTTTTTATTTTCTAGCTCATTACATTGGCTGAGTCTCACTGTTTGGGTTTTTCTGGGTTGTCTTAGCGATCTACTCTGCATTTCTTTAACCGAATAGGTAGATTTCACTTGCATTTTTTCATTTCATTATACTGAAAAAATACAAAAACATAGTTTTGCATTTTCCTTTCCATTATAAGAGAAAATACAAAAAGTATTTGCTTTCCGTATTGCATTTTGCATTTAAGTGCTTGTTCTTTCAGCTAGGACTTGCTTGTGCATTGTAATTTTAAAAGAATTGCATTTTATTTTGAATCGTTGGATTGATTATCATTTTAGTGGCATTGTTTTTATTTGATAGACGAGTCTAGAGTTTTTCAATTGTGCATATTATTGAGTCCTATACATCATCAGTTTCACTACCATATCCTTTGAGTAATTACAACCATTTAAAATCAACACTTAATCCTAAAATTGATTAGAACGATTTTTCTTTTATAGGGTGCACCAACTAGTATAGGTTTAGAGTCTTGGAATAGATCATTGTGAGTTAAAAATCCAAGACTACTAGACGAAACATTATGTGTCTAACCAGAGAGTGGTGAATTCCATAGTATACATCAGTGTTCTCAGGAAGCTCTACTTAGACCAGAGTTAAGCACGAGGTCACGGGAGGCTGGTTGCATAGATAGCCCTCCAATACTGGCTGAACGTGGGAGATATTTCCAGGATTTGTTCATGTATGGGGGCTCTTGAGGGATCTGTACCTCTTGATTTTTGGGCTTTGCTACCTTGCCCATATGACGGATCTCACCTGTGACTGTCCTCCTGAGCATTGGTTATATTGTGGTGACCTTAGTTTCCTTACTTAGGTATCGTATAGGGCATTCGTAGTGGTTATACTGTGGTTGTCCTGAGTCAGATAGGGGTTGGACACCATAATTGCCTGTTGTATAGGGATTTGACCCTGTGCACGCAGTGAAGTCTGGGAACCCTTATAACTGATTCTGTTACCTCTAGTTATAGTTTGGGAGTCTCAAGCCTCTCCTAGGAGAGACATACCAACTGTAGTGTCGGGAGGTCCCTTGAGCCAGTCCTATTTGTGTGCATTTGGCTGTAGTTTCTTTAGGTGTGTTCTCTTTGATCGTTAGTTTGTCCATTAGGGGACGCTTTGATTTATTGACTCTTTGAAGGTATCGTGGCGCGAGGTCCAACTCTCCGCCGGTCTCTTCGGTTGGCTGGTTTACCGACCGCCGAAGTTACACATCGTGTTCATAGGGGACGTCGGAAGTACCTCTCCAATTCTTCTGATTCTTTTGAAGCGCTTCGCACTGACATCATCACTGCTCATTCTGGCATGGGAGAAATCCCTACGAATCCATTGGGTAGAGTCGAATACGCTTCTGCTCCTCCTACTCCTAGAGAGGAATGTGGGGGTGATCCATTACAACCAAAGACTCAACCTCATATGTTTGGATCAAATCCACCCGAGGACAAACCATTTGATCCTTCGAATCCACATAATTTCCTATATGGGATGCCGAATTTGCATGTTAACACAGTTCCTACGACCACTATGAACGCTACCCCCATTTTCTTATGGTATGCCTAGTTACACCAGAGTTAACCCTTCCACTATGTCTGGTAGTCATGCTAACACTAGTCATGGTTTTGGAAACACTGCACCCACTCAGGGAAATAGCCTCATTGGGGGCACCGCATTTTCTACTCACACACATAATATGGGGACTGCCCGTATCCCTTCAAACATTCCAAATTTTGGAGGAAGGACACCTCCTAGGACTACCCATCCTAATGGGAACATTGTTCGAAATACGACTCATAATCCATAGTACAATAAACATTCCTATACACATCAACCCAGGACCATGTCCGCTAATGTTAACAATCCTCCTAATACCGGGAAGTGGATACATACCATATACTTTTACGTCTACTCCTGCTACTAGTAATGCTAATGTAGGAGGTGGGAATATACCTTATACTTATGGTCACAACAAGACTTCTCCTGTTACTAGTAATGCTTATGCAGGGGGTGGGAACGTACCTTACAATTATGGTCATTACAATACGGTTCCCGCTACGAGTAATATTTATATGCCCCATAATTATGGTGGTAACCCTTACTATAATACAGTTGATTCTGGCCCTCATTACAACCCACCTCTTTACGGAACTCATAATACACATATACCTGCTTACTCTGACATGGGTTAGGTTGGGGGAGTTTATCGGCCTTATGTCCAGGGTCATGGTTATGGTCCATCTTATCCTTCAGGTCCGTATAATCAACCTTTTATGGGAGCTTATAATCAAGCTTTACAGCCGCAGCTCCCGTTCCTTGCTCGATTGAATCTTTTGTATCTTTCGAAGCTCACATGATCATCTCGATCATCATCATAATATCATCCTGATGCATATCATCATCACATGATCATCCTGATCATCATCATACATAACATTATCCAGAGCATCGTCCTGATGTTCATCACACAACACTTACATACACAACCATGGGAAGGATCCTCCTACCACCATGCTTGGAATGGCTCCTACAAATGTGTCCTATCACTTCCTCCTCGAAGTATCTTCTATCTGAAGAACACCAAGCCTCTCTCTGAAGTATTCGAACTTCACTCTGGCTAGTGGTTTGGTGAACACATCTGCAATCTGCTCATCCGTCGCATCATATTGGAGCTTCACTGCTCCTCTCTGCACCATATCCCTGATATAGTGATACTTGATCTTGATGTGCTTCGACTTGTCATGGAACACTGGGTTCTCAGACAACTTCACACAACTCTGGTTGTCATAGAAGATACAAGTCGCATCCAACTGGAGATCAAACAAATGAGATAGTAGCTTCCTTAGCCATACTACCTCACAACTAGCCGAACAAGCTGCGACATACTCTGCTTCGGCTGTACTCAGTGCTATGCAGGATTGCTTCCTACTAAACCAAGAGATCACACCTGATCCCATACTGAAGCAACACCCCTAAGTGCTCTTCCTATCTGCAGCACTGCTTTCCCAATCTGAATCAACATAACCCTCCAGGTTAAACTTTTTTTCGCATCATACTTGAGCCCATAATCAATTGTACCCTTCAGTTACTTCAGAATATGCTTTACAGCAATTAGGTGAACATGTTTGGGATTCGTCAGGAACTGGCTCAAGGTGTTCACCACAAAGCAAATATTTGGTCTTGTGTTCGTCCGGTACATCAAGGACCCAATCATTTGATGATACATCATGGCATCAAGTGATTCTGATGAAGCATCACTCAATAGCTTCAGGTTCGATTCCATAGGTGTGGCCATGGCCTTGCAGTCCATCATCCTGAACCACTTTAGGAGTATCACTGGATTCCCTTCCTCAACCTTCTTGTAAAGGTTGGAGTTCGCTTTACTCTTAGTAAAGCCTAAGGTAGACAAGAAGCTGTCTATCCTGCCATACCATGTCCTGGGTGCTTGTTTCAAGCCATACAAGGCTTTCTTTAACTTACACACATATGACTCCCTGTCATATGTCTCAAAACCGAGTGGCTGCTCCACATACACTTCCTTTTTGACTACACCATTCAAGAAAGCTGTCTTGACATCCATCTGGTGTATCTTCCACTTCATCACTGAAGCCAGAGCAAGTATTATTCTGATGGAAGTGTATCTGGCTATAGGTGCAAAATTCTCTTCATAATCTATCCCTTCTTTCAGGGAGAAGCTACGAGCCACAAACCTCGCCTTGTATTTCTCTATGCTACCATCCGTAGCATGATTGATCTTGTAGATCCACTTGGAAGTCACAACAGAATTCCCTTCAGGTCTCGGGATCACATCCCATACATCATTATTCATGATCGACTGGTACACCTCGATCATGGCATCCTTCCATTACTACATCCTTGATCCTTCAGATTCTTCAATATCTTCAATAGGTAGTTTTCTTGAACTTCGTTGCTGGAAAAAATGTCATTGTACTTCTTTTGTAGGTGATTGTACATGATCTTTCCTACAAGTCAAATTAAATTGCATGATTAGAAACATCTCATAGTTTTCAGAACAAATTCTTACACATAAAGGCATATGTCATATAGTCATGCAATTATCTTAGCCAATGCTTCAATACAACATTTATCCATATCCCATAACTTTCTATATGCCTTCCATCTCTACCAGAACATTATTAAGAGTGTGCACAACTCCCAACATGTCAGCAAAGAGGTTTCATTCTAGATAAGTAGCAATGGAATGTTGTACAGTACCATAGGCCACTTACCCATTACTATATTAGTAGTATATTGTTCATTAATGCAATTTTCTAAAATCATAATATACATCCTAAATCTAGGAACATAAGTATGTACATGACTGAACAACATCATTTAAGTAATCATATATATAGGAAATAACAATTCAAATACTTATCTTTGTTTGGTTTTTGGGTGGACTCTCTCTCAATTATCCAGTGACAATGATCTAGAGAAGAAGACTTGTGCTAGAAGTCCTGTGTCGAGAAATACCTTCCTAGTTAAGAGGGAGTGTTGATGTATATGTAACTTCGAAATGTATTTCACATATATGTATATTGTATTCCTATAGAGATGTTATTATTCCTCTATACGGAAGTGTCGTCATTTATATTGTAAGTGTCGTAACTTATACTTGATGGGTTATTAGACCACCTTGTTGGGGTTGGCCCTGTATAAGTCATGTGGGTCAAAGGGTTATTAGACCACCCTATTGGGGGTCGGCCATGTGGGTCAAAGGGTTATTAGACCACCCTAGTGGGGGTCGGCCTAGTCAGCATTATGTTAAGTGGTTAAGTTGAGGCCGACCTAGTTGAGTAAAGGTCAAGTCAAGTTAGTGTATAAATAGAGAGTGTGTCTCTCTTATTTTACACATTCTATTCTCTCACTCAAACTTGGGAGAGTGGCGCACTTGTGGATGAGGAGGCTCTGCTGCTAGGAGAAGACTATCTCTTGTATTCTAGTTGTATCATTGCTCTATCTATCTATGAGGAAGTTATTGGGGCTTTTCACCTTTATGGTTTTCCCCAAGTAAACTCTATGTCTCTTGTGTGCTTGCATTATTGTGTCCATGATTGATATGCTATAGATTTGCTGTACATGTTGTTCTCTCAGTTAAGATCCTAGATCAGATTGAAGTAAATTCTGAAAATCTAACATCCAAGCTATACCTAGTTGTTCTGATTACTCTTAATCTGGTCCAGTTTTGTGCTCCAAAACTGTCCCTCTTTACTTGTCTTCATTTACTCTCGTTTTTGTTCTTCCTAGTTCCCATTTTTCTTGGGTGATCATCCTCATGAGAGAGTTCAGAATTGTTGTATAATAATTCAGTAGAATATCTCAATGGTTTGTATGAGTTTCACTTTTTATATTCTTAGGTGTGAAAACTCTCATTTAGTTAATTATTTTATTTCAATATTCTCTCAAATCTTTTCTTTAGGGTTTTTCCATTTTCTCCAATAATAATTTCTCATTATTATTTAATTGTCTTTTTCCCTCCAACCCATAGGGGACTGTGACTCCCATCTCATTAATGTGTTGGACCACATGGTCATTAGAAATCAATTTCTCAAATTTCTAATGTCATCTAAGTAAACTGAAATAATACTTAGCAAAAATATCAAATGGGTTAAAGTCCAGCATTTGGGGTATTACAACCAACCAACCTTTGAAGCTGAAGTGATCAGCCAATTTTTATTAAGATCCCTGCTCCTGCTACACTTTCATTTTGTTGCGTGACACAGTCGAAAAAATCGGCTAGGGAGGATATTTCAACCACAGGAGGATTGAGAGTTCTACTTATTTTTGGATTATTCAGTTTGTAATGAAGATTTAACTCCATTGCAGCCACCAATCTCACTCTGATAAAATTAACCTGTGGTCTTTGAAGAAAACATAATTTCTATGTTTCCATCAATGCCAAGAGAGAAAAAAAGGTAGCTCTGTCCAGTGACTGTTTGTTGTCATGTTCCTATTTTGTCAGCACCATGAAGTAGATCAAAACCCATGCATCCTAGTGATATATTGAATTAATTAATTAATGAGGGGTTAAGTTGAGGCATTTAATTAATTAGGAGTTTGAATTAATTTGTATCCAAGGGTTATTATGCACTTGAAATATTTATTTTTCATGCATTTAATATTTTTATGTGGAATAAATGAGGATAATGCTCCACTAGGGTGCATGAGAGGATAAGGTTGACTTGGAGTTAGCTTGAGGAAGAAGCAAAGAGAAATATTCCAAAGCTAGGAAAATTAGAGAAAAGGAAAGAAAGTGGAGCAAATCAGAAAAGCAACAAAAGCTCAACAAAATCAGCATAAAGCAGAAAGCAGGAAAAATAAGAAAAGCATGAAAGTTCAAAAAAGCAGGAATGTTCAGAAAAGCAGGAAAGTCCAGAAAATCTAGAAAAAGCAAAAAAAAGCAAAGGTAGAAAGTGGAAAAGCAAGGAAAATCAAACAAAAGCAAAAAAGAAGGAAAGCAAGGCAAAAAGGAAAAAGAAGGAAAGCTAGATTTCCTCATCCACTCAAGGAGGGCGCATTAGCTTAGGTTACTTGTTCATCAATTCACCCACTCTCCATAAATAACCTAGTGCGCACCACATTAATTCTTCTTGACAGTTTGTGAATTTGTATGAGAGCAATTTTGCCTCAGAGACTTGAGAGATGTGCCCCTGCTCAAGTTTGGGAGATGTGCCCTAGCATTATGTGAGAGGATGATGGAATCCATACATTATAATTGATTTTATTTGCAGGTACTGTATATGAACCAAGGCTGGTTCGAATTTCAGAAAGCTCCAACAAGTCTATGGTTTGAATCTTAGAGCTTTTCAGTGATTTCTAGTGCTATATTGTTCAATAAGAGTGGAGAGAATATTTTGTAATGTTTGGAGGATTCTCTTGGATAAATTATTATTTATTAACATTCAATTCAATTCTATGATATCAGTCAGATCAATTAGAATTACAGAAATCATATCTCTTCTCTTATTTCTCCACCCCTTCTAGATTCATCTAGAATTTGACTAGTTTCCAGTGTGCAATTAATAAATAAATGAGTATGAATCCAAATTAAGTAATTATTGTTTTTGGATTTGAGTAAGATGTCATATTTCATGATCCAAGTCTCATATCAGAAATTTGTGAGCCTTTGATTACTGTTTGGGAGCCCATAATTCTCACTAGTTACGTAATCCTGGAAGGCAATTTTACTAGTCTTTTTGTGAGAATTGATAAGAAACCCATATAAATTTATGGAATTCTATTTTACTATGTAATTACTATAATTGAATGATATTTAGTGTGTGGGATTCATAAATACCCATCCCCAGCTTCTAGTTAAAGTCCTCACCCATATTAGTCTGCATATGCTGAGGGGCCCATGAGCGTTGAAGTAAATTGAAGCATTGATGATATTGAAATATAAATGGTCTCATTACTTTGTGAAGAGGTATCATTCCATATGAGAGCCTCCC
The DNA here is from genome assembly GCA_027924585.1 of Larix kaempferi. Taxonomy (NCBI): domain Eukaryota; kingdom Viridiplantae; phylum Streptophyta; class Pinopsida; order Pinales; family Pinaceae; genus Larix; species Larix kaempferi. Next base: position 6,334,991 of record BSBM01000229.1, read on the forward strand.
ATCCATCCCTAGTCTTGATCTAATCTATTTTCAGTCCATTTAGCTTCCACAATCACTGTTTTAATTAATTTTGAGAAGTATAGAGTTTTTGTATCACTAAACTGAGTTGGTACATTACAGTGGTATCATAGCACTTTCCTTGGCTCAGCCCATGGAAATTAAATCTCATATGAATAAATCTCTCAGAACTATTATCAAGTTGCAGCTATAAAACTAGATACCATCATGGAAGATGAAGGCTTTGAGTTATACGAGGAAGAAGAAATCATTTACATTGGTGGAGGCCTACCAAGAGATTATGATGGTTACATTTGTGACCAGATGTACATAGATCAATGGGATGAACCACGGATGGCTGATCCTAATAAGGAGTTAGCAAAGAGGATATCTGTAGGTAAAAATTTGTCCTGCCACTACCAAGAGTATCTGGATTTAAGAGAAGAGATTCACAAAGCCATTTCTTTCAAGGATTATTTTTATTGCAGATTTGGATTTGAGATCCATGATAAATCTTTGAATTTAATGGATAGAAGCAAACACCCATAGAGGAAACAAGTTGTTCCACCTCTGTGAGCAAAGAAAGAGAAAGAGGAATCGAAAGTGAAGCCTCATTGGATGCCATTGTGTCTAGCATGAAGAGACTTTTCAGATTCTGTTCAAACAAAGTCTCCAATAATACTGATTCTAAGGTTACCAATGAGAAAGATGCATCAACTAGCTTGAAAGATCAAAATCATAGTAACAATCAACCATCAAAGGATAGGAGTAGCAATCTTCCAAGAGAAGAGCCATGTGTTTCCTCCAATGAATGCATTGAGCAAGAACAAGAAGAGATCAAGCTAAGGAATGAAGGTAAATCTGATATTGGTAGCATCAATTCTTTTTTTATCAATCTGAATAATGTCCCACTAATTTAATCACAAAAGAGAAAGGATCAACCCTTCAAGCATTCCCATAACATCATTATGAAGAAAGATACAACCACACTCTAGTTGAGAGTGAACCGAGAGATTTGGAGGGGGAGCATGCCATCACCACTCCACATCATGAAGAGATACAAATTTCACAAAGGTATTACAACCATTCTTATTTTGTCATTCACCAAGTTACTTTGTTTCATCTTGATATGGCAGCCATTACTGGTGATAAGGTTGGCAAAAAATATGCTTCTAGTACTGAGATCCAAATTTTTGAGAAGGCTGAGTTTTTAAAGGAGAGTTTGCATGATTCTCAAGAGTGGCATGAACAAACATGTGATCATATGTGTGTGTATAATAGTACACATGACAATATGGATCAACATCATTTCCAAGGTAAACATAAGGAGTCTTCATATTTACAAGTGCTTCAAGGAAGCATTGACTTGCGAGATGATTGCCAGGAACCTTTTTCACTCCAGAGATATTGTGAGCCTCTTTCATGTAAGGAAGGATTATCCTTGATGAATATGGCTGATTACATTCCATTTGGATCAGCAAGCAAAGAATCCTATTCATAATTGAATTGGATGGATGGATACATCACCGAGATGGAGGCTCAAGATTGTGCAAGACTAGCTCACATGGGTAAGAGTTATTTTTGCATTAGTAATGGATCTATTGTTGCATTCAAATATGTTATGACCAATGAGAAACATGCAAGGAATATATGGCTTCCACATGATTCTTACCATACATTTCCATTCATACCTGGGAGGAAAAATTACATAGCAGATGAAGAGTTATCCCATGGCATGATATCCATAGTAAACCATGGTGACATTGTGGGGGCTACTGAGGGCCTCACCACCATTCAAGGCACAAGTATGGAATAATTACATCAGATTGAGTTCATATGGAAGTCACCACAACAACATGATAAGGTTCTTGAATACCACCCACCGGGTAGACCACCTGACAGGGTGAAGAAGCATGAGGCTGAATTGATGATGGATGTGCAATCCATCAATATCTTTCATTACAAGCAGTTGAAAAGGTTCAAGGAAGGAGATGAAAGGGAATTCAAGAGTTTCTTTGACTGGAGACACATAAAAAAAAGTCCTCTTGCATTTATTATGGGCCTAGTGAAGATGAAGTTCATAATAGAGTACATGTGCATAAGGAACAAAGTCCTTAATAGGGAGAAGATTCAAAAAGAAAAGACTACAACCTGAGGTAAATTTTCACATATGCTTTCTGACAGATATTACTTGCATGATCTTTTTCATATGTTGCAGGAAGCATACTTTAAGGATGATGAAGATATTTGTAGGCCCAATGATGAGTGGATGGCCACCCAAGATTCTTTGAGAAGCACTCAAAGTGCCCCCTTGGAATCCAAGATGGAGATAGAACACTTTCACCAAGAATTGCATAAATCACATGCTCCCTCCTACATTCAAATCAGCCATCCTCTTTCAGTTGATGACATTCAAAATTCTATGGAGGAACCTCATGATATGGTGGTTCATGAGATTCATGATGACATGCATGTGCATGAGGATTTTATAGATACAGATGATCAGCTCCAAGAGCATACTACCTTCCAAAGCCAAACTGAGCTTCTTCCGAGAGTGAGTCATTCCTCCAATGAGGAGTCAAAGGAGCTCATGGTTGATGGACCAGCCTTTGATGGAGTTGATGCATCCACATATTTGGTGGACACTTGTTGCAGAAATCTGGTTCATATTTGGACCAATGGCATATAGTTGAGCCATTGGAAGCACTCACATAGGGAAGCATCTTGCTTTCCAGTTGGAGCATTGGGTTGGAGTGTCTCTCCTTTCCCTATTTTGGAGAAAAGAAACATGAGTGATATTCTTGATTGCATCTATGGAGACTCATTGGATACATTTTACACTTTTTGTGAGTATCAAGGGCCTCCATGGACTTGTGATGATGCCTATCCTCTTTATGATTGGACATGGGACTTTCACCCTTGTCATTGGAACAACAATGTTTTAATTTTTGGTACTTGTGTGCATTGGGCATCTGAAGTACAATCTGATTTGCATGTGCTTGGGGAGTTTGAGGTCAAGGAGGCACATGATCTCCCTTTGGTTGAGCCAACCATGATGTATGACTATTATAGAGAGTTGATTCACCATTCTCCATCTAGATCACTAAGTTAGAGTATGCATTCATTCACTGATTGGGTGGATAGTTACATAAGGAAGTTGAGTACCCCAAGAGGTAAGTTTGTTGCTTGCATCAGTGGAAAGTTTATGGACACCTCATCCATATTTTGTGATCAGTTGTATAGGAATTTATGGCTTTTGTTGGGATATTCTCACCATCATTTTTTATATTTGCATGTATGCATCCAGTCATCATGCATGCATCTACATGCATCCAGTCATCAGTATGGTAGTCTCCCCAGCACCTGGAGCCTATGTTCATCCCCCTAGAGCCTATTTTTATTCCTCAGGATCCCTCCTACCTACCTAGTGTGCCTTGTTTTCCTCACCTGGATGACATATGCGCCCTACTACACTACTTGGATCACTAACAGTCAGTTGCAGCATTTATTGTCCAGTTTATTCATTTATTGCTCATTTTAACTGCCTATAGCTTCCATTTGTCTGTATCGGAGTGCCACTTGAACTACTTACAACCTCATCAGCCTCATGCACCCTCCTTGGAGTCTCCATCCCTTTATTGTTTCTCACATGACTTAGTTAAACTCAATTATACTCATTTGACTGACTTTTGACTATTTCTGACCACTACCATTGATTGAATGATGTCTCCAATGCTATCCAAGCCACACATTGAGGATAATTTGAATGACCTTTGGTTAATTTGAATTCACTTGACAATATTGTATTGTATTCAGTTATTCACAGTGCCAGCTTATAGCTGATGTATGATTATACTGCCAATTTCTCCATTTCTGTGTTCATGAGTGATAATTGATTCATTTATTCTTCTTTCTTCTCTGCAATTCTAAGTGAGGTTTGTGAGATTTTATATAGCTGTGTGATATTTCCTGTATATTTACACATGGTATTAGAGCCGGAGTCAGCTATTCGAATTGTAGCAGCAGCAGTTGCAACAATTCTTTGCGCAACTATCTTTCATTGAGCACCAGAAGCCTCTGGATTTCCACAACAATTCCTGGTGCAATTGTCTTGAATTCACTAGATAAATCTAGTGAGGTCTAGCCATGTGTGAAGGATCAAGTCACATGTGCTCATTTTCCTAAGGAAGTGTTCAATTCGAATTGCATCATATCTCCATCAACAATTTCATTGGTTTGCAGGTTATCTCCATCATTCGAATTCATCTTCAATTCGACTTCAACAGCTACCAATGGATCTAAAATTGAATTCATTCAATTATGTTGAATGGAAGGACAATATGGACATCTTCATGAAGTCCAGGAGCCTCTCTAGAGTATTGAATGGGGCTTCATTCGAACCCAATGGTGCAATAGAGAAATCCAAGTACTTGGACAAACTTGATGAAGCAGTAGGACTGTTGCTCCTCAGCATTTCCGAAGACCTCCATTTTCATGTCATATATCTAGCAACTCCAAAAGAGGTTTGGGACAAGATCGAATCTCTTCTTAGATAGAAATATGACTTGAAAGGTCACAAATTGAAAAATGAGCTCATCTCCTTGAGCCCTTGCAGTTTCAACTCCATCAAATAGTTTCTTACCAAGTTTAAAAATCTGATTTCACAATGGAAGAGATATGGAATAGAGAAGGAAGATAAGTAGCTCATCCTTGCCATACTATCAAAATTGGACCCTAACTACTCAGTATTTGTCTCCACCTTTCAAACATCGAAGCTATCCATCCCAAAATGGAAGTTTCCAAGCCTTGATGACTTCATCCAATCTCTAACACAAGAGGAGGAGAAGTTAATTCAAATGGGAATGATGAAACCCAAGATGGATTTAGCACTTGCAGCTGCTGAGGTGAAGAGAGAGAATGTAAAGGGCAAGAAAAACGTTTTTGGTAGAAATTCGAATGAGCAGAAGCAAAAGGAGGCTCCATATCAGTCAGAAGGGACTTCGAATTCCAAGAAGACCAAGAATTCTCAAAAGGAGAAATCCAAATGTACCTATTGCAATAGAGGATTTCATCCTGAGAGTTCTTGTATGAAGAAGACTATAGAATTGATGGCTCAGCTACTTGAAAATAATAACCTCCCAGTACCTGCATGTGATAAGAAGAAGGAAGCTGAAACTTCTAGATCTGAGGACAAGGAGAGATGCCATGCTCTCATGGAAGGTGCATCAAGAGATTCCTCCTTCATCATATATTCAGGAGCATCAAGACACATGTCATCCTCCAAATATCTCTTCATTGGTTTTGAATGCACTGTTGGCCCTTCCATCATTTTGGGGAATGATTTTGAGGTCTCCTCTGAGGGGATTGGAAGGATCAAAATTGATCATGGATACTTCTCAGATGTACTCTATGTTTCTACACTTACTTCCAATATAATTTTGGTCTACCAAATGACCCATACTGGAGATCCCAAGAGGGTGATCTTCTCTCCAAATGAGGTCAAAATACAAGACATGGTTTCAGGATATATCATTGCAAAAGGTGTTGCAAACCATAATTCGAAACTCTATGAGTTCTCTCACTTTATTCCTCTCTCCAAGCAGTCTACTCTTCACGCTCATGCAAATGAAGAGAGTAGGCTATGGCATGAAAGATTTGGGCATATCAACTACAAGTACCTGCAAGATATGCATACTCATGAGATGGTTGAAGGACTACCCAAAGTCAAGTTTTCCAAGGGAAACTGTAAGGGTTTCTTGATGGGAAAACATCCTGAAAAGAAGTTTGAGAAAGTAAAGGCAAGGGGACCCTCTTAACCCCTAGATCTGATTCATAGTGATGTTGCAGGGCCATTTCCAGATCTATCATTGAACAAGGCAAGGTATATTCTTACTTTTATTGATGATTATTCAAGATTTACATGGGTATACTTTCTCAAACTGAAATCAGAAGTATTTGGATACTTTAAGTTTTTCAAGTCTTCTACATAAATTTGTTTAGATAGAAAGATCAAGGTCATTCGCAGTGACAATGGGGGAGAATATGTCAAGGGTGATTTTCAATCTTTTTGTGACGATGAAGGCATAGAGATGCATCATAATTTTCCCTATACACCACAACAAAATGGTGTTGCAGAAAGGAAGAACAGAACAGTAAAGTAAATTGCAACTTGCATGCTAAAGTCGAAAGGGTTGCACCCTAGTCTTTGGGAAGAAGCCATTAAATGTGATGCTTACCTTCATAACCACTCCCTCATAAAGGAATGAAAAATATGACTCATTTCTAAGCATGGATGGGATACAAACCTGATGTATCTCATCTTAGAGTGTTTAGATCCAGAGCATGGGCAAGGATTCCAATAGAGAAAAGGAAAGCCCTAGATCCACAAAGCAGTGAGTGTATACTAGTGGGATATGCAGTGAGTGCAAAGGTCTACAATATTATTGATCCTTATACTATGTCAACATTCTTTGAGAGGAGTGTACAGTTTGAGGAATGGCCTCTTCATGATGCTCATCCTGTTGAGCAAGAGAGATTTCCTACCACACCACCACTTCTTGATGAGCAAGAGAGTGAAGCTTCATCCCATGAGAGTTCAGATTTTGAATATGAAAGTGAAGATGATGAAGAGAAAATGATAGATCTATATCCACAAGAACTTGAAGATCTAGCACATGATAGTGAAGATGAGCGAATGGAAGATCCAGATCCACAAGAACCTGATGATCTTGTACTTGATGATCCTCCTCTTCCGAGATGGGAAGCCACTACTCTTAGATCTACCAGATATCTTGTTGGAGATCCACTTGATCCGAGGAGAACCAGATCTTATTTTTAGAATGGAAGGTTTCATCCTTCTCACATTACTGATCCATTTCTTGTCGATAGATCCTTCTTCGGTGGAGAAGTGCACTTACCATTTGGGGTGAGTGATGCCATGCTACATTAGCATCCTTCAGTCTATTTTGAGGGAGGGCTTTCTTCCCACTGTGTTTTCCCTCTTTCCTCACTTTATTATTTATATTGTTGTATGGGGTGACCTTGGTCTTAGTCACCAGGGCCCTACCACTATTTTCAATTATTTCCTCATAGTGTAGCTTGCAGGGGGGTGTTGGAATATTATCACCGTAACTTTTTATATTAGCATGCATGCATGCATTCTGCATGAATCCAGTCATCATGCATGCATCCAGTCATCAGTATGGTAGTTTCCCCAACACCTGGAGCCTATGTTCAACCCCCTAGAGCCTATTTTTATCCCTCAGGAGCCCTCCTACCTACCCAGTGTGCCTTGTTTTCCTCACCTGGATGACATATGCACCCTACTACACTACTTGGATCACTAATAGTCAGTTGCAATGTTTATTGACCAATTTATTCATTTGTTGCTCAATTTACTTGCCTGTAGCTTCCAATTGTCTATATCAGAGTGCCACTTGACCTACTGACAGCCTCATCAGCCTCATGCGCCCTCCTTGGAGTCTCCATCCCTTGATTTGTGCTCACATGACTCAATTAGACTTACTTGATTGAATTTTGACTATTTGTGACTACTACCACTGATTAGATGATGTCTCCAATGCTATCCAAGACACACATTGAGGAGAATTTGAATGACCTTTGGTTAATTCGAATTCACTTGACAGTATTGTATTGTATTTAGTTATTCACAGTGCCAACTTATAGCTGATGTATGATTATATTGCATATTTCTCCATTTCTGTGTTCATGAGTGATAATTGATTCATTTCTTCTTTTTTCTTCTCTGCAATTCTAAGTGAGGTTTGTGAGATTTGCTCTAGCTGTGTGATCTTTCCTGTAGATTTACACAACTTCTATGTGATGTGTTTAGTATACTTGGTTGGACATGGGATTGACATCTATGTATTAGGAATGGGGATTGTAGTGCTAGTTTGCACATCGCTTATGAGGAGATTCAATATTCCTTTGGGAGTGGTGAACTTCCCGTTTGGTGCAGTGTTTTAGACATCCCCCATGATGATATATTCTTTTTGTTGATACTGATGTTTGGGAGGATGCAATTAAGACAATGGGACCCTAAAATTCTTTGGGATGATAGTTTTACACAAGCAACGGTGCTATTGGGAGACATGCAATAATGGCAATGGGATCCAGGAATTGATGAGTCATTTCAGTTTGCATTGATGTCTGGAGGAATGAAACATAAGCAATGGGACCTTGGGATCAACCTTGAAGATCCAGATATAATCAAAGTGGTGCAGCAGAGACATGATGGAATTTCGGTATTTTGCTTGGATTGAGGATTTTGATTCTAGACAACTAGCAACATGTTTTAAGGAGTGAGGTCACTGGTTGGCTTCATATATGGTTGGAGTTGGTTTCTTGCTTGAGGACAAGCAATCTTGGGAGAGGAGGACTGTCATGTTCCTATTTTGTCAGCACCATGAAATAGATCAAACCCCATGGATCCTAGTGACAGATTGAATTAATTAATTAATGACGGGTTAAGTTGAGGCATTTAATTAATTAGGAGTTTGAATTAATTTGTATCCAAAGTTTATTATGCACTTGGAATATTTATTTTTCATGCATTTAATATTTTAATGTGGAATCAATGAGGATAATGATCCACTATGGTGCATGAGAGGATTAGGTTGACTTGGAGTTAGCTTGAGGAAGAAGCAGAGAGAAAGATTCCAAATCCAGGAAAATTAGAGAAAAGGAAAGAAAGTGGAGCAAATCAGAAAAGCAGCAAAAGCAGCATAAAGCAGAAAGCAGGAAAAATTACAAAAGAAGGAAAGTTCAGAAAAGCAGGAAAGTCTAGAAAAGCTAGAAAAAGAAGAAAAAAGCAAAGGCAAAAAGTGGAAATCAAGGAAAAGCAAACAAGAGCAGAAAAGAAGGAAAGCAAGGCAAAAAGGAAAAAGAAAAAAAGCTAGCTTTCCTCATCCACTCAAGGAGGGTGCATTAGCTTGGGTTACTTGTTCATAAAGTAACCCACTCTCCATAAATAAACCAGTGCGCACCACATTAATTCTTCTTGACAGTTTGTGAATTTGTATGAAAGCATTTTTTCCTCAGAGACTTTGGAGATGTGCCCCTATCCAAGTTTGGGATATGTGCCCCAGATTTCTGTGAGAGGATGATGGAATTCAGCCATTATCATTTATTTTATTTGTAGTTCCTATCTGAACCAATTCTGGGTTGAATTTCAGAAAGCTCCAACAAGTCTATGGTTCGAATCTCAGAGCTTTTTAGTGATTTCTAGTGCTATATTGTTCAGTAAAAGTGGATAGAATATTTTGTAATGTTTGGAGGAGTATATTGGATAAATTATGATGTATTAAAATTCAATTTAATCCTATGATATCAGTCAGATTTAATTAGAATTACATAAATCAGATTTCTTCTCTTATTTCTCCACCCCTTCTAGATTCAGCTAGAATTTGACTAGTTTCCAGTGTGCAATTAATAAATGAATGAGTATGAATCAAAATGAAGTAATTCGCGTTCCTATAGTTGAGTAATATGTCATATGTCATGATACAATTCCTATATGATAAATTCGTGAGCCTCTGATTACTGTTTGGGAGCCCAAAATTCTCACTAGTTATGCAATCTTGGAAGACAATTTTACTAGTCTTTTTGTGAGAATAGATCATAAATACATATAAATTTATGGAATGTTATTTTACTGTGTAATGAATTTAATTGAATGATATTTAACCTCTGTGAGTCATAAGCACCCATCCCCAGCTTCCAGTTAAAGTTCTCACCCATACTAGTGTGCATATGTCGAGGGGCCCAGGAGTGTTGGATTAAATTTCAGCCTTGATGATATTGAAACATCAATGGTATCGGTAATTTGTGCAGAGGTATCATTCCATATCAGATACTCCCATCCATACCAAGCTTTGATCTAATCCATTTTCAGTCCATCTAGCTTCCACAATCACTGTTTTAATTAATTTTGAGAAGTATAGAGTTTTTGTATCACTAAACTGAGTTGTTACATTACATAGAACCTCAACCAGTCCCTCAAATATTCTTGAAATGGCCCCTCTTTCCAATTTTTTTCACCCAAGAATTGTTTTAGTTTAGGTCCAATCTTCCTTCGTAAATGAGCAATAAGCAAAGAAGTGATCGAAGTTCTCAACCTCCATTTGCTCGGACCATAGCTGCCCCACTTTACATAATTATCCCATGTTAGCATATTTTTCTCCAAAAGAATCCAACCAAAATACTTAATTTTATTAGGAAAATTCCACTTCCATAGTTTAGCGTGCCCCTATTTTTGTTGTTGATCTAGATTGGATTCCATAATAGATTCATAAGCTATCTTGGAAGAAAGATGGACATATTTTTTATTCCAAGACAACACATGGGAGTTCAGAGTATTGTTAATATAAAGGCCAGCTTGCTACAATCACTGAGTGAACGTCTCCCACTCCTCCACTTTATCAGCAGAAATACCCAGCTTTGCTATTGATCGCCAGTGGTTGGTTTTGATTAAGGAAAATGAATTATTATAAACTTGTGCCAAGACTAAGATGCCTCTATTTCTAAGCTATTGAGTAAGTTGCATAGAGAAGGGAGTCTAGCAACCAATAAATGGAGCTTCTCCAATTCTGATATTCATCCCATCCCCTAGTTTCCATTGGATCCAATCTCTTACTATGTGTGCCGCTTTGGATAAATATCTCCAAATGTTTGACGTGCCTAGAGGGAACTTATTTTCTTGTTTGAGCCAACATTCTACAGTGAGATTTTGTAAATACTTCTTTTTCATAAGAGTGATCCACATACCTTTGGAAAATAAACAACGCCAAAGTCTTTTGGCCGCCAATGCAAGGATTTTTGATACCCCATCCTCCTAACTCCTTTGGTTTGGTTAGTCTTTCCTATCTAACCAAATGGAATGCGTTTTTGAGCTTGTTTCCGAACCACAAAAAACAAAACATCTTTGACGAATTCGGTCCAAACTTGAGAGGGGAATCTTTGGCAGGGAGAGCCAATATACAAGGATACTTTGTAGGACCGATTGAAGGAGAACTAGTTTCCCTCTCATGGACAGGTATCTATAGCACTAGTTGTCAATCCATTTTTCCACCTTTCTAAGAAGCCACAACGAGTATGAGATCATATAATTGTTTGGATTTAGAAAGAAGCCTAGATATTTGATCCCCTCTTCCAATTGCTAAACTCTGAAAGGGAACATGGCAATGAGTTGATCTGTGAAGGCTTGAGAGGTTCCCGCCATGAGTAAAACTGAATTTTGGGTGTTTACTACCATTCTTGCATCCTCGCAAAAGGTTTGTAGAAGCTCCTTCATCACCTTCCAATATTCTATTCTCGCTTTTACGAATAATAAAACATCATCGATAAAGAGGAGGAGTGAGATCTTTGACCCCTCTCCAATTTTTATATTGTCTATTTTCCCTTCAAGTTTGGATTTGAAGAGAAGATGAATCAAACTGTCCGTTATCAGTAGAAAGATCAAGGGTGACATCGGGAACCCCTGTTGGAGACCCCTTGAAGTTGTAAATAACCTTGTGGGGTTCTCGTTAATCAACACCACGAAAGAATCCAATGAAATACAGTCCATAACCCATTCTGTAAGCTGAATACCACAACCAATTTGGAGCATAATGAGCCTAAGATAACTTTAGTTGACACAGTCATAGGCCTTTTCCAGATCTATCTTGAGGTTGCAAAATTTATTTTTTTTGTTTTGATAGAATGCATTGTTTCTTGAGCTACCCCAATAGTGTCAAGGATCTGTCTGTTCGATAAAAACCCAAATTGATCTTGGGAGATACAACAGGAAACAATCAGTCTTGTACGGCTTGCAATCACTTTAGATACAAGTTTATAAACTAGGTTGTAGCATGAAATTGGCCGGAAATCAGAGAACGATAAGGGGTACGATACCTTAGGAATTAACTTGATAAAGGTGGAGTTGATTTCTCTAGATATGCGCTCGATAGATCTAGTCTCTTCAACGGTTGCTTGCATGTCCTGGCCCATATCCTCAAAAAAGGCGAGAAAAATATTGACCACCAACTGTCAGGGCCAAGGCTTTTATCCCTTGTGAATCCCTCCAGAGTTTTTCTAAATTCAGAAAGAGAGACCTCTTCCACTACTTCAATTTCTTCTTCCTCAAAAAAGAAGCAATGGAATGCACCAATTAACTTAAATTGTGCCCAAATGGAGTTGATTCCCAGATCCTTGAATAAATTTCCAAAGTGGGTCTTCTCTCCTTCATCCAACTCTTCCTGGATAGTCATGCTAACTCCCTATCATCCTTCAGTTCCCAAATGTTATTGCAGTTGTGCCTGTGTTCAACAAATTTATGGAAGAAGGTAGTGTTCTGGTCCCCTTCGGCTATCCATATGGCTCTACTCTTGAGACACCATGTTTCCTCTTCATGTTTTAAGATTTTTAACTTCTTGCTTTCCAAATATGCAATGGCAGACTTCTCCTACTCTATCAAAATGTGTATCTGGTTGTTGGAAAAGATACGAAGGATCTTGGATTCAATCACCTTAACCTCCTCTTTTAATTCCTTTTTCTTCCTTTTCTCCTCGATTAGACCTATCTCCGTGAGAGAATGGAGCTTTTAAACCAAAGTTTTCGAGGCCGAGGGATGGTGCACATTTGATAAAGACGCCAAATTCTTGTAACCAGTTCTTTGAAACCCTCCTCTGACCATAAGGTATGGTTGAACTTGAAAGGGTAGTAGGGCCTACTCATTCCCTTTTCCAACTGCAGAATAATAAGGAAATGTTCCAAGATTGAAGACGACACTATCCATGAATGAAAGATGTCAAAGGATAAGGAGAGTTTCTCAGCCATGATGAACTTGTCCAACCGCATGGCCATACCTTTTTCTCCCGTACGCCCATTCCTGCATGCCGAGCCTAGGAATTTAGGCACCACATCAATAAGGCTCGAGTCTTGAATAGGTTCATGGAAAAAAAGAGGATAGAGGGTCAAGATGATCTCTCACACCCCAAACTTCCCTTGGATAAAGAATGAAGTTCAAATCACTAGCAATGATAAAGTCAAGATCTTTTAAAAGATTGGTTTCCATAATAGAGTTCCAATATGCCTCCCTGTTGGAATAAGGAGCGTAATAATTCAATATTTTTAGAAATCCTCTCTTATCCTCTTCCAATCCTTCAAGAATAATTTTGGCAATCGTTACATAGGGAGTGAACTTGAACATCAAGGGATTCCAAGTGGTGAGCAGTCCGCTTGACGTTGCATTAGAATGTGTTGACACCATTAACCAACTAGGAATAAACTTAGAACAAATATCCTGTGCTTTAAGCCCCAAGAGCATCATTTCTTGAAAACACACTAAATATGGATTATGAGCCTCTATGAGTCTTCATAGGGCTAGCTTCTTGGGGCACCCTCCCAACCCCCTTACATTGAAGGAAAACAACTTCATCTACGAACCCTCAGAAGGGATTTCCATGCTCTAAGATCCCTGAATCCCCCAATAAAATTTCCTTTGGGTCCGTTTTAAAAAGATCCTAACTGAGCCAATATTTCTTCAATCGAGGCCAAACCCCCCTTGGTCTCCCTAGGCTGCACTTTTTTTACCTTTCTCCCACTAGAACTAGTTCTGGATTGGACTGAGTCCACATTCAGGTCTATTAGGGGAGGACCACATGAAAGAGCTTCCAATCTTGTAATGGGAAATCCCCCTCGAAAAAAATGTAAGAGGAGTTTTATGAAGAAGCTTGGGATGTGACAAACCAGGGCCTATTCTGTTCTGACAAGAGTTCAATATTTCGAGGAGAGATGGGAAGGAATATCTATAAAAAAATTCTACTATAGAATCTATCGCAAACCCATAGTTACCAAAGTTTTCATTCCTTAGAGAATCATTTGAGATTAAGTCAGGGCTATCCAAGAGAGGACCTTGGTCTGATTCCTGCATAGTTCCAAAGGGACCCTGACTTAAATCCTACATAATCACTTCCTTCCCACCTGAGGAGAAAGGAGAAAGGGCCATTGTGGGAACAAAGGGGACAATGACAAGGCAGGTGGCATCAAAAGACATCTCCGATAAGGGGGATCAGGGGAGATGGGAGTATGGAAAATGGTGAGGGACGTAGAGGACTGATAGAAATACATGCTGGTGCAACTTCGTTAAATTTTCGAAAGAAATATCCTCTGTGAAACTGAGATCCATCCATAGTATCCACCCTCTTGTGTTGACATGATGACTTGAGATGACCTGTTTTTTTGCAGATTAGACAACGGAACGGGAAATACAAATAATCAAATCTCTATATGAAGCTTATTCGACAACATTCCACCTTGAGTTCTTCTAGGAAGCCCTGACTAGTCTCCATATCCATGATAACCTTCCCCATCTGCTTGTCCTTACCATTCAATGTATGTTTGTCTACTACTAATAATTGTCCCAATGCGTTACCTATCTCCCTTATAGCCTTTCTGTTTCAAAAGTGGAGTGGAAGACTGGGTAGAAGGACCCAAAGGTGTTTCAAAGGCATGAAATCCTTGTACAAATTGAATTTTATGTGCCATCTCTTCAACATTGGGCTTCCCTTCCCATAGAGTTACGCTCCTTCAAGTATTCTTGCCGGATGACTATCTTCGCAGAACCAAAAATTGAGCCACCCTTTGCTGAGTGTGAACACCTCCGGTACGTAGTCTAGAAGTGGGAACCATGAGTCCTTCAACCATGAATTGAGATCCTACTTCATCAAAGAGAAGTACGTGAATTTCCCCACCAATGATATGAGAGGGAGTTCTGTAGCCTCTGGCATCAAAACATCTCGACCCATGACCAATTCATGTCTGTGCGCTCTACTAATGTGAGCCTTAAGCTCTTTTTTTTTTGAAACTTTCGATGGCTACATGCAAGGATTTTACCTTGATCATGGACATACGAGGGAGGAGGTAAACCTTTTGATGAAAGAATCTCAGGGATGATTTTAAGAACCCCCCCAAAATTTATATGTATAAAAAATGAGCAAATCTCCTCGATATATAAGAAAAGTTGAAGGCGATTTTATCAATAATAATATGTATATATAATTTTTTTGGCAAATCTTTCATTTCATTATATAATGTTGTAAAAGCTTGGCGAATCTGTCACTAAATTATAAGATATTGTAAAATCTTGGTGAATATTTCACTTAATTATAAAAAATTGTAAAAACTTGGCTAATCTTTCATTGATTTATAAAATATAGTAAAAATTTGGAGAATCTTTTTCCAATAAGACTCAAGATTTTGATTCTGTAGATTACTAAGGTAGTGCAACAGAAGAACATACACCAGATCTCAACTCTGGACTCTCTCGACTCCTAGACTCTCGAATGAACAAGTGTATGAGGAGAGGATGGATTTATTTATACATTTCATAAGCAGTATTTTATCACTCATAGTTAGAAGGTGTCGATGAAACACAACTACACTAACTAGATTTAGGGAAAGTAAGGACTCTACTTGTTATATAGTCCCTTAATGGTCCAATGGACATGTGGGTTCATGAATCTTGACAGGCCAACAAACTGATAGAATTAAGTGAATATCCTAGTAGCGGGCCACTTCCTTTATATAGAGATATAGTTCTTGGACCAATTCCAAGCTTCCAACCAATCTTCTCACCAAAATTTCTTCTCTTTGGTGTCAAATGGTAAGAGAGTTGCATATTTGTCAATGAATACTTGAAATGGCTCAATCCACACAAATTTTCCTCGGCAAGTGCTAACTTCACCCATCACTATTTTAAAACGCCTCAACACTATAAAAGCATTAATAAATTGATAAATAACAAACCCATGCACTTCTAAATTTACCCAGTGATGAGAATAATACCCCATGCACTTCTAAATTCACCCAGTGATGAGAAAAACGCCCCGGAAACTTCAATACTTTCCCTGGGCACTTCAAAATTCTCCCAAAGATGATAAAAATGCCCTAAGCACTTCAATATTTTCTGAGGCACTTCTAAATTCTCCCAAGGATGATAAAACTCCCCGTGCACTTCAATATTTTCCACAAGCACTTCAAAATCCCCCCCAGGCACTTCAATACTTTCCCCATGCACTTCTAAATTGACCCAATGATGATAGAAACACCTCATGCACTTCTAAATTGACCCAATGATGATAGAAACACCCCATGCACTTCAATACTTTCCTCAAACACTTCAAAATTCTCCCAACGGTGATAAAAACATCCATACACTTCAATATTTTCCCCAGGCACTTCAAAATTCTTCCAGCAAAGATAAAAACGCCCCCATCCACTTCCATGATTTCCCAGGCACTTCATTACTTATCCTAGACACTTTAAAATTCATCCAATGATAATAAATATGCCCTATGCACTTTAATAGTTTCCCTAGGCAAGGGAGAAAAACACCCGACAATGATTTAATCACCCAGGCAATCACAAAAATGCCTCAATCCACACAAATTTGCCCCGACAAGTGATAAATTTTCCCATCATTGTTTTAAAACGTCCCAACACTATAAAAGCATTCATACATTGATCAATAACAACTCCAAGCACTTCTAAATTCATGTAGTGAGGATAAAAATGACCCATGCACTTCTAAATTCACCGGATGATGAAAAAAATGCCCCATGAACTTCTAAATTCACCTAGTGACGAGAAAAATGCCCCAGGCACTTCAATAGTTGCCTCGGGCACATCAAATTTTTCGAAAGATGATAAAATTGCCCTAAGAACTTCAATATTTTCCCAGGCGTTACGAAATTCTCCCAAGGATGATAAAAAATCCCCATGCACTTCAATATTTTCCCAACGCACTTCAAAATTACCCCAGGCACTTCAATACATGCCCCATGCACTTCTAAATTGACCCAATGATGATAGAAACACCCCATGCACTTCAATACTTGCCTCAACCACTTCAAAATTCTGCCATCGATGATAAAAATGCCATACACTTCAATATTTTCCCCACGCACTTCAAAATTGCACCCAGGCACTTCAATACTTGCCCCATGCACTTCTAAATTGACCCAATAATGATAGAAATGCCCCGTGAACTTCAATGCTTGCCTCGGCCACTTCAAATTTATCCCAACGATGATAAAAACGCCCAGACATTTCAATATTTTCCCTAGGCACTTCAAAATTCTTGCAACGAAGATAAAAACGCCCCCTTCCACTTGCATATTTTCCCAGGCACTTCATTACTTTCCCTAGACACTTCAAAATTCATCCAATGGTGATAAAGATGCCCTAGGTACTTCAATACTTACCCTAGGCAAGGGAGAAAAACACCCGAAAATGATATAATCACCCAGGCAATCATAAAAATGCCCCAACCCACAAAAATTTGCCTTGGCATGTGATACAAATTCCCTAAGCACCTCATTATTTTCCCCAAGCACTTCAAAATTCCCCCAGGCACTTCAATAATTTCCCCATGCACTTCTAAATTGACCCAATGATGATAGAAACGCTCCATGCAATTCAATACTTGCCTCAACGAGTTCAAAATTCTCCCATCGATGATAAAAATGCCCATACACTTCAATATTTGTCCCAGGCACTTCAAAATTGCACCCAGGCACTTCAATACTTTTCCCATGCACTTCTAAATTGACCCAATGATGATAGAAACTCCCCGTGAGCTTCAATACCTGCCTCAACCACTTCAAAATTTTCCTAGGGATGATAAAAACGCCCAGACACTTCAATATTTTCCCTAGGCACTTCAAAATTCTCGCAATGAAGATAAATATGCCCCCGTCCACTTCCATATTTTCCCAGGCACTTCATTACTTTCCCTAGACACTTCAAAATTCGTCCAATGATTATAAATATGCCCTAGGCACTTCAATACTTGCCCTAGGCAAGGGAGAAAAAAACCGACAATGATATAATCACCCAGGAAATCACAAAAATGCCCCAATCCACACAAATTTGCCTTGGCATGTGATAAAAATGGTAGGTGATAGGAGCATGGGAGTAGCATGCATATAAAAATCATAATCTCAATATATACAAGTTTAAAAAATATGGAAAGGACGATGGATTATGAAATTAAATAATGATGATATTGTTAACATAAGGAAAAATCATGGTGAGGCAGTGCAAATTCGTACTGCATAATGCAATTTGCCAATTGCTACAATTGATTGGAAGGTGTAGTCAATAGAAGATCCTCAAGACATAGAGGTTGATATAGAAATTATTAACTCTGAAAATAGCACAAAAATAAGGAAATTTTGTTATTAAAAATGAAATTGCATTAATGTCCTCAACTGAACAAAAAATGGTTAAGAATTGAGATAAATCTGCATGTAAGGTGCAACAATGAAGGTGTGCTCAATACATCTCCCCATGAAATGTATATTATATATATATTGTGGGGGTCTCTTCTTTCGGGGGGGGGGGGGACAACTTGTTTTATGAAACAATCCGAAGAGCGAAGATTTTTGTCCGAAGGTCCAAGGTTTTTTCTATGGGTTTTTTAACTTTCTGTTCCCCTTACTCCTCCTTTATTTCGCATCCCTTCTCTTTCTCCATGTCTTAAATATTCCTCTCTACACTCTATATGTTTCCCCTCTCTTCCCTTCCCTGCGTCATCCTCCATCATTACTTTCCACATTCACATGCCCCTTCTTTCCCCTGACTCGTGTCATCCTTCGCTCTCCACTCCACGTACCCCCTCCTTTCTCCCTGTCTTGCATCATCCTTTGTAATTCGCCCCGCCATTAGCAGTATGGATCCAGACGAGGTGGATTACAAACTCTCCCCTGTACATGATATCATTTTTCCAGTCGATGATGAATTTAAAAACAGAACAGAAAAGACAGTTGAGGTGACGGAACAACTGCATTTGCACACGTTTGTTAATGAGTCTGGATCGCTCCCTCATAATGACAATAGTACTTGAAAAAACTTCACTGCGAGAGATGGATGTCGTAAGAAAGGAGCTCAATCTAAAAAAGTGGCAGCCTCGTTGGTGGTTGGTAAAGAAATCAGAATTGAAGAAGTTCTTGTTTACCTTTCACCAGCACTGGTGGGAAGATTTTGCGGCAAGCTCGTCAGTGAACCAGCCTTGAGGACCTGGATGGATGCTAACTGGAGAAACGTTCTGGAACAACTGCCAACCTTCCACATTTTTTCAAGAGGTTGGATTCTTTTCAGATTACACTCAGAACTCAATAGGAAATTTATTTTAAACCATACCTGGAATTGGGGTCCGTCGGGCTTAATACTAAAAGAATGGCAAGTGGATTTTGACACCAGAAGAGAACCCCAAAATGTTCAGCAGGTATGGGTTATCCTCCCTGGGTTTCTGTTGTTGTTTTGGAAAAAAACAAATTTTAGAATCCATTGGGGGAAAACTTGGACGTTTCATTTCGTTGGAAGAAAACTGGGAGTCCAAGGTCGACAAGCGGTCTGTGAGAATTATGGTGGACTTAGACTTACGGGAAGGTCTTTATGAAGAATTAAAAATATAAATGTTTGGAAGTGTTTGGAATCAACAGATGGATTATTGGAAAATCCCTTTCAGGTTTTATGGGTGAAGGCAAGTTGGTCATTTGGCTCGAGACTGTCCATCCCCCATTTATCCTCCCAAAGGAAAAACAAATTGGGTTAAGAAGGTGGTGCATAATGAGCTTAATAGTTTTTCTATGGGCTGCGAAACTTCGGAATTTGGAGCAGTCGAGATGGGTATAGCGATGCTTGAAAAAGAAGAGCTGACAGGGAACAAGCTCAGAGATGATCTTGGTCGCTTGGCATCCCCTTCTGGTAAGATTGACACCTCACTTCCTCTTTCTACTCCTTCTGTTCTTCCTGATGTCCTTTTATCTGATGTGTCAGTCCCACCGGTCCCACCTCGAAGCCTTATCTCCTTTTTGCACACATCCTCTCCTTCGAAAAAATATGTGGAAGTTACTCCCTCTACTACTCCTCCTTCATCTTCTAAACTTCTCCCTCCGAAGTTCTATAATACCCGGTCTAGAACAACCTCCTTGGAAAAAACTGGGTCAGTAGAAAAAAACATTGAAGTGGTAGTCGGTGGACTGGAGTTGGATCCAGCTCCCAAAATTTACTTGGGAAGGAAGTCTTTTATGTCGAAGGAAGAAAAACAAGCAGCTTTAGAGATTAAGGCTGGAAAACAGTCCACCATTAATCGGGCCCTTAGAGTAGGCAGTTCCCAACTCAAGGTTCCTTAATGCTGTGTCTCTCCTTCAATTGTAGGGGGTTAGGGGGTCCCTCCAAGCAAAATGCCCTCAAAAGGTTGATAAAAACTCTGAAACCATTAGTAATCCTTCTCCAAGAAACTATGACAAAAGGCACCAAATCTCAAGAGATACTCGAACACTGGTTAAAAGATTGGACCTTTGCTTCTTTGGACACGGATGGGCACTAAGGGGGTTTATTAACTGGTTGGAGCCCTGTTTTGGAAAAAGTCTCTTCTTCCTATTATGATTCAGTTATAAAAACAATCTTAAAGGACTCAGTTACAGGATTACCTTTATCCCTTCTAAATGTTTATGGACCTTTCTTAAATCGAAGAGTATTTTGGGAGAATTTGGCCTCTTTGGGAATTCTGGAGGACCAAAATTTAATCTTGGGTGGAGACCTCAATCTCACTATTTCTAACAGAGAAATTTGGGGAAATCTTGCAAGATTTGATTCTTTAAGTAACTTTTTCATCTCTCTGTTTGAAGCTTATAGTCTTGTTTATGTCACCCCTGTTAAACTCGAACCTACATAGCGTAATAAAAGAAGCTGATACAAAGAAATTTCAGAAAGATTGGATAGATTTCTAGTTTCAGCTCATATCCATGTGTTAATTTTCGAGCATTAATTCACAATACTCTAGGATCTTTACTGAGATAATAACATGTACAGTATATCAATGCATATCAATCATAGCAAGCATGTCAATCATCACAAGAAGCAAACATAAGAGACAATAGACACACAGAGTTTCCGTGGGGAAAACCCTAAGGTGAAAAACCCCACAACTTCCTCAAAGATAGATAGAGCAATGATACAACCAAAGTACAACCAAAGTACACAGAGATAGACTCCTCCTAGCAGCTGATCCTCCTCCTCACATGTGCGCCACTTTCCGAGTGAAGGAAGAGTGAGTTCTGAAGTGATCCAAATAGAGATTGGGAGATCTCTATTTATACTTGTCTTGGATGCCCAATAACCTTATGGGGATGACTTGTCTAGCTTAGCACAATAACCTCATGTTACATTAATCCGAGCCGACCCCTTATAAGGTGGTCTAATAACCTATCGGCAAGTTAACACACTTGCGACACTTGTCAATACAAATGATGACACTTCCGTATAGAGGAATAATACATCTCTATAGGAGTACAATAAATATATATATATATGAAATACATTCCGAAGTTACATATACATCAACACTCCCTCTTAACTAGGAAGGTATTTCTCGACATAGATCTGCTAGCACAAGTCTTCTTCTCTGGATCATCATCAGCAAATCATCATCATTATCACTACTGCTGCTATCTCAATCAATCTCTGAATCTACTCGTCATAGGAAGTTCTACAGAGCCAATCCTTTTTCATACTGGATGTAGGCCCACCACTTGCAGGTCTTCATCATCACTGGCCGTACTGTGGAATCCTCAGGACTTATTACGTGAGTCAACAAAACCTCTAGAGAGCATCCCAGGACTGATTATGAGCACACAGCTCAACCTATCGGATCTCCCAGGACCTTTTACATGCTACTGCACAACCTATCCACGGCCATAGAGTATCACGAAGCACAACCTAGATGCACACAAATAGCACTTACACTCACCGGCATGGGAGGACCAACCTACCACCATCCGTGAAAGGCTCATAGCACTTACATCAACGACCATGGGAGGACCAACCTACCACCATGTCGGAATGGCACAACACTTATATTGCAGCCATGGGAGAACACATCTACAACCATGCTCAAATGGCCCAACACTTATATCGCAGCCATGGGAGAACACATCTACAACGATGCTCGAATGGCCTAGCACTTATATCGCAGCCATGGGAGAACACATCTACAACCATGCTCGAATGGCCCCATCACTTATATCATAGCCATGGGAGAACACATCTACAACCATGCTCGAATGGCCCAAAAATTACATCATGACCATGGGAGAACACATCTACAACCATGTCCAAAAAGCTTATGTGCATCTGTGTCTTCGAAACTCATCACACATAATCCAACTGATTATGTAATGTATCCACCTGATACATGTCATCACATATGATCATCCTGCTCATCATCACTGCATCGTCTTGATGCATGTCATCCAGAGTATCATCCTGATACTCATCACACATGATCATCTTGATCATCGTCATTGCATTGTCCTGATGCATGTCATCTGGAGCAACATCTTGAAGCTCGTCATCCATGATCATCCTGATCATACAATGCATCCACCTGATGCATACCAAGTATCTACCTGATACATATGATCATACATGATCCACCTGATCATATAATGTATCTACCTGATACATACACAGATACATGATCCACCTGATCATACAATGTATCCACTTGATACATAGACATATACATGGTCCAAGCATCCAACATGATGCATATATACATACATATAAATGATCCAACTGATCATATCCAGCATCCAACACGATGCATACATACATAAATGATCCAACTAATGATATCCAGCATCCAACATGATGCATACATACATAAATGATCCAACTGATCATATCGAGCAGAAACTAGAACATCATCCTGATACTCATCATCCAATGCTTACATCCATAGCCATGTGAAGGATCCTCCTTCCACCATGCTTGGAATGGCTTCAGCAAATGTCTCCATCACTTCTTCCTCGAAGTGTCATTGATCTGAAGAACACCAAGCCTCTCTCTGAAGTACTCAAACTTCACTCTGGCTAGTGGATTCATCAACACATCTGCAATCTGCTCATCCGTCGCAACATACAAGAGCTTCATTGCTCCCCTCTGCACCATATCCCTGATATAGTGATATTTGATCTTTATGTGTTTTGACCTGTCGTGGAACACCGGGTTTTCAGACAGCTTCACACAACTTTGGTTGTCACAAAATATACCCGTAGCCTCCAATGGTAGATCAAATAACTCAGACAGGAGCTTCCTCAGCCATACTGCCTCACAACTAGCCAAACAGGCTGCAACATACTTTGCCTCGGCTGTACTTAGTGCTACGCAGGACTGCTTCTTGCTAAACCAAGAGATCACACCTGATCCCATACTAAAGTAGCACCTAGAAGTGCTCTTCCTATCTGCAGCACTGCCTACCCAATCTGAATCAACATAACCCTACAGGTTAAACTTTTGATTTGCATCATACTTCAGCCCATAGTCAACTGTACCCTTCAGGTACCTTAGAATATGCTTTACAGGAACCAAGTGAACACCTCTAGGATCCGTCAGGAACTGGCTCAACGTGTTCACCGCAAAGCAAATATCTGGTCTAGTGTTCGTTAGGTACATCAAGGACCCAATCATCTGACGATACACAGTGACATCAACCGGATCAGATGAAGCATCACACAGATGCTTCAGGCTCGATGCCATAGGTGTGGCCATGGCCTTGCAGTCCATCATCTCGAACCTCTTCAGGATCTCTACTGCATACTTCCCTTGTCCAAGGAAGATACCATCTACACTCTACCACACCTCCATGCCTAGAAAATATTGCATCATCCCCAAGTCCTTCATCTCGAACTCGGCTGCAAGCTTCCTCTTGGTATCGGCAATCAAACTATCACTACCTGTTACAAATAGATCATCCACATACAGAAGTGGTATCACTGGATTGCCTTCCTCAACCTTGTAATAAAGGTTGGAATCTGCTTTACTCTTGGTAAAGCCCAAACTAGATAGGAAACTGTCCATCCGACCATACCAAGTCCTAGGAGCTTGCTTCAAGCCATACAAGGCTTTCTTCAATCTGCACACATATGACTCCTTGTCATGTGTTTCAAAACTGAGTGGCTGCTCCACATACACTTCCTCTTCAACTACACCATTCAAGAAAGCAGTCTTGACATCCATCTGGTGTATCTTCCATTTCATCACTGCAGCCAGAGCAAGTACTGATCTGATGGAAGTGTGCCTGGCTATAGGTGTAGAAGTCTCTTCATACTCAATCCCTCTTTCTGGGAGAAGCCACGAGCTATAAACCTTGCTTTGTATTTATCCATGCTACCATATGTAGCATGCTTTATCTTGTAGATCCATTTGGAAGTCATAACAGACTTCCCTTCAGGTCTTGAGACTGCATCCCAAATATCATTCTTCATGATCGATTGGTACTCCTCGATCATGGCATACTTCCCGAATCCTGGGAACTTCAATATATTCAATATCTTCAATAGATAACTTTGTTGCTGAAACAAATGTTGTAGTCCTTTTGTAGGTGATGGTATACGATCTTTCCTACAAGACAAGTTAAATTGCATGATTAGAAACATCTCATAGTTTCATAACAAAATCTTACACATAAGAATATATGTCATACAGTCATGCAATTATTTTAGCCAATGCTTCAATACAACATTTATCCATATCCCGTAACTTTCTAGATGCCTTCCAATCTCTACCAGAACATTGTTAAGAGTGTGCACAACTCCAACATGTCAGCAAAGAGGTTTCATTCTAGAGAAGTAGCAATGGAATGTTGTACAGTGCCATAGGCCACTTACCCATCACATGCATATTAGTAGTATACTGTTCATTAATGCAATTATTCTAATATGCATAATACACAACCTAAGTCTATGAACATAAGCATATACATCATTGAATAACATTATTTTAAAACACAAAATATACAAGAAATGAAAATTCAAATACTTATCTTTGTTTGTTTGTTGGGTGGACTCCCTTTGAATCTTTGCTTCCTTGCAGGATCTGCTAGAGTCCTATCCTGAAGTAACTTCTTCTACATCTTTCTGTTGTGAATTGTAAGGAGTGGTGAACTCCCTCTTAATTCCTAAATCACTATATAGCACTTGAAGTCCGCTGAAGTGAATTCTCCACCATTGTTGGATCTAAAGATCTTGATCTTCTCTTCAGTGTGGTTTTCTATCAAGGCTTTGAATTCCTTGAATTTGCTGAATACTTCATCTTTGTTCTTCAAGAAATAAGTCCAAGTCTTCCTGGAGAAGTCATCAATGAAAGAGACATAGTAAACATACCCACTCAGAGAACTGGATGACATTGGACCGCATACATCGGAGTGGATAATTTCCAAGATTCCTTTTGATTTGCTTTCACTGCTTGGAAATGCCTTCTTTATGTTCTTTCCTTTTGCACAACCTTTGAAAACACCTTCATGCTTGGTCTTGATTTCAGGAAGACCTTCTACAGCTTTGCTTGCTATTGGTAGTGCTCTGTAGTGCACATGTGCAAGCCGTCGATGCCAAAGTTAATTTGGCTCCATGGATTCATGTACCATGGCATGTTCAGGTTATCCCTTCAATTTGTACAATCCTCCCTCTTGCTCTCCAATCACCACTGCATCATCAATATTTTTTGGCCACATTAGAACTTGTTCATCCACAAATGCAACCCTCATAACTTTTGCATCCAATGCAGATATGGAGAGTAGGTTTTTCTTGAGCCCAGGTACATAAAGAACTTCTTTCATCTTTAAAGATTTTCCAAAATCTAGGTTGTAGGAGGCTTGACCACTTCCTTTGATAGGGTATTGATAGTCATTCCCAAGTTTCACCTTATGGGGTGATTCATGTTTAGATAAATTTACAAAATATTCTTTAAACCCAGTCATGTGTTTGGAAGCCCCACTATCAATAAGCCTATCATTACAACCATGAGAGATAGCACCTGTGAGAGCAGAGATTAGAACATACTCTTCTTCGCTTGATGAGTCATCATCATCACTTTCAGATTTAGCCTTCTTCTTGGGAGGTTCATCATCCTCAGCAGCATGAGCATGCTATTTTCTTTTGTTGCCCTTCTTCTTTTTGTTGAAGTTGTTATTGTTGTCCTTTTTGTTCTTGGGACAATCTGAGGCAAAGTGCCCTTTCTCATTACATGTGAAACATCTTAGATGTTTCCTATTTTTAGAGTGGTGAGAAGGTATCTTAGAATGAGAATGCTCCCCCTTGAACTTGCTTCCCTTCTTGGTGTGAGCAGTGAGAGCTTGATCTTCATTTCCCATCTTTTCTTCTTGAGCCACAAGCCTTGCTTCTTCTTGAGAGCATTCCTCCCACAGTCTACTAAAAGAGATCAATTTCTTTCTTGCACAGATTCCTTGAATAAAAGAGTCCCATGACCTAGGTAGGCCATTTAGAGTGGTCATAACAACTTCACCATTGTCCACTACTTCATCCACAGCTTCAAGTTGTTCGTTGATCTGAGAGACCTTGGAGAAGTAAGATTGAATGGTCTCTCCATTCAACAGCTTGACCCCTTTCAATTGATTCCGCAGAGTCATCTTCTGATTTATGTTCTTCTCTTCAAATAGCTTGGTCAAAGAGTCAAACATCTCCTTGGGTGTCTTCAGAGATGACACATGTGGTATGAGATGGTCTTTGATAGAATCAACAATGATTCTCTTTGCCTAGACCAAGTTCTTCTTATGCAATACCTTAGCCTCTTCATCCTTTGGGATAGGGACCTCAGAGCTGATGTAGGTGTCCAATTCATTTTCTTCTAGGATTAACCCAATCCTATACTTCCAGGCTCAAAAGTTATCATCCCCTTCAAGCTTATCCTCAAGCTTGGTGTGGTGAGACATCTTAAAGAGTACTTCAAATGGAAATAGAGAATATTTAGGTCTTACTACTTGATTTGCTGAAAACTGGATCTGGTCCCGGATTAGGGTTTGTCAGAGAAACCCTAAAAATTAAAAATGTGAATTTGAACTTTCTGAAAGGATAGAAAGATGCACCTTGATGAGCTGATTAGCCTGGTATACTTCGAATTTGATTTCTACAAAGTTTCACTCTTCAGAAGTGCCTTCTAGTCTTTTCGGATTCACTAAGGAGGACCCTGAATTAGGGTTTGAGTTTCCCAGAGATTTACCCAGCCAAAAATCTTGATCCAAAGCTCTAAACTTCTATTTTTCCAAGGAGCTTCCAGCTATGTCTTCCGATTTCAGACATTCCTATTTTTGTGGAAACCCTAATTTTTAGGGCCAAAACTGAAAGTGATCAGAACTAAATTCTGATTGGATAGATAGATTCACCTTGATGAGGAGAGTCAATGTATCATATTACTTTTCCAAAATATATCGAGAGAAACCCAATAAACAAGAAACCCTGATTTTCGTCACTACACAATGTCTTCTGACTCCATGTTAATTTTCGAGCATTAATTCACAATACTCTAGGATCTTTACTGAGAGAATAACATGTACAGTATATCAATGCATATCAATCATATCAAGCATGTCAATCATCACAAGAATCAAACATAAGAGATAATAGACACACAGAGTTTCCATGGGGAAAACCCTAAGGTGAAAAACCCCACAACTTCCTCAGAGATAGATAGAGAAATGATACAACCAAAGTACAACCAAAGTACACAGAGATAGACTCCTCCTAGCAGCTGATCCTCCTCCTCACATGTGCGCCACTTTCCGAGTGAAGGAAGAGTGAGTTCTGAAGTGATCCAAATAGAGATCGGTAGATCTCTATTTATACTTGCTTGGATGCCCAATAACCTTATGGGGTTGACTTGTCTAGATTAGCACAATAACCTCATGTTACATTAATCCAGGCCGACCCCTTACAAGGTGGTCTAATAACCCATCGGCAAGTTAACACACTTGCGACACTTGTCAATACAAATGACGGCACTTCCGTATAGAGGAATAATACATCTCTATAGGAGTACAATAAATATATATATATGAAATACA
This sequence comes from Larix kaempferi, assembly GCA_027924585.1. Classification (NCBI taxonomy): domain Eukaryota; kingdom Viridiplantae; phylum Streptophyta; class Pinopsida; order Pinales; family Pinaceae; genus Larix; species Larix kaempferi. The sequence goes on from BSBM01000229.1 coordinate 6,362,910, forward strand.
TTCCGAAGTTACATATACATCAACACCATGACAGTCACCTCTCTGTTTCTTCATGGGTAGAGGAAGGAGGTCTTTCAGACCATCGTCCCATCCTCCTCTCAATTCTTCAGGATGACAAGCTGAAAGCTTCTTTTGGATTCAATCCGATATGGCTTAAAAATGAAAGTTACTTGCAATTGATAAAGGATCTTTGGGTTCCTATAAACCCCTCCACCCTAGATTCTTGTATGAAGCAACTAATGGACAATTTAGCTAAAGCAAAAAAGGCTTCAAAGAAATGGGCTCTCAATTATAACAAAATTCAACAAGCTTGTTTAAAAGAAGTAGAGGAAGACATCTCTGCCCTTTACAAAAATAATCTCCTTGGAATTTTCTCCTCAGAAGTGCTGGAAAAATTGAAGGCTCTTGAAATAGCCAGATCAGACCTTTTAGCAAAAGAAGAATCCTTATGGAGACTAAAAAGTAGAGCAGTCTGGATTGCTGAAGGAGATAATAACACTAAATTTTTCATCGATACGCCTCCTACCGACGCAAATTAAACATAATAAGTGAAATCCAAAATGATGAGGGTATATTGGTATCAAAATTCAAGGATAAAGCAGTGATATGAGTCTCTTTCTTCAGCTCTCTTTTTAAATAAAAGGAGGGGTGCCACATTCAAGAAATTCTATAAGTCCTCAGACGTTTTCCTAAATCCATCTCAAAAGAAATGAATGAATCCCTAATGAAGGAAGTCTTTGAGGAAGAACTAAAATAAACCTTATCTTCATTTCGGAAAGGAAAGAGTCCAGGACCTGATGGCTTCACTGTGTAATTCTTCCTAGGTTTTTTTTGACTTGATGAAATCCGACTTATTGTCAGTAGTCCAGGAATCCCAAAAATCGGGGAAAGTTTTGGGTTCTATCAATTCCACATTTCTAGCTCTCATACCAAAAAAATAGAAGGCTCAAGCCTTTGTTGATTTTAGACCAATTTCATGCTGCAATCTAGTTTATAAACTAATAGCGAAAGTTATTGCTCTTCGGTTGAAGCCTGTTTTGAGCGAGATCATCTTAGATGAACAGTCTGGTTTCCTGTTTAACCTCCAAATACACGATGTAGTTTCCTTGGCATAGGAAATGATTCACTCTATCAATAAAAATAAGGAAAGAGATTTCTCTTTAAACTTGGACCTTTCCAAGGCATTTGACATAGTTAATTTGCCCTTTCTCAGACTCGTGCTCATTCAAGTTGGCTTCTCTTTGGAACTGGTGAATTGGATAATGGGATGTGTAAACTCAACCTCCTTTGCAATCCTCATAAATGGTTCTCCGTCTCCATTCTTCCGTTCTTCAAGAGGTTTGAGACAAGGGTTCCCACTCTCCCCCTTTCTTTTTCTCCTAATTGCAGAAGCCCTAAGTAAACTTATGCAACAAGCAAGGAACTCGGGATCTTTCCAAGGCATTTAAGTATCAGAGTCCTCTCTTCTTACTCATTTACTGTTCGTAGATGGTGTTCTCCTCTTTTTGGAAAGGAACCGAGGAAAATTTGATTACTATAGCCAACTTGATTTCCTTATATAAAAAATCCATGGGCATGGAGATTATTGTTGAAAAATAAAACCTGGTTGTACATGGGTTTCCTGAAGATCTTTGTCATAGAGCCGCTTCTCTCTTGTCTTTCCCTCTATCCACTTTTCAAGATGGCTTTAAATATCTAGGTTTCCACTTAAATCCTAATGCTTACTCGTTCATTAGAGAAATTTTGAGGTCAAAAAATGGCCTCAAAACAAAGAAAATGTACTATAAAAAACAACCAATCACATTCTAGTAGATGACATCATCCCCCTTGGTGAGGTGGCATTGCATGAGTTAAGAATGCTTATTTGTCAAATTTTCTATGAGGGATGAAAACACATAGTTAACCAAGGTAGTGGTGTAAGTACTTTTAAGTCATAAAGTAAAGTACTCATAATGATAGTCTTTTCATAAAATAATATTATTGTCATTTTCAAGTAAAGTACTCATAATGAATGTCTTTTCACACTTTCTCATAAAATAATATTATTGTCATTTTCAAGTGAAGTACTCTTAATTCATAAAGAAAGTCCTTTCACATTTTTTTATAAAATAATATATTATCATTTTTATATTTTTAATTTTAAATTATATATTCACTCCATTCTATTTAATAACATAATGTCAAACTAATAAAGAATAATAATAGATTTAATAAATAATAATAATAATAATAATGCAATGTGGATTATAATAATATTATTAACATTTTACATGTAAATAAATTCTCAATTAAATTACATTATATTAAATTCATGAGAAAAATACTAAATATAAAAAGTCAACATAAAATTAAAAAAATAGCTCTTAAAAATATTTTTTATTATTTAATTTTATTTCCAAGTTCAAGACAAATAAATGCTAAAGGGCAATAATTTTTTAGGAATTTACAATGAATCTTAGTCACATTAATGTAGACTTATTTTATTAATTTTATTTCTAGTGAATTTTGAAAAGCAACTCAACCATGGTTATTTATATTGTGCATAGAAAATAGTGTGGGAGGTGACTTGTCATATATACCTACCCCATAAAACCCCCAATTCATAATATTTTAATATATCTCATATTTTTGTAATACATCTCTTAGGAGGCCATTTTTTGACCTCAAAATCTCTCTAATGCAAATATTGGCTTTGGTTTTTTAAGAAGGTGGAAGTTCGAATTTCCTGCTGGGAAAATAGGTTACTTTAAAGAGGAGGGCACTTAAAACCTTTGAAAGTAGTGCTACAAAGAATCCCTGTGTATTGGGAATCAATGGCTTATATAACAAAGGGGATCCTATTCAAAATTCGGAAGAAGTGCCTATCCTTTCTTTGGACAGCTAGTAATAAAAGAGATGGTATTACATTAGTAAAATGGCCCATAGTAGAAAATTTAAAAGAGCTAGGGGGATGGGGGATTAAAAACCCTCTTACCTTCTGCCAAACATTGGCAACAAAATCCTTGTGGAGATTAGCTCAACACCCCACCTCTCTCTGGGTTCAAACTCTCATTTCCAAATACTGCCCAAACGCCTCAATTGTGGATTGGTTTAGAAGTAGTGAAAATACTCATAAAGGTGGCTCAATAGGGTGGAAAGATTTCGTTCTCTCATTTCCTCTTATCGAGAATTGGACAGCTTCGATAATTGGAAATGGAAGACAGGTTCGAGTAGGAACTGATCCTTGGGTTGGGGCTGGAGATGGATATCGACTTACAGAAGGTTTAGCACAGAGGATAAAAAGATCCAATATTCAAGTATTAGATGATGCGAAGGTGAATGACTATCAAACTTGCAGATGGATTACAGTCGATGAGTTGGGTTTAGTCGAAGAAGAAGCCATAGAATGGACAAATTTCATTTCTCTTCTTAGGATGATTTTCGTAGTACCAATTGAAGACTCAGAAGATAAGCTAGTCTGTACATTGAATAGCTTAAATGGAGACTACACTGCCAAACTTGGATACAAAGCCTTTAACAAAAACCTTTTCTATGGAAAAAAAAATGGCGGTGGTCTGTGTCATGGAAGACGAGTGGCACCTTGAAAGAAAAGATAGTATTGTGGCTTTCTCTAAGTGATAAAATTCTTACATGGGACAATCTTCTTAAACGTGGATGGATAGGCCCCAGTCGCTTCCCTTTATGCCAAGCATCTGTTGAAACAACATCTCACTTATTATCCTCTTGTGATTATGCAGAGACAGTTTGGAAGGATGCCACCAAGAAACTTGTTGATACAAAAATTCCCTTGGACACATCAGTGGAGAACTGGTGTCAAAAATGGTGGAAGGACCCACTGGTATGCAATTTTGATGCATTCCCCTCCCTTTTTATATATGGTCTTTGGTGGGCAAGAAACTCTGTTATTTTTCTCGAAAAAAGCGTCCTTGCTGAAGTAACATCGGCCCTAATTGTGCAGTGGTCAAAGGAACATAAACAAGTAGAGAATAAAGAAACAAAGAATTCTGATTCATCCTATCATTGACAAAAATTTTCCTTGGGCATATTTCTACGGTGCATGTCAAGGAAACCCTCAATTTGGTGGCTCAGGAGGAGTCATATATTTAAATGATCACAGTAAAATTATCATCCTCTATGGTCCTAGGCATGGTAAAAATAGAAAATCCTAATTGACTGCACTCTGGGCAGTCCTCCACACTGCACTAAGTCATCACATATCGAATCTTCAAGTTTAAGGAGATTCTAGAATGGTAATTGAATGGGAAAATCAAAGGCTGCAGATCAGAGCTTCGCACCTTCAACCCTTGTTGACTCAAATTTAGTACCTGATATCCCTCTTTAGCTCAATCTCATTCAGTCATGTCTACAGGGAACTTAACTCAAAAGCTGACTTGCTTGGCAAAGAAAGTGCTGCTGATTCCACCAGGAGAAATAAGAGTGGAATTTTAACTTCCTCACTCATAGCCAACATACCTACAACAATAAGAAGTGAACGACTATGAATACTGAGGCAAATCATTGAGGACCAACAAGGACGCTGGTGGAGGAAGTTTGGGAAATAGTTATTCTCTCCCTCTTTGTGTATTGTACTTTTATATAATTACTTGGTCTTTCGACAACTGTTTCGAATATGGAAACTAGACAGAACAAAATCAGGAATTTGATTCAAATATTGTATTGAAGGAAGCCTTGAAAGTAAAATTTATGAGTCAAAATGGAGAAAATGTATGGGACAGGAATTTTGTAATGTAACTATGGCACTTTTAGTGTATAATATGAAAGTCCTTCAAGGGCAGTTTATGATCACTCTTTATTTAGAGTGATAGATATTTTCCTCACGGAATATCTATCTATCTATCTATCTATCTATCTATATCTATCTATCTATCTATCTATCTATCTATCTATCTATAGATAGATAGATAGATAGATATAAATAGATCTATCTATCTATATATAGATAGATCTATCTATATCTATCTATCTATATATAGATAGATAGATCTATCTATATATAGATAGATAGATCTATCTATATCTATCTATCTATCTATATAGATAGATAGATAGATAGATAGATATATATATATAAGTTGAATATAATTGTGAAACAAAAGAGGATTAAATAGAACAGAGAGAGAGAAGGAAAATGAAATATATACTACAACAATTGAGTGCCTGGTTTGGGAGTGTACTCCACAAATCCTAGCTATATGGAACTTAGCAGTTGCTCCAAAAATTGGGATTAAATGAGATGAGGCATGGTGTGGACTAGCAAGTAGTTATCCATCTTCTACAACGATGAAGCCACGCAAGGCCTACTGAAGTATATTCATATCAGTAGAATTATTTGTTATGGGGAAGGAGCCAGGGGTAAACTCCGTCTGCTGCATCCTCAGTCCTATCTATTTTCAATCTCTAGAAATGGTAATATATATGGTAGTGTCTTGATGGATATATACCTCTTATGCTGCCTCGAGTTAACTCACTCCATTTCCATACTGCATCAAACTCCTAGGATCCTCTATATCTTTAGAACCTATCATACATTACTTCTTTCTCATCATACATTCTAGCTAAATCATATTACAAGAAAATCATGTGCACTATCAACCAACCCATGTACAAAATGTGGTGCTTAACTTATATATATGTCAATCCAAATGTATTATGTATAAAGGCATCTACTGAATAGCTTATGAGTTCCTACAGTTGTAGATTAATATTTTTCTGTTGTTTAAGTCTATCCACTTCAAATTATCTTAAAATTTTCCATCATTGAAGCATATACTGAATAACTTGTGAGTTTCTATAATGAGACATTAAAGGTTAACATGTACATGCTTCAATGATGGGAGGAAGTTTACTTCTTCAATATTCCTTTAGCGACTACAACCCAAGACTTCTATTCAATGAAATCTTCTTGTATTCTCTTTTTGGAAAGGGTTGTGAATTTGAACTTGCAGTTCAGGTTCTCCTGTATTTAATTCCAAAAGAAATTAGTTTACCTTGAGGCTTGGAATCAGTCTTCTCTATTAATTTTGAGCTAGTCCTGGAGAAGACAGTCTCTTCTGCCTTTGTATAAATCTCTTTTGGAAGAATTTGTGAAAATAATCTCATCACTCATATAATATGGAAGGTCCCAATAGATGTAAAAGGAGACCATGAGAATCTGGTATATGTCATTGCCAATAAATAAGTAATTATGACCTAGTTGGGAATAAATGGGGTTACCCTTTGAATTACCTTGAGCTCCTTTATGTAGAAATGTAGAGCCCAACATGAAATAAACTCTAGACTTGAAGGGACAACATAAGCATGCACTATGAAATTGGCCAGTTGCATGCAGTTCAATGCCAGTTACCTTGGACAAAAAATTCATGTAAAATCTAATTACTTTATATTAATGACATAAATTTTCAAATTTCCCAGCTTGTGACATTGTTTCACTGTCAAGTTTTCAAGAAGAGGGAATTTTGATACAAATTGCTCAACCTGTGATTAGTAATAAACACAAAACCAATAGTTCTGCTTGATATATTTATTTCGTAGTTATGCTTTAAACTATTTTATCCAATGTTAGGTTTTGAATTTATCATTTTGGAAAGAAGCTTTGAATAAACCTTCTATGTCACAAACCAGTCCAAATGCCCCAAAGAAGTTAACCTAGGACAAGCAATGACAAAACAAATGTGTGAGTGGCTTACTTTTGATTTTTCATTGGATTCACATGATTTCAACTCACAAATTTTATTAAGATAGTAAAAAGAAGCTATCCATTTCAATTTATGAACATAAACCCCCAAGTCTAAAAATGGACCTGTAGAGAATTTTCTGGCCTCTAGAAATATTCCCATGTCCAAAAATAAATCTCAAGCTTCTTCTTCCAAGGTATATGTTCTTGTTTCCATGCAAGCACTGTTTTTTTATATTCATATATGACTTGTCCTTCGGAAAAGTCCATGCTCCAGGAGGCTGACCATGTAGAGATCTTCCAATCACCTTAAGATTAACCAGTAATCATTTGCATTTTTCTATTATCTGTAATGAAAGTGTTGCCAATTGGTTAGAATATTTAACACCCTAATTTATAGAGGCTAATCCTCAATTCCAAATATGTTTCATTGTAATTCTTCCACAATAAGATCAAGAATTATGTTGTATTGCATTGAAAATAGAAGGCAGAAGTACCTCTTTGACTATGTTGTCATCTGTTGTTTCTAGAATGGAATTTTAATAGAATTTTGAATAATAGAAAAGGGACACGACATCTGGCTCTCTTAAACACTGTAGGTCATATCGATAAGCATATTTAAAAACAATGGTGTTTCTAGTTGTGATGAGTGTCTGCGTGTCTTGTAGCATTTTTCCTTCATACAACAGTTTTTCAAGGTGATCAATTTACGAGACATCATCCTACACCACCAAAGTTGGGTTCCATTTGACAAAGCCTTTGCTGTAGTTGTATGCATGCATCTTAGATGTTAAAAAATCAAATATGCTCCCACCAATAATCTCATCCCACATTCTGTCCCTTTAAAATGATCTATAAACCAAGAATAGAAATATATCAAATTAATCAACAGAAAATATTTTGTAGCACAATCCAAAGCCTTCCATTGAAACATAGGTGTGATGTACCAGATAAGGGAACATAAGATATTTTAGAGGAATATTCTTTGGTGCAAGAAGAGCATGCTATACTAGAAACAAAGTTCAATAAAAGAAACAGTATTCACTTTCTGCAGATTTTCCCAGGATAGTTAGATTGAGTTTGTGGATCCTATTTCATCACTTGTCTTGGGTGAGTTCACCCCCCAACAAAGGTTCAATTCAGAAATTGCTAACGAGTACCCCTTTATTTGGTCACAGTAGTTGAAAACTTAATTGGTGATGAGATAGCTCTCAAGCCTAGAGGGATCAATAATTGGCTTGAAGACAGGGTTTGAAGGATTCTCTTTAGGTAATGGTTCTTCAACAACAGATTTACGTGCCATGTTGTCTGATCTGTTAATCACAAGAAATAGTGAGTTAGAAATCCATAGAAAATAAAAAATATTATCAGTATTGTAGCTAGGGTTTTACCCCTAGCTTGTGCAAATGAGCACCTACTAAGGAGAAGGGACTCGTTAGTAGCAGTTCAGTAAATTGTAAATTAAAGTGCTAAAACAGAAATGTAAATTACTCTAAACATATGCATGAAACAGAAAAAACAAGATATAAAGAATGGTTTTTGTATTGATTTTTACCTCCAATGTGAAGGTTGGTGAAGCTCTTGCAATGGCCCAAGAGGGTTGCTCCAAGCTCCAACTTGCTCCTTCTCTTTCTCCAAATGATGGGAATGGGCCAAAAGGGGCTCTCAAGGTGAAAGTAGCTCAAGGGTGAGCTAGGGTTTCAAGAGCTATTTTGGCAGAGTAAGGGTGCTTATGATTGTGGATGTGAAATAAGGGGTCTCCATCACCTATTTATAGTTTTTTGGTGGTGGAGTGCTGGCCCATGGTTTTGGGAACCATATGGTTTAGGTCAGCTGTATAGGGTTTTTTTCCTCCTTTTTCCTCATTATTTTATATTTTTTATTCCCTCTTTAGAGGGTTTTTTCTATTTTAGAGGAATTTTGGATATTTTTGGAGGGAAAAGGGGGTTTTTAGCCTTTTTGAGGCTTTTTTGATGGTTTTGTGGCCTTTTGGAGGCTTTTTAATGGGATTTTTAGGGTTTTTAAGGGAAATATGGTAGGAAAATGGACAAATGAGTCATGTAATGGGGTAGATGAGGTAGTGAACACTTTTTGGGTGTTAACAGATTGCCCCCTGATGTGTGAGGGAAGGATCTCATCGTATGGCCGATAGACATCATAAGTCGTGTATGGTTTCCTGGGGTGTGGAGAAGAGAAGAAACAAAATGAAGCCCGGAACAACGATCCCGAACCAACTGCAAAAACTAAAAGTACATAACCTCAATAATGGATGAGGAATCATCTGATCATATGGATGAGGCGGGCATACCCATGCTCGTATCAGGATATAAGATAATAATAACAATGGGGTCCAAAATATGGGGACCTGAAATATACATGACCTCAAATACTGAATGAGGAAGAATCTCAATATATGGACGAGGTGGGCATACCCATGCTCATATCAAGATACATAAAAATAACTGTGAGACCCGACCAGAGGGACCTGTAAGATACATAGAGAACCACTCTGTACATCATAAGGGTCCAGAGGGGACACAAATCTGGGACATACTGCTGGGATGACCATGTGTGAGCTGAAAAAATGGGTGCACTGGAATAACATCAGTGCTGCAGACGGGGGTACCAGAGGAATTGATGAGCTGCGGGATCATAGTGACAGGGAGCCCTGACCTCAATGGTACGCTGAACTGGAACTGAACTGGGTACTCAAGGAAGCATATAACTGGATGGCTTCCGAATACAATCGCCAACGTAGCCCGGACATCCACAGGAACATATAACTAGTTGTGCCGAAGTGACTCACCAATGTGCTAGAGTCGGGGGAGATCCAAGGTCTTCGACCAAAAATGGAAGGGATATAAACCCTGCGTGATTCTCAACGATGCGATCAAGGTGCTGAAGTCGAGCATGTGAGAAACAACCATTCAGAGAGGCAATGATGACTCCTCCCAAAATGGTCCGTAGGCACTCACCACAGATGGTGATGGGTCCAAGGCGCAGGGGCCTCTGGGTCTATCCTCTGGAATAGAGGGGATTTCGTCAATAGAGGGAGACCTGCAACTACCAAGGAAATGATGTTTCCTTGACAGGAGCGCGAGGTGGAGAACCGAAGTGTGAGAGTACTGATGGCAGGATTGACAAACTGTGGGGGGACAACTGGGCAAGTAGAGTGGGTGGACTCAAACTTCCTTTGTTTAGAGTATGATAACGGGGATGATCGGGCAGCATATGAAACTGACTGGTAGGAAAGGGATCATAGCTGTAATGGATTGAGGATGGTGACTAGGCTGAGGGAGACGCAAGCTGGTATAAAATGGCAGGAGACTGCAGAATACTCTGAACAAAGGCGACCTGATTGGGGGTGCTGCCGAGATGATCGATCATAGTTCCAGGAGGCACGGGGGGACTTCTTCATGGGTTAGGGAACTAGAAGAAGTGTGTATAAAATGGTACTGTCGTGTGGATTTATACGAGCCCAGGACAGTTCATGCTCGTGATTGCTTTCAATTTTAAGGAGTCTGAAAGCGATAAGAAGACTCTGAAGTAATGGAATGGTACTGTCGTGTGGATTTATACGAGCCCAGGACAGTTCATGCTCGTGGTTGCTTTCAATTTTAGAGAGTCTGAAAGCAAATATGAAGACCCCAGGGGGTTGCTTTTTCGTGTGTTAGTCTCCAAGGCCTGAAGAAGCATAAAAGGATGCAATGAAGAACTCTTCTAGCCGGTGTGACCAGAGTATTCCTTTTTCGTAATTAGTCTACTAGGTCCGGAAAAGGGTTAAACTTATACTAGATAGATGCCCTTTCAGGTACTTTAACGAGCATGAAAGGAAGCAAGATTGCTCGACAATCTTTTCATTGTTTTAGGAGTCAGAAAAGAGCTTAACAGAAACTCCCTAAGTGCCTTCTTCGTAAAGGACTTGTCCGGCCTGAAAAAGGGATAAAATTATACCGAACAAAAGGAATGGCCAGGCAAGGAGGAATGCTCAATCAAGGAATATTTATGATGACCAAGAACGAGGGTGGGGGGGAACACTGGTGGGCCTCCTTGCGGGGTAATGAATGGTGGCAAAATAACGAAATAATTGCAATATGACAGGAGTGAATGGCTCATGTGAAAAAGTGGAACAATCCGATGGCGACCGATGTGGCACGCAAATCGAGGCATCAAGGTGCTAGGGTGCATAGGAATGCACTCCGGGTGATAGACCTACAGGAGCCGGCAGTGCAGGCTATTGCAGCATGCGTGGTTCGTGTGTTGGGGTCCCAATCACCGGAGAAGGTGTCTGGGGGCCAGATGCAGTTGGTGGAGCGCGTTCTGGATGGGGTCCACTATGCGTGGGGCCAGATGTTCCTCACCTGTGTTCAGTGGCAACTGACATCGGCGAAGGAATATGGCAAGGGGTTCTGCTTCGGGTCATTTTTATGTGCGTTCTTTATGGAGCGGGTACCGACACTGCAGCCGCGTGTACCAGTTAGGGCCGGGGGATTGAGGGAGCCGCGCATGGTGCGGTGGGGAGAGATGATGTGCCGCCGGGGGTGGCGGTGATTTGGGTAGGTACTTTACCCAGGAGCTGTACCTGCAGTGGCTATAGATGCCGCTGCCACTGGATGACTACCTGTACAGGAACATGGACTATACTGGGGATCCAGAGGTGCCACGGGTGCCAGGACAGGCATGGGGACCGGATGGTACGTATTGATTGACTTGCATGTTATGGATGTCAAGATTTATGTATGATGTGTGTTATGATATATACTATGACTGACTGATGTGTGATCTACAGATGTGGGTCCGAGACCACCGCTAGGACACGTCGCACGTAGGGGACATGTGGCGGTACCAGCCCTGCCCGGCCAAGGTGAGGTGCATCGGCGGGACGCAGAGGGGACTTTGGAGTCTGTACGAGTGTTGCTGGATTGGTTACTAGTGGGAGTGATCGACACGGGGTGGCGGGACGTGGATCCAGATGTGATACAGGATTGCATGAGGGCGCCCCGAGAGTTTCGATCGATTGCGATCTGGGTGGCTATCCTGGCGGACAGGGCTCGGGCACAGGAGCCTGCCGGGGAGGAGGATCTACCGGAGGAGGAGTGCGGTATTCCACTCAAGCCTCCGGAACCAGTATGGTGACTTCAACCCTCCTAGGGGAGAGGCCCTTTGATAAACTGGTTGTGACCGTGCCAAAAAATACTAGGGGATTTTGGTTCCCTATTTGGACAACAGCTATGTCTCAAGTGTAAGCAACCGAGGGGTGTTATTGGAAGCCTATCCCCCCGATCCTACCTAACTACAAAAATTATTTTGTGCTCCCCAAGTGGGGTTAGAATATTGGTTGTGTTAAGTAGTTTTTAAGGCTCACTTGAATCAGGTGACAGAGTGTGTGCGCGTGAGGTGATGACCTAAGTAAAAGTGCCACGGGGTGGGCAACTTTCTAACTAATAATACTGAATTTTAACATGCAAAATTTTCTGAATTAAAATGCTGAAATTGTAAAAAGATGCTGTAAATGGTACAAAAATTATGTTGCAGAAAAGGTTGTAGGGAAGTAAGGCTGTAGGTAGGACAGATGGCTGTGCAGAAAATATTGCAGCAAAGGGGGCTGGGTTCAAAACAGGGAAAAAATGTAGAAATCAGATCGCAGGTTGGTGGCGAAACTGAGCGGTCGGACTGCGGGAAAGAGAGAAACAGGCGCGGGCAAGTCGCGGCTTGTGGGCCGACAGATGCAGTTGGACCGTAGGAAACAGGTAAAAAGATGCAGTCGGGTCGCAGAAAAAGGGGTGACAGACGCAGTCGGGACGCGGGAAAAGGGCCGATAGACGCAGTCGAGATGCAGCAAAAGGGATGAAAGCCGCGGTCGGGACGCGGGAAAAGAGGCGACAGGCGCAGTCAGATCGCAGCAAACAGGCTAATTAGCCGCGGTCGGATCGCAGGTAACAGACTTGAATCCGCCGGCAGGGCACCGAAAACAGTCTGAGAGCCGCGGTCGGGTCGCAGGTAAATGCTTGAAAGACGCGGTCGGGATGCGACTGCAGAGATTAAAGGTGTGGTTTACGGCAGCCGAAAGGGACATCCAAAAGGAAAAAATGGGAAATTATTGCAGAAAACTAAAATTTTGTTTAAACTAAAACTAGAAATTCAAACCAAGGGGAGTCGCCAAAACTGTAGCTAGGATTTTACCCCTATCTTGTGCAAATGAGCACCTACTAAGGACAAGGGACTCCTTAGTAGCAGTTCAGTAAATTGTAAATTAAAGTGCTAAAACAGAAATGTAAATTACTCTAAACATATGCATGAAACAGAAAAAACAAGATATAAAGAATGGTTTTTGTATCGATTTTTACCTCCAATGTGAAGGTTGGTGAAGCTCTTGCAATGGCCCAAGAGGGTTGCTCCAAGCTCCAACTTGCTCCTTCTCTTTCTCCAAATGATGGGAATTGGCCAAAAGGGGCTCTCAAGGTGAAAGTAGCTCAAGGGTGAGCTAGGGTTTCAAGAGCTATTTTGGCAGAGTAAGGGTGCTTATGATTGTGGATGTGAAATAAGGGGTCTCCATCACCTATTTATAGTTTTTTGGTGGTGGAGTGCTGGCCCATGGTTTTGGGAACCATATGGTTTAGGTCAGCTGTATAGGGTTTTTTCCTCCTTTTTCCTCATTATTTTATATTTTTTATTCCCTCTTTAGAGGGTTTTTGCTATTTTAGAGGAATTTTGGATATTTTTGGAGGGAAAAGGGGTTTTTTAGCCTTTTTGATGGTTTTGTGGCCTTTTGGAGGCATTTTAGGCCTTTTGGAGGCTTTTTAATGGGATTTTTAGGGTTTTTAAGGGAAATATGGTAGGAAAATGGACAAATGAGTCATGTAATGGGGTAGATGAGGTAGTGAACACTTTTTGGGTGTTAACAAGTATGCTCTATAAGAGAAAACATAGACAGACCATGGATTCGTTGAATCTATATAATATAGTTACAAAATATTGAGTTATGAGACGACAAATGAGTAGCATGCAACTAGTGGGAAATTTACCTTCTTTTTGCAACCAAGCATGCTGCTGAGCTTACTATCGTGAAAGATTACGATAATAATATTGAAACTGAAAGAGGATAGAGGTTATTAGAGGAGCATCCACATTTATGAAGAGCAAAGGGGTAACATAAACGATAGAAACAATCCAATAAAAAAGATGAAATACACCATTAAACAATGTACAAACCTTATGTTGTTCCAGAGAAATATCATCCATGCAATCAATTAAAAACTCAAGATTCTTTTCCATAAAAGGATTTGTGGACAAAACCAGCCTGTCATAGTCACCCTACCAAGGGAAAATAAATGAACAATCAAGATCAGTATTTATAATTGAACAACACTGAATCATTAAATCTAATTCAACGCCATAATGTATGACTCAAGTAAACTAAAACGTCCATACCTGGGATGTAGGTGAATCAGTTTCCAACTTAGCCATAGTTGAACTAACAAGTGCAGAGTTTGAAATTTTAACCTGCATTGCACCCATCTCATTAGGACCTCAAGAAAGAATTAGCAACATGATTCCACAGACTTACTTAAGTGGCAATGACATTTCACTCAACATAACACAATATTAGATCTTTATATTGTACTGTTGTTGTAGAAATTTCTCCCTACTGGTAGAAAGAAACTCTCTTAGGTCAGAGTAGGATAAACTAACCCTAATCTAAGACAAAAATGAAACAAGTGATACCTTGAGTCCTAGATCTAAACCAGCATTTCAAGATTTCAGTATTGGGAGATGAGAGAGAAGACAACTGACCTTTCACTATGATGTTTGTCTGCTTGTATCCTTGATCTCGAAGTCCTCGCGATGAACTTGTTAAGATCAAAACAACAAACATGTGCACACAATCTTCCAAATAGATTGAATTACAAATTAGATCTATATATAGTCAGATACAATTTATGTGGATGAATCATAACCAGCACACACAAATTGAGAAACAAGACAAGTTATGCTTTTATTGAAAACTTGAAAGTACTTACAAATAGTTGCTTGATTCCCAAACCAACTTTCAGCTCCAAGTTCCTCCTCTAGCTATCTCTACAAAAGTCTCAAGATCATAGGTTGGATGCCCCAAAAGTCCTCCCTTTGGATCATGGAAGGCCTCTCCTTTATAGTGCTTGGAAGGGTTAACCAAAAGGATAATAAGGTGGATCTAATGAGTGTTTAGTGGATCAACCAAGCTAAATAAGGAGAGGGGGTTGGGATCGTACCAGAGTTGATAATCCCAAGAATATCTCTCGAAGGGTGAGATCCATGATCCATGGAAAAAGGATAAAAGGGGATTTTTGCGCCCCTAGGTTTGAGCATAACGCGAAATTATCACGCCCTAGGGTCTGATCATAACGCAAACACCCTAATTTTTTATACACAACAAGTGTGCAGAACGCGAAAATCTATGCATATAGGGTCAAATTTGGTGACACGTGGAAAATAAGGTGATGTCTTCGGCATACAGTCAATAGATTTTTCTCTCGGGTGTCCAGATGAGACCAAGGAGAGTGTGAAAGTCATTAGGGAGAAAAGTCGCTAGGTCACATGGTGCAAAGATGCGACACTAGGGATCAATGTGTAACTTTGAGGTATAACAGATGCCCCCTAAAGTGTGAGGTCAGAAGAGACTGATGGCCGAAATACTTTACAAATAATTTTCAGGGAGATAGCATCGAGGGAGGCAACAAGGAGCTGAAAAAAAAACAAGATGTCAAAATACCACTGAGGCGGGCATACCCATGCTCAGAACAACTGACTCGAAGCATGGCTACCAACCAAGACATTGCAGATCCATGAGTACTGAGATGATATAGACTGTAAACAAATCATGGAAACTATGAACAATCGTAGATCCATGAGACAATAATGACATAGCCACGACCAATACATAAGTGGATCTATGTGACAATATAATAATGAGGTTACCCAAATAATGACTAAGTGGAAACCTGCTCAATAATCACCATCACAACCTGGACGTAAACAACATCAAAATGTGTCCAGGGTCTTCTACACAATCCCAAAACGATACGAATCTAGCCATGTGATTACAAGGTGTTGAAGTCGAACATGGTAGAAACCACTTGATTACTGGTCAATGATGTGAACCGTTAACAAGCGTGAGGGAATTCACCAATAATGATAATGACCCCAAGGTATCTCTAGTACATCCCAATGAAATGTGAATAAATGAGTTGACGTCAAACATTCATGAGATCGTGCGATCAGAGGTCGATGATGAAAACCTACTGTCGAACACGATGAGACCTGCCATTGAGGCATGCAGGCACCAAGGTATTGATGGTTGATTCCTAAGCCTAATTCTTGGATAGTGATTTGGTGTCGACAGGAATAGACTCGTCGAAGGTGGGCCATGATGAATCCCATATCATCGACACAAAATCGGTATGAGAGAGGTGTGTAACAATGGAACAAAAGGACATGTACTGAAACAACAGAAGGTTTGACATAACAGATGACTTGAAACAACGTAGACCCTTTGAACATGTAACGGCATGAAACAAAACTTGGCAGCAAGGATTACAGAGAGGAGAGAAAAACCACAATACAAGTGGACTCATGGCCAAAGAGACGAATTGGGACTATGATCGTAACTCAACAGGAAAAAATAAATACCCAAGAGAAGACAAGGTGAGGGTCATGCCATGTTCAAAGGTGACGACTGAAAAGCTGCCAACAAGGTAAACTTGACTCATTTCCCATATTTCCCCGACATGATGGATGGGTACCTCTTTGTTGTTTTATAAGCTTGAAGAGGATAACATATGCTTGGTAAATCTCATCTGACAGATGAGTCCAATATCACATGTTTTACGAACCTGAGAAAGGAGGGGTTTGTCCCAAAGAGGGTCCTTTGATGTTGAATTTTAACGAGTCCAAGGGAGTAAAACTCGGTGGTTTTTCATATTTAGAGAGTCTAAAAAACTTAAAGAAGGATCCAAAATGTACTTTTTCGTAAATTTAGTCCACTAGTCCCAAAAAAGTGAAACAATTCCTGAGAGAACTCTTCTAGTTAGAGATTGACTCAGGTATTCCTTTCTCATAAATAGCCTAGACGGGCCAAAAAAGGGGTAATCTATCACCAAATAGATGTCCTTTCAAATACTTTTACAAGTGTGAAAGAGACAAGTGCACTTGGCAATCTTTTCACAATGAAGAAATCCGAAAAGAGCTTAAAGAGAACTCCAATGGTCTTTTTCGTAATTTCTTAATCATTTCGGTCCGAAAAAAGAATAAAATAATACCAAAATGATACTTTACTCATTGTTTTACGAGCCCGAGTAAAGTCGACTAAGATTGACCCCGTTTAATTAATTTTAACAAGCAAGACACGGGTGGGAAAATGCGCTTCGAATCCTTTTTTAGGTTTTGATCCAGAGCATGGAAAAGATAAAGTCAGCTCAAGTGAAGGTCAAAACAGTGATATACCGCCAGTGTGAACAATCCATAGAGATCCTGTAAAAAATGGTTCATAAAACCTTGGAAAAAGGATATTAGTGATGTGAAAAATTTGACCTAAAAAGATATTTATAATAAAATAATGAGCAAAAATAGCCATGTAACTTATATAAATAAGAGGTAAAAGAGGAAGTTACCATTCTAACTTGGCCATTTTCACTTATAGAGGGATTTTTACCTATTGGAGGGAAAATATTCAAGCAACCATATCCAGAGATCCAAGGCACCATTTTGATAGCCGTTTGCATTAGGTAAGAGCTCTCAAGCTCCTCCTTCATTTCATGTTTTTATTTTTTGATTTCATGTCAGTTTTTTTATTTTTGAGGAGAATCTAGGGCATCTTTTTCACCTCTGGAATTTTCGCGGCCTCCCTATGTGGGGAAGCGGGGAAATTCCATGATTTTTGCGCAGGGTTCTTTGACAGGAGTGTGAAAATTTACAGTTTTTGCGTAGCCCAAAAATGCCCAGGCACGAAAATCACAAAAAATAGGAAAACAAATTTAGTTGGTTCCTCACATTCGGCACAAAATTAGTTTTCCAACTTCTCATGAATGCTTTTTTTGTCTTTTAACAGGAGTTTACATCTTATTTGAGTCAATATGGTGGATTGGAAAGAGAGGGAACACGAGAATGATGATTTATTGGCCGCAAATGACCAAATGACACTGAATGCGCTGCATGAGTGTGGGTTACTTAAATTTTTCAAGACTAGGGGTATTCGAAAGCAAGGAAGGCTTCTGAATCACATTATACAATCATGGGATAGTGACATTCAGGATTTCCGCATTGGGGAACATGCCCTCAAAATAGAGCTCGAGGAAATCTACTTTCTCACTGGCCTCTCTAAGAGAGGGGCAAGAGTTAACTTGTCTGGGCATAGGGCCTCAGAAGAGAGTACAAGTGACTTGATTATACGTTACTGCAGATAAGGTTCTTCAAAGAAAAGTGGGAAATTTCCCATCAAAGATGTGATAGAGATTCCGATGAGAACCATATTGTTCACCATAACACGAGCAGCAGGTAGTGTGGGGCCTCACCATGCAACATGGGGGAAAATGCCTCTTGCCGTAGAGTGCATGGAGGCAACATTATTAAATTGGTGTGAGGGGGTCTTATCCAACCTCAAGGAACAAGTAACCAAGTGCAGAAATGGGGACACTCGCTAGTTTGGGTACGGGAGTATCCTGGTCACCTTCTTCCTGGAGAGGGTTCCATTGTTGCATCCTCAGGTATCCATGCCTATCTGCCCTGTGACCGAGCCTCAAATGGGAAGATGGAGTGATTACGCAGGCCGGCTTGGTGGGCCACAAGTCTTAGCATTTGACGAAGACTTCTTCTCGTGGCTCAAGGAGTAGATTATCCTGATTGAGGACTTCCCCTATGAAGGGGTGGACTTTCGTGAGGACATCGACTTAGCACTGCCTGAGGATGAGGATTAGGACAACTCAGGTATAAGACCTTCATCGTTGTGTTTTTAAATACTTTTAAATATATGTAATTTTTAGTGATTTTTTAATGTGTAGAAAGATCTAATGTATGCACATGTGCATGCTGCAGATCGTGGACCAAGGAGACCAGCGGGCTACTCGCCGTTGCACCAAGGCAGGGTCCAGCAATAGGTTGCTGCTGAGGAGGAGGAGGAGGACGAAGAAGAAGCAGGAGGTATCCGCGATGTAGAGAGGAATCTTCATGGCTTGACTATGGGAGTCCCTGCTATGAGGATGGATGACATCTCTCTTCATCTCCAGTGGCATACCGTGGGTGTGCCCCAGTGTATCGACCAACTCCTTCGTAAGGTGGCTAGAGCCGTGGTATGATACCACGAGCAGCGCGAGGATGATGATTAGTCCCCTTAGATAGTAGTATTTATTTTTAGCGGCATGTACACGATATGTAGGCCAGAGAGCCAATTTTCGTATGGGATGAGATCCCAAATTTTGTCTTTGGACAAATCTTAATTATATGTATTCAGAAAAACATTTTATATGCGATTATATACATGTGGACTTATTTCTATGACTTGTTTATTTACAGTGGCTTGTATGTTTGTTTATGATGTATTTTTATGTATGAGCTAGATGCCAATCCAATATGTAGTTAGCCAATGAGTCAGCTACAATATTGAATTCTCTCGGTACATGTTGATATGAAATATAATCAAATAATCGTTCCAAGAGGCGTACCCTTCTAAATAAACGAAGTAATGTAGGATCGCAGACAATGTAGACACGGTTCAGATGGGATACCATGAGTTGGGAATCCAAGTAGACCGAAAATGTGCGGATTCCAAGGGAAGCAACTTCAGTTAAGAGTCTGATGACTGCATGGTACTCGGCAATATTGTTCGTTGCGGGGCCCAAGCAAGTGCCCCCTGAGGAAAACAACTTGCTAGCAGGAGAACAAATAACCCAAGCTGTGGAAGCAAGGTTCCGAGTATGTCGGCTAGCCCCATCTGCGAATCCGTAGTATGCTGACATCTGCGCATAGGAGCACAAGTCAAGGTAAATAAAGGTAGATGAAATAAAATCCATGCACACACACATAACAAGAAATAACTGAAAATAATCTAAGTACACTATGTACAAGATGTATCACATAGGGTAAACCTATGCGTAGAACCATTTTAGGTACAACCCATTGTGGGGCCGTGCCAAAGGTGTGCCATCACAGTGAACGAGCTCATAAGCTCCTTTTTCCAATACATGCTTCACGATATAGGGACTGTACCACATCGAATCTAGCTTACCTTTTCCTAGCTTATCATGCATTTGGTCGTATGTAAGGACTAGGTCTCCTTCGTTAAAGACCCGGGGTTGAACGGACTTATCATATTGTGATTTGACGCATTTCTTGTGGTCTTCGTTTGCCAGAGCAGCATCGTGGCGAGTCTCATCTATCTTGGATAGATATAGAAATCGTTCTACCTCGGAGGTTGTATTGGGAAGTAGCTGAACAACTATCTTCAGTGATGGTATTTCACATTCAATCGGTAAAATAGCTTCCAGGCCATACACCAGTTGAAATGGTGTGAACCCAGTTGCATTTTTAACCGAGGTTCGGTAGGCCCACAGAGCCGAAAAAAGAGCCAAGTGCCAATTTGACTTCCGAGTACCAACAGTGCATTGGATCATACATTTCAAGACCTTGTTAATGGCCTCGACTCGGCGTTAGCATGTGGGTAGTACGGCGTTGAGTTTTCATGGCGAAATCCCAACTTAGCACTCAATTCTTCAATCATATGATTCCTGAAATGGGAACCATGGTCGGTTACAATAGATTGTGGAACTCCGAACCTAGCTATGATGTGGTTGCATATGAATTGTGCAGCTGTTTTTCCATCTTCTACAAAAGTAGGCATTGCTTCAGCCCATTTTGTGAAGTAATCCACGACTACTATGACATAGCCATGCCCCTCGACTAAAGTGGGCATACAATGTGTGAAGTCAATTCCCCACTTGGAAAAGGGGCCGACGATAATAATAGGATGAAGTGGATCAGGGTGCGAGTGCTTCTTACAATAGAAAAATTGGCAGGCTGGACACTTCTTGACCGTTTCAATGCAATCTTTAAAAATCGAGGGCTAGAAATATCCCGCACGCAAAATATTTTGAGCCGTAGCCATCCCGGAGAGGTGATCGCCACATGATCCAGAGTGACAGTCATTGAGAACATGTTCGGCCTCGTCTAAAGTTAGACAACGTCGTAGAATGGTGTCAACACCACTTCGATAGAGGGTATCGCTAATAATAAGGTAGTACTTAGCATGATGTCTGATACAGAGACGTTCATCCCAGTCGAGTTCAGGCCTAAAGCGTTGGGTTTGGAGATATAGAATAATATCCCCATACCAAGGATCAGACATGCCAATGAGGAACAACGATTCATCTGGGAGAGAATCGATGGGTTCCGGTTGCTCAGTGACACAGGGCAAAGTACAAATCAACTCCGCGAAGACCAACGATTTCTTGGATTTTTCCTTGGCAAATTCCAAGTCGAACTCTTGAAGAACAACAATCCAACAAGAATATTCCCCCCCAAGCACTTGGAGCGTGAGGATGTAGTACATTGGATTGATGTCTACTATGACAAGGGTCTTGTGAATTAGAATGTAATGAAGGAACCTATGGACAACAAAAACTATGGCAAGAGCCAACTTTTCAACATGTGAGTAGTGGGTTTCGGAGTCAAGAAGACTCTTACTTAGATAATAAACCACATGTTCTATGCCGTTAGTGTCTTCCTGGGCTAACACCATGCCAATGCTGGAAGTGGAAGCGGTGAGATACAAGATGTAATCCGGTATGTAGTTTGGGGGTTGGATTATGGGATCCTTAGTGAGGACTTCCTTCAAATTGTCAAAGGATTGTTGGGCTTCGTCATCCCAGATGAAAGGGATGTCCTTTTTAAGAAGCCTCATGTAGCCCCTTGTAATCTCAGAAAAATTGCAAATGAAACGGAGTAGAAAGTTTGCATGCCCTTGCAAACTTTGAAGTGCTGGAATGTCGGTGGGCGAGGGTAAGGATAGAATAACTTCTACCTTCGCAGGGTCTAGGCGGATACCCGGTCCTTGGAGATAATGAATCCCAAAAGTCTTCCTGCTTCAACAGAAAACACACATTTGTGTGGATTTAAGCGAATATTGTAGTGGCGTCACCTTGAAAAGATGGTGCTCAAATGATCTGGATGGTCATCCCAAGTCTGAGAATGAGCGGGAAGGTCATAGAGATATGGTTCCACAATATTCTTAATGTCATGAAATGTGTATGACATTTCCCATTGGAAAGTTGCCCCGACATTCTTAAGGCCAAAAGGTAGTTTGCAGTACTCAAAGGTACCCCATGGAAAAATGAAGGTTATCTTATGCTGGTCTGTAGGGAGTATCTCTATTTGATTATAGCCAGAGAAGCCATCCATAAAAGAAAATATGACACTCCCAGCACAGTTATCGATAATATGGTCAATAAACAGAGTTGGGTAGTTGTCCTTTGCACAAGCTTTGTTCAAATCGTGGTAATCAACACATACTCTAATCGTACCCTGTTTCTTTGCTACGAGAACAATGTTAGACACCCAGCCTGTCAATGGGATAGGATAGATAAAACCAACACGCAGAAGTTTTTCAATCTCTTCCTTGATAGCTGCTGCTTTGCAGGGATGAACGGGTCATAGTTTCTTCTGAACAGGTCGGGCACCAGGAAAAGTTTGGATTTCATGGACCACGATTGATAGGTCTATTCCTGGCATCTCTTCATAACTCCAAGAAAACACATCGCTGAATGATTTGAATAAGGTAGTATAGAACTCCACCTCAGTGGGAGTGCATGTTTTGCCTATGTGAATATTCTCCACGACACCAGGTTTTACCAAAATGTCAATAGGAGTAGTTTCCATGATGTTAGACAAGTTTCCTTCAGAGAATATATCATTGAATGAAGAGGGAAACTTGGGTTTGATAACTTCGAGTGAACTACTGGATTTAGTATCTTGCTCGATCGCCTGGATAGTTGGGAAAGAAGACTGACGGTGGTAATCTTTCCAAGGTGGTTCATCGATGCACATAACCTCCATAATCGATTCATTGGAAGGAAAAATCTGTGCGAGAGGATCAATAAATGGCAATGATGGACTAGCCTCAGACAAGAGTTGGTCCACGGCATGATGTGTAATGGAATTGACCCAATCTGTGGCTGAATGGATTGCTTGGTAAGTCGCAAGATTGTTGTTCAATGGCATGGAATTGCCATAGCTTTCAAGCTCTGTAGGACTCAGAATCACCCATGAATCAGTGGGTTCATTGGATGGAATGACACTTGATGATATCATGTTTATGGCGAAGCAGGGGCTCTTAGTTCCGAAAATATCCCGATGAGGGAGGAATCCTTCATAATAACAATGCCAATATCTTCAAAACGGTGCTGTGATTGACCCAACATCAGGACATTGTGGGTGGAGTATGAATGAATATTCAGAGTACAAAAATCCAACTGATCAATAGTGACAATTTTCCCCTGATGAGGAAATTGTACTAGTCGAAAGACAAAGGATGCGACTGTGAAAATCCTCACAGCAGATCTAAGAGATGATGTATATCTCACAAGAAAGTAATTGATTAAGTAAGAAAATAGAAGAAGAGTGGTCAATGCAGTATAATGAGCAACAAAATAATTATACAGTAGAACTCGGATAGAAACAAAAATACTTCACACACACCAATTCATTAATCACAAATGGACAAATAAATAATACAATGCATGAGGAATTCGAATGCCTAAGGTGGAAATTTGAATTAGCCTTCATGGAGTGATCAAAGGATCACTGGAGTGTCATCGGAGCACAACTAGTGTCATCGAAGCACAACTGGAAGTCTTCATCATCATCAGTGGAGTCATCAATGCTCAAGTAACTGTCAACCATCAGTCAAACTGAGTCTGGTAGGTGTAACTGAGTGTAACTGAGTGTAACTAAGTGTAACTGAGTGTAACTAAGTGTAACTGAGTGTAACTGAGTGTAACTAAGTGTAAACTGAAGACAAATGGACTAGTAGGTGAAGAAGGGCGAGTTGCTTCCTAAAATCAAGGAAGAAGGGCGCATTAAGCAACTGGAGGGCTAAAAATTATCAGTGAGAAGCTCTTGGGGGTTGGCTAACTGAGGGCTAGGTGCTGGACTGATGACTGGGATGCATGCAAACCCTAGAATGCATGCAAACCCTAAAAGTGCATGCATGACTGAAAATGTAAATGATCAAAATACTGGTGGGAATAGGATGGAGTATAGGAATATCCTAACACCCCCCCTTAATCCATCTTGGGCCCTGGTAACTAAGACCAAAGGTCACCCAATACAATGAATAATAATAGTCAATAATCCAAGGAAATGGGGAAAATTTCATGGGAAAAATACCCCCCCCTCAAAACAGACTGTAAGGCACACATAAAAAAATAAATGCTCCAAACTCAAGCAGGTGTGATGCTTGGTCATATGTATGGAGGTATCTTCTTCTTGGGAAGAAGTGGATCATGCTCAAAAAGCATGTGCTTGTACTTGCTCTTCAGATCGAATGTGATGAGAACAAATCCAAAAGTATGAGGATGATCCTTGAACCTCTGATTCGAATTAGCTAAGGTAGGATCAAATCTTTGAATGTGCATATAGTCTTTTGTCTTCTCCTTCGAACCACCATGGGTGAGATTATGCCAAAAAGAACTATTACATGTTTGCTTGAAATCAAAATTAGATTTAAGACTTAAAAACAGTTTCTTGAGATCTCCTTTGAACCAGCAGGGGTGAGATCAAAACCATCATATGTATGAGAAATTATCCCAAGTAGTGATTGCTTAGAATCCAAATTAGATCCAAGACTTGAATCATGGTTTCTTGAGATCTCCTTTGAACCATTAGAGGTGAGATCATAACCAGTAATTGCATGAGAAATTATCCCAAGCGAATGGCAATGGCCATAATCTTCAATAACCTTCTGAAAGCATGAATTAATGATCATATAGTAGTAAGTAAGAGGTGAGTAATCAGGGAGAGCGAATGCATTACCTCCAATGGCTGAATTTAACTCCGAAACATTCATAAGATCATGATGCAAACCAACAGACTCTGGTGAAAGAGAGGATTTAGGACCTTCTGCAATATCTAGAGTGTGAGCTGGCATAGAAAGAGAAGAAAGTTGGAGCATGAGTGTAGAATCTGCAAGTTCTTTGTGAACAAATTCAATATGAGATGATACTGTGCATTATCTGAGAGACCATCAAGGGGAGTGAATGCATCACTTTGCTTGCTTTCGAATGGGTTTGGACCAATCCCTTCATTCTTTCTGCCAAAATTTTCATCCAGGTGAGCCCATAGCTCTTTTGGAGTTTCAATATCAACGAATTAGTGTGCCATGTAAAAAGGCATAGCAAGCATCATGGCTCCACAAGCTCTATCACCATTATTTAACCAATCAATCTCTTCTTCAGAGGATTCGAACTCTCTTTCAAAACAATAATCAAAGAGACCATTTCTCTTCAAATGTGCTATTATATTCGGTTTCCATTCATCATAGTTGAGTGGAGAGAGAAGATCATAGTTGAATGGAGAAAGAGGA
Organism: Larix kaempferi; assembly: GCA_027924585.1. NCBI lineage: Eukaryota > Viridiplantae > Streptophyta > Pinopsida > Pinales > Pinaceae > Larix > Larix kaempferi. The sequence goes on from BSBM01000229.1 coordinate 6,388,211, forward strand.
GGGATTTCTTCTGAATACATTGAAGCTCTAGAAGACCTGCAAAAAAAATAGAGAATTCTGCAATTGCTACTGCTACAAAAGATGCAGAAACTGCTGCACTCGAAATCTTGGTAATAACCTGCAAAAAACTCTAAAAAATGGAGATAAAAAATACTCTCAATATGCTCTGATACCATGTGAAAATACTCACAGCAGATCTAAGAGATGATGTATACCTCACAAGAAAGTAATTGCTTAAGAAATAAAATAGAAGAAGAGTGGTCAATGCAGTATAATGAGCAACAAAATAATTATACAGTAGAACTCGGATAGAAGGAAAAATACTTCACACACACTAATTCATTAATCACAAATGGACAAATAAATAATATAATGCATGAGGAATTCGAATGCCTAAGGTGGCAATTCGAATTAGCCTTCATGGAGTGATCAAAGGATTACTGGAGTGTCATCGGTGCACAACTAGTGTCATCGGAGCACAACTGGAAGTCTTCATCATCATCAGTGGAGTCATCAATGCTCAAGTAACTGTCAACCATCAGTCAAACTGAGTCTGGTAGGTGTAACTGAGTGTAACTAAGCGTAACTGAGTGTAACTAAGTGTAAACTGAAGACAACTGGACTGGTAGGTGAAGAAGGGCGAGTTGCTTCCTAAAATCAAGGAAGAAGGGCGCATTAAGCAACTGGAGGGCTAAAACTGATCAGTGAGAAGCTCTCGGGGGATGGCTATCTGAGGGCTAGGTGTTGGACTGATGACTGGGATGCATGCAAACCCTAAAAGTGCATGCATGACTGAAAATGTAAATGATCAAAATACTAGTGGGACTAGGATGGAGTATAGGAATATCCTAACAGTGACGACAGTCATGGCATAGAACCAATTCTGGCTGAGTAGAAGGTTATAGTCTAGTGGTGTATCCATGAATTCGATGTGTATAGATACTGTCTTTCCCCCTAGTTCAACGCCAATTGCAGGAATGAGTCCGTATGGCTGAAAACCATGTTCGTCAAACAATTTAAGAGTAGTAGGAGAAGGGGTAACCTCAGGTGAGCCTATGGCTCTCCAACAAGTCAAGGACATGATCAACGTGGAAGCACCTTCATCTAAAATAGTGCAATGAATGTTGTTCCCACAGATCTTTGTTTGGATCTGGAAGGCTAACCGGTGGGAAAGCCTAGGTTTAAAATACTCCAAGTTAAACATAATCATGTTAGAAGTATCTTGGTCCACTGCCCCAAGTGCTGAAAGTAAGGTCCACTATCCCCAGGCTTGGCATCGAACTTGGGAATGTCTGATGGTAGTTTGGCCGGGATGGGTGGCCAGTGCGGTTCGTTCCATATCAAATCGTTAATAAGCCTAGACAAGTCGGGTAGGTCAAGCATGGCCAAAAATTGAAGCTGTCGATTTGGCTGCGGGTATGAGTAATAGTTGTAGGGTGTAGGGATACCTGTGGGACCCTGTACAACATATTGTTGCATATTGTACCCATACATGTTTCCCGCAGGATACTACTGAAAATTATGAGGGTAGTAGACCATCTGGTTAACCATCGGTGAATTTAGAATCATAGGATTTACTGTCTCAGTCGAAATCACGATAGTGACCGGTTGTTGGATATTCTGCTGGGTGGGGATAACGGGTATATTTCCTTGGGGTTGCTATGTCCCAAGAATGTTTCCAGTTCCTGGATTGGGTATGGTTACCTGGGATTGTTGTGTCCCAGGAATGTTTCCAGCTCCTTGATTAGGTGGTGGATTTCCCATGCCTATGTTAGGGGATGCCTGAAAGAATGGGGTCCATGGAATGTTGGTTCCACCTTGATGAAGAGGTGGATGTTGAAGAGGTGGTTTCCATGGAGTATTCGCGGTGTTAGGATAAGGAATGCTGGGATTCAAGTTAGGGGGGACAAAAGGTTGATTGGGTTTCCCCCCAGCTTGATTCCAGTTTCTGAATAGAGAATACCCCCCACTCTGTGGGATTTGAGGTCCCCAAGAAGGAACTGTACTTGACGAGGGATGTTGGAAATTGGTTCTGGTTGGGATACCAACGTGAGGTTGTCCACTTCCAAGTGAATTATATGTTCCCAACTGAGTAGATGAGGCTGATGGAAGGGGTTGTTGAATGGTGCTAGTGGGGGCATTAACAAGTGGGATACCTCCAGAAGGTGTGGTATGTGGGCCCTGCTGACCTGACAGAAAATATGGAGGTGGTTGTTGAGTAGCCCCAACTAGAGTGGCATCAAGCGGTTGTCCTCCAACAGGTGTGATTGATGGTTCGACTGGAGGCAGTTGGTTACTGGGACCAACGGGTCCAGTAGCAGGTTATCCTCCAGAGATATTATATATGGTGGCTGAAGGTGTGCCTCTGGTCAGAATGGATGATCCAACAATATGGATAGAGGTTCTTCCAATGGCAACACTAGACAAGTGAGGTAGTGTAGGTTGTCCAACTGCACCGAAGGTGCCGACATGTGAAGGGGATCTTCCATGAGTTTCAAGTGTTGACGGTGAGAAGATTGGGTTATCCCTCATAAGGGGTGCATCCCCTGAAGTTAAGCAGAACATATTGTGCGACAATAAGTGTGGGGAGTATAACCCAGGACTTTTAGGCATCACATCCATAGGAATAGGAATAGTGTGAAGATCATCGGGGTCTTGGCCCAGAGTTGTGTCCTAGAGAGTTGAGGCTGGATTAAAAATGTGAGTTGTCCTATCGAGACCTGGCAGGAGTTATGGTATGGTAGAGTCTGAAGGTCTGGGCTGATTGACGTAGGATTCTCCATACTCTGTACTAGACGGAGGTAGGGGAGCTTGGTAACTAGGAGGACATGTCGTTGGAGAGGTACACACAGGGGGGTACTGGGAAGTCGATGTGATCATTTGAGCTGTATCACGTCTAAACTGTTCCAATGCTAAAGGATAATTAGCTAAACTAACCATGTTGGATTGGATTGCCATGATATCATGTCCTGAAGGGAGATTAGGGAGGGATATGGTGAATGGTACGTTGCTAGAAGAACCCGTTTCGTAGGTATGAATACCTGATGGTGTAGTGGTGGCAGGTGGAGGTTCCACCTGTATGGTACGGAATTAAAAATCTAAATGAAATGGTGTAGGAGGTAGTTCAGTTTCTTTAATGATCTCAATGTATTTGCCCAGGACTCGGATCAAGTCTATCGTTTCTTTGTCGGATCCTTCAATAGTTTCAATGGACCCTTTAGGAACATCGTAGAAAGTGTATGTTTGTGGTATAGTGCTAGTCTCCAGGAGGATGATGTCCTCCGGTATAAAATCATGTGGAGTACTGACTTTAGTAGCTAATGTGGTGTCCACTATGGTAGGAATTTCTGGAATGACAGTGGGTTGTGGCATAGCATGAATCTTAGGTAGACTACTAGTGCCAGTAACTGTAAGAGGTTCTGAGATGGTGCCATGGTATATAGGTACAAAAGAAACTGGAGGTGTAGTACTGATAAGTGGTGGAACGGTTCCTCGACTAGCTCTGCGGCTAGCAAGGGAAGGGATACGTGATGCAGGAAGACCAGAAGTCTGTGGTGGCGGTGGTGGGTCAGGGATTTGTCCCTGTTGTCTCCGTGATGTTCTTTGATTATCCATTATGGTGGGAGTACAAGTTCCGGGGACAGTCTTGTAGAAAAGAACTCAAAAACCCTAAAGCAACCGAGAGTGTCGAAGGGGAGCTAGATAAAGACAAGGCTCAGAGGCTAAAAAAGCAAGCTCAAAGAACTATACTGAGGCTGGTGTCACAGTAAGAAAGCTGAAACAAAAGTGGCCAGAATGCCAACAAGCAACACTGAAAAGAAAAAGGACCCTCTAAAAATGTGAAATAGCAAGCAAATCTCCTAACTAAGAGTTGGAGACCTCAACAAATAGTATCCTTCACAAGGTGATGAAATCCAAGTCGAACAATACGAAATGAGAGACCAAAGTGGAAGGATATTCCTCTACCGAAAGGGATCCCAGGTAAAAGAGCCCTAGAAGAAAGGTCACTAGGCTGCCTCATTCATGACATGTCGGAGAAAGTGAACTGGCACTTCTGTCTTTGATCCCAAGTATCACCTATACAGTAAATACAAGGAAGACAATGGATAGATATCCGTAGGCGCTAAGTGGAGTGCGACATTCCACAAAGTCCATCCGGAACCTGTCCTCATGGCTTACCCCCTTGAAATGGGAGGCCTTCTCCACAAACTAGTCAATGACCGTTTCAACAAGTACAAGAGGATTTTAGTACCCTAGAGGACAAAAAATATGTCAGATGAAAATGACAAGGGGGAATTATTTGGATGCCTATCCCTGGTGTCCTACCTAACTACCAAATTCTTTTTCTCTTCAAGTGAGGTTAAAGTGTGTTGAGTTAGGGAGTGTAAATTTTAATGGTTGTATTACTCAATTGGGTGATGGAAGTGAAACTTGATGGTGTTGTGACAACTCAAACCATGTGAATAAATATGAATAAAAACAAGCCTTTATTTGCGATGAATGATAGCTAAGGAAAAGAGAGAGTTCTTCGATCAAATGTAAACATGAAATTTTCCAATGAAATGAATAAAACCACTCCAAAAATTTTGTTTTCTTTTTGAATGAGCCAAACTAATGTAACTAATTTCAAGATGAAAATTGATCTACCACTGATGCAAAGTATGTGACAGGTAATGAAAATCGATTCACTTCTTAAACGCGAGATTACAAACTTGATCTTTTCAACAGAAAGAGAACATGTTCCAAAAAGTCTTCCAATAGTGATTTTTTGATAACAAGAATGAAAAGTTACTGTTGTAAGAACAATATAGTCTATATTATAATGTAATCAAGGAATTTGACCAACAAAAAATAAACTTGACTGTCTTGAAAGGACCAATCGATTGCAAAATAGTAAGGAGGTGATCAAACTAGATATGGTGCCACAAACTCAAAAATCCAAGCTCGAAAAGAAATAAACAAACCAAAAATAACTTGCAACCTTGCTAAGAGGTGAAAAAAGAGATGTGTAGACAAGATGCAGAAGGTAATGAGTAAATAGGTATGACTGTAACAGTGACCTAAAACCCAAAAAATGACCAATGTGTCTACCAACATATTTGAGACCAAGCAAAGATTAAAAACTTCAAACATAAATGAAAAGGAAATGAAGCACTGCAGTTGGGTAGGTTACAGACATCTGGTAAAGACCAGAACAACAATAAGACATAGAGAAACCAAAATTGACTGAAGGTAACCAAGCAAACTTAAGAAAAAATTCCTTTTTACAGAAATTTTCTCATGGATGGTAGCAACCCAGGTGCAATAACTGGAATTTTCGCATTCTGGGAATGGCTAAATAGTGAAAATCTGGTAATTTTCACTCTGTAAGCAGTTTAAGGGGCGTGAAAAAGTTCAGAAAGAGGATGAGGGCGGGAGTTTAAGAAAATATTTTGACTTTTCTAGGGTTTTCCACCCCAGAGGACTCATTGATCACTAGCAGAGGTCTGATGCAGAGGGGAGGGGAGTGAATGAGGGTCTAAAAGACCAACTTTCACAACTGGTTTGAAAGGAGAGCAAATTCACAATAAAAAATGGATGAAAGTAAAAGAACTCAAAACAAAGGGGTTCAAACCAGTGGAGTCACCAGTTTTTGTTGTATAAATTTCTCCCTACGGGTAGAAAGAAACTCTCTTAGGTCAGAGTAGGATAAACTAACCCTAATCTAAGACAAAAATGAAACAAGTGATACCTTGAGACCTAGGTCTAAACCAACATTTCAAGATTTCAGTATTGAGAGATGAGAGAGAAGACAACTGACCTTTCACTCTGATGTTTGTTTGCTTGAATCCTTGATCTCGAAGTCCTCACGATGAACTTGTTAATATCAAAACAACAAACAAGTGCACACAAGCTTCCAAATAGCTTGAATTACAAATTAGATCTATATCTAGTTAGATACAATTTATGTGGATGAATCATAACCAGCACACACAAATTGAGAAACAAGACAAGTTATGATTTTATTGAAAACTTGAGATTACTTACAAATAGTTGCTTGATGCCCAAGCCAACTTTTAGCTCCAAGTTCGTCCTCTAGCTATCTTTGTAAAAGTCTCAAGATCATCGGTTGGATGCCCCAAAAGTCCTCCCTTTGGATCATGGAAGGCCTCTCCTTTATAGTGCTTGGAAGGGTTAACCAAAAGGAGAATAAGGTGGATCTAATGAGTGTTTAGTGGATCAACCAATCTAAACAGGGAGAGGTGGTTGGGATCGAATCAGAGTTGATAATCCCAAGAATATATCTCGAAGGGTGAGATCCATGATCCATAGAAAAAGTCTAAAAAGGGATTTTCGCGCCCCTAGGTCTGAGCATAATGCGAAATTATCGTTCCCTAGGGTATGAGTGTGAAAATCCTCACAGTAGATCTAAGAGCTGATGTATACCTCACAATGAAAGAATTTAGGAATACGATTAAGAGTGGCCAATGCAGTAAAATGAGCAATAGAATAATAATACAATAGAACTCAGATAGAAGCAAAATAACTTCACACACACTAATTCATTAATCACAAATGGACAAATAAATAATACAATGCATGATGATTCGAATGCCAAGGTGGCAATTCGAATTAGCCTTCATGGAGAGATCAAAAGATCACTAGAGTGTCATTGGAGCACAACTAGAAGTCTTCATCATCATCGGTGGAGTCATCAATGCTCAAGTAACTGTCAACCATCAGTCAAACTGAGTCTAACTGAGTGTGGTAGGTGTAACTGAGTGTAATTGGCACTAACTGAATGAAGGAGGATTAGTGGAGGGCGCATGAGTAGCTAACTGGAGTTAGAATGGGTAGTCTAGTCTCACTGGAGGTCCATCGAAGTGATACAGTTAGTTGAGAGTCAGTCTTTCCTTAAATCAAGAAAGGAACTAAAGATAATTGAAGTGCAACTGAGTGGTAGGTGAGAGAGGATGAGTGGCTTCCTTAAATCAAGGAGGAAGGGCGCACTAAGCTCTAGGAGGGCTAAAACTGATCTGAGAGAAGCTCCCGGGGCTAGCTAACTGAGGGCTAGGTGCTGGGACTGATGACTGGGATGCATGCAATTGCATGCTGCATGCAGAATGCATGCATAACTGAAAATGAAAAAAGGAATAATGCTGGTAGGACCAGGATGGAGTATAGGAATATCCTAACATTGAGCATAGCGAGGAAACCCTAATTTTTGCTACACAACAAGTGTGTAGAACGTGAAAATCTATGCAGATAGGGTCAAATTTGGTAACACGTGGTAGATAAGGTGATGTCTTCGGCATATAGTCAATAGATTTTGCTCTTGGGTGTCCAGATGAGACCAAGGAGAGTGTGAAAGTCATTAGGGAGAAAAGTCGCTAGGTCGTATGGTGCAAATATGCGAAACTAGGGCTCAATGTGTAACTTTGAGGTATAACAACTATCTTTCTAATCAATAGATAATTGCCCATGAATGTTTCAAAATATTGAATAATTGCAATTTCCACAAATAAAACAACTTCAGAGAATGAGATAATAGTCACATGTAAGACTCTAAGAATCTTCATTCAGGAAATGATATTCATACAAAATGATAGTTAAGCATGAGAAACTCAGTTTTTGGTCTAAAATAGTGTGAAAAGAGTATAAAATACATTTTTTCATTTTGCAGCAAGATACAGGTGAAGAGCAATAAATGCATTCTTGTTGGATTCTCTCTGCTGTCCACATATAATTGTTAAACATACAAGGGATTCATAATTTGAGAATATCATGTGTTAAGTATTTCTTATGCATGTAATCTAAATGATTGCTAAAAGGCAATTTTGGTAGATTTCCAGCAAGTCAATGTTAGACATTCGTTATTTTGGAATGTTCCCCCAGAAAAAAAATCTTCTTTTCCATTGTTCCAATTAAAATTATATCATTGAAAATAAGACAATCACTTTCCTCTTAAAAGAAACAAATTGTAACCAGAGAAGCATGTGTTTAAAAGTGAATTAGACAAGATATCAATGCAAGAGATTAATTATTTTCATATTTTTTGGGGTGCTAAATTTTCATAAAGAAATGGAAAACAAATGTTTATTTATGACATCGATCATCATAACAATTACATACAGGAATCTCCTCAAATATATCCACCCATGTCAAATTATTCTCCCTCAACTTGCAAAAAATATCAGCATTCAAAGTGATTCCTCAGATGCTCTCAAATCAACAAATCAATGTATAATTACCAAAATTGCTAGCACAAAAAAATAGAGTACTTTTCTCTAGTGAAATCGTTACTCTTATAGAGATCCATGAAAGTCTCTTGGAGCTTCAGTTCCTTCATTGCCAAAACACCATGTCCTAAACATTCTCGGTCATAAATAATACAGACACATCTTCTGATATTCTCCTACAACAATAGAGGGGAAAAGTCATCACATTATGCAAACTAACAAAATTCAAATAGATTTAGAAAACAAACAAAATACGGCTCTCAGTTTTAATAGGGAAAACAAAATTTGTGATCAAATAAACAAAAATTCATCCAGTTCCATTAATAGGGAACAAAAACAAAATGACATGGGTCCAACTTAGCATACCTTGTACTCTGAACAACCTAACCAAGAGTAGCAACAACAAATTCACGTTTAAAACAACTGCTCCATCTAGTAGCGCCTTTATAATCAATGGCATTAACTCATTGAGGTAAGGCCTAATTGCACAGCCACCCTACATCACCAACAATTGAAAGCATTAAAAAGAATCAGATATTTCCCACACAAAAAATCCCCTCCATATTGTAGATGCCAATAGAAATAGATAAATTAAATTAGAACCACACTTTATTGAAATATCAGAAGAAATCTACATAAAAAACCAATTGATTCATCTTACCCAAAGCCTTGACCATTGCAGAACTGTTGATCTAGGTTCATAGTTGCAAGGATTTGATTATAAATCAACCTATATAGTAGCAAGGTTTGGAATGCTCCTTTGACAGTATGCTTCCCTGTAGGTGCTGAGATTCAAGTGAATATTGTATTGACAGTCTATGGAAAGATGAAAATTATGCCAATTACATTAGAGGAATGTTGGTATCATGACAATAAGTCTCCTATGATGAATGCGTAGGAACCTAGTACATAGACCATTTTTCTCTTCTCTTAGCTATGCAGAGCTCATTTCCATTTCTGGATATTGATAAGTATTTTCAAAGAAAATATGAAATAACTAAATACATTCTAAAAAGTGAATATGCTCAATTCATGCAAGTGAAAGGAAATAAAGACATATTTCCTTGAACCGTTGAATCAAAGGAAATCAAATGAAACCAATGAAGCTACAACAAAGTGTTCAATTGGAATCAAATAAGAACTAGAAGAATTCAAGGGACTAACACAATCTCTAGCAAACATAAACCCAAACTACCACAATCGACATAATACTACAAACATAAGTAGTAAACAATCCATTGAAATTTTCCAAGGTATCAAAGCTAGATTCAAAAAAGTGAAGGCACTTAATTCATGCAATTGAAAGGAAATAAAAACATCTTTCCTCAAACCCTGAATCAATGGAAATCAACTGAAACCAAACCAAGGTACAACAAAGGGTTGATTCAAGCATCAAAATAGAACTACAAGCATTCAAGGGACTAACACAATAATTAATACTGATAAGCATGTGGAGCTCATTTCCCTTTTTGAATACTTATAAGAATTTTCAAAGAAAATATGAAATAAGTAAATACATTCTAAAAAGTGAAGATGCTTAATTCATACAAGTGAAAGGAAATAAAAACATCTTTCCTCAAACCGTTGAATCAAATAAAATCAAAAGAAACCAATGAAGATACAACAAATGGTTAATTCAAGCATCAAATAAGAACTAGAAGCATTCAAGGGATTAACACAATATTTAACCAAAATAAATCCAAACTTCCACAATCGACATAACGCTAAAAACATAAGCAATAAAAAATCCATAGAAATTTTCCAAGGTATCAAAGCTAGACATTAACACGGTTTCATGTACTAGAATGAGCCCATTCTTGCTTAGCGAAAGTCTTGTTAAATTATTTATTTATCCTTTGATACTAGGACATTATCTATGTGAAGAGATAGGCCCCAACTTCGTCACATTCCAGCTTCATTTCCTGTCACAAACAAGAAATATAATGTAATAGTTAAATATCAAAACATCAATCTTAAATAACTACATCAAGGAAATTTAGTCCCGATCATCAATGCTACAACGAAAAACACAAAATATAGAATATATTTTTACCGAAAATGCAACCTCAAATTGACATATAGTGATCTTTCTACCATAAATACTTTCCAACCTACTTCAAAAATAGAGGAACAACAAAGTTAGTCAAATAACATGAATCAAAACATAAAAAATAGAACACCTGGACTCATAGTCGGAATGTGTCAGTGAAACACAACTACACTAACTAGATTTAGGGCAAGTGGGGACTACACTTGTTATCTCGTCCCTTGATGGTCCAATAGACATGTGGGGACCTGAATCTTGACAAACTGACAAACCGATAGAATTAGGCATTTTGTCTTACACTAGCCAATTATGCCCGTGGAACATAAGACAATTATGCATTGTAACTATGCCAATTGCATTATAGGAATGTTGGTCTCGTTCCAATAGGTCTCCTACGATCAATGGATAGGAACCTAGTGCATAAACCATTTTTCTCTTATCTTAGCTATGTAGAGCTCATTTATTTTTCTGACTAATGATAAGTATTTACAAAGAAAACATACAATGAACATAATAGATTCAGAAAAGCGAAGACAATTAATTCATGCAACTGAAAGTAAATAAAAACATATTTCCTCAAACCTTGAATGAATTTAAATCAACTAAAACCAAACCAAAATACAACAAAGGGTTAAATCAAGAATCAGATGAGAACTAGAAGCATTCAAGGGACTAACTCAATATTTAACCAAAATACACACAAACTTCAAAAATCGACAAAATGCTTCAAACAAAAGAAATAAACAAACCATAAAAATTTGTCAAGATATTAGAGCTAAACACCAAAACGGTTTCATGTACTTGAATGAGCCCATTCTTGATTAGCGAAAGTGTTGTCAAATAGTTATTTATCTTGTAATGCTAGGACACTATCTATGTGAAGAGATAGCTCCTAGGCCTAGCTTTGTCAAATTCCCGCATCGTTTCCTGTCACATATAAGAAAGGGACAATGTAAGAGATAAACATCAAAACATCAATCTTCAAAATAAATTGCATGAAGGAAATGTAGCTCAAATAATCAATGTTACAAGAAAAAGTACAATGTAGAATCTATTTTTACCTGAAACGAAGCCTCAAATTCACATATAGTGATCACCAGCAATGGTCCATGGAACACGCTAGAACAAAATAAGACTCAAGTCCCTCATGTATATTGGATCATAAATCACTGGTTAAAACTCAAATTACCAATTCACATTCTGGCCTTGTTCCTCATTCTCAACATGATCTTCTCCAGATGAACCATCATTATGATCCTAAAAAACATTATGTTCCATATCGAGTTCATTAGAGAAATTTGTTATACTGTTTTCTCCCCTTCTTTCACGATCTGATTGCCAAAGAGCTAGTGCTCTTTCATACGGAAAATTTTCAACCTCATACTTTGTTGCATATAATATTAAGCATGTATCCACATTTTTATCAAGCTTGTTCCTCAACTTTGACTTCAAGAATGACAGTGCACTAAACATTCTCTCATCCTCCACTGATCCCAAAATCATGGTTTGACATAAATCCACCAATTTGAAATATTCTGACATTCTTTGCCGTAGGATTTCGCTACCACTGAGTTTAGTCCATAATATTGTAATTGCACCATATTCTAGAGGATTATCCAACTCAGAAAATTGCTCCCATATTCTTGTAGCAAAACATCGAGCTTGTTCTGACAATTTTGTTCGATCTAAAATGCCTTGGATATGTTCTCCTTGTATCTCGACCTCTAGACAAAAATGGCTCTGCAAAGTCTTGCATTTCCCTATAAAGTCAACCTTTAAAGTATTTGAACATTGATTATGGTTCCAATATTGAGGGTATACCACAGACATGGCCTCCAACAATTCATCTCGAGGAAATCGTTCTCTTATCTCTGATGATAGTGATTTTGAAATTTCTATCAAGTTACTCCTCATTGAAATCCCAACATTGTCAAATTTTTCTATTAACACTGGGTAATCTTTGGTGGATATTCCTATCTTATCGTTATGAAGTGGGCACATTTTCTCAGTTCATCACGCCCAAATTGGGACGTATATGGTACCAAACGGATCCTGGTGCATCCAATGGGTGTATCTAGACTTAGGTAAGTTTTATATATCAATGGGGAACCTCAGGAAATAGCATCGGGTTTCAGAAATGGATATTTATGAATTTGGAGACACAATAAGAAAGCGGGACTACGCAGAAACCATGTTTCCAACTCGATCCAAACAATAGTAAAGGCTATCAAATTTTTGATTTGAAGGTAGGGTGGGGTCCAATTTTGTCTGGGATACTTTTAGGTACCTTCGGGTTTTCATTTGAGTGAACATAAGTTAGTTTTCCATGCCAAAAGTGAAAACTAGTCAAAATTGGAGGCACATTGAGCATAGGTAAAAACAAATTTGCACAAGAGACCAAAAATTGCAGAACCAGATATGAAGATTTATTATAGAGATGCTGCATAGAGTCAAATAATATCAGATATGGATTTATATATCCCAGGTGTCCCAATGGCTCTTCTACCACATAGAATGCTTCACAATATTATAAAAAATGACATAGAAATGCAATAATATCAAAATTGTTGAATTTTTTTTTCCACCACCACTAAATATATGGTAGATACTATTGTAAAATGTATGCAAAAATATCAGTGAATAAATCTATATGCTTCACTCCTCAATCAACAAGTGAGGGGCCCAACACCCTCTGGTATTGCAAGGGGCACACCACCCAAGCAAAGGAATTTGCTCAAGCAAACTCTTAATAGAAATCAATCCACACACTGTCCAAACTCAAGAGGTTCACTTGATACTATTTATATAGCTTCATAGGAAACCCCAAAACCGCATGAAAATACCATGGAGACAAGAAAACTATGTTCCCAAGACCACCAACCACCAACCACCAACCAACTCTTTGGAAGGGATCTAGTCAAAGAAACCCTCGTTTTGGTAAAATCATCAATGAGCTCCAAAAGTGAAACCCCCTTGGACAACCACAACTCCACAAGTGTGTCACTAACCTCTTTGACCCAATATTTGACATTAAAAGCTTCAACTACCTCAAGGGAGGTTAGATCCCTTTCCTAATGATGAGTTCCAACAATTTTCCTAAAATCATGGAATTTCCATGTTTTATGGAAATGACCCATATTTGGTCCAAAATCAACCTGAGCACCCCCTTGACTATTTTACCTCAAAATTAAAAATAATAATACCCTTAGGGACCCATTCACACTCAGCTATGATCCCAATCAATTTGTGGACAAACTTTGTCTTTGGGAATTTTTATCAATTTTTTCAAGTCAATTTTTATTAAATTTTTAATTAATTCCCAAATTGAATTAATTTCCACTTGAACCCATGGGAACCTAATGGGTGAGTGGGGTGGATCCATGTACTTCTAGGAAGGGGACATGACACACATAGTACCATTCCTTTTTTGAAACCATATATATTGAAAAGCAGATTTAGGCCCCTATGACCAGAAGAAAGATTCAATGTGACATAACCTAACTACCCTAACTTAAAACACCTAAATTACCTAGACTACATGACCTAAATACCTAAGTAAAATTGAATTTTGAGGATGACCATAACTGATCTAGCCTACATAACCTAATAGAGAGTATGCTTAATAAATCTAGGAATCTTTTTTATTGGACAATTTCCAAAATTAGGGTTTTCCTCATTAACATGTAGTGCAAATTTTGCATTAAAGGGTTAATTCTTGAAAAAAATTGTGAGCATGTAGATAGTGTGATCAAATTGGCCTTGTACAAACAAAATTGTGGGAATTTCTCAATAATACACTAAAATTGTGGGAATTTCTCAAAATTGTCCTGAAGATGAACCTCGATTCAGGTTCAAAGTGTCGACATTGTGAATGGCTACTGTAGAGCTCCCAGATACCACTTATCAAATAAATCAATTCAAGAATCTAAGAACATAAAAAAATTGGTGTATCTTATGGCACTAATTTTCATTGCTCCATTTAGTTTTTATGCCCTGAGACTGAATTCACCATAAATTGTGAACTCGGTCTTGGATTGAAGAATCATCGATTTTGTTGGACTCTTGAAATCATATTAAACCTAGGGAATCCCTCCCATTTGAGACCATGGCTAGGAGGAATTTTTATTGGACAATTTCCAAAACAAGGGTTTTGCTCATCAACATGTAGAACAATTTTTGCATTAAAGGGTCAATTCTTGAAAAATCTATTTTGTGAGTGTTAACACCTAATTTTCACAACATAAGTACTGATGTGTGATAGAAAGAAGTCTTGAAAATTTCCCTAAAGAAGCTTGAAATGTTTTTTGTTTTCATAATCATTTGCTAAAGAAGCTTGTAAATGGAAGTGTTAAGGTAAAAAATTAAAGAAATATGAAAAATTTCGATCAAAATGATCAAAAGGAGGCTAAAGACTATAGTCCAAGAACAAATATTGCAAGTGTTAATTGTCATGCAGGATCGCACCATTGATTGGGCGCAAGTAAGAAATCTATGGTCCTTGTTTTTTTTCGCATTGACAAAATGTGCGGGGAATAAGTGTGAAAGTAGTTGCGAAAAAACAATACCGCAGATAGGAAAGTGAGGAGAGTGGTATAGAAAACCATCTTGATAGAACGCGAAACCACCATGGCGGATGACAAATCGCCGAGATCGATGGATGAGATTAATAGTGAAGGATCTGATGGTTTGGGATACATCCTTAAAATGTAGCACAAGTTTCAAGTGATCGATGGCTTAGGTTGCAGGTAAATTCAATCAATGATGATAAAGTTTTGAAGCTACATGAAGGATAATGGTATGGAGCCCAACAACGCAAAAGGTAAAAAGGTTAAACATTTCACAAATCTCCACCGTAGATGCATAGCAGGAAAGGATCAACGGTCCTGGATGATTGATGCATCAGGAAGATGCACAACAGATAAGAGAGGCAGAGGATGTGAAAACGGAAACCACTAGACACGTGGAAGCGTCGGATTAGTCCGCATTTGATAAAGTTGGTTCCATAAACCACTTTCCCAGTTGTGAAGTTGCATTTCGTGTGATTATCGTCGAGATCCAACGGTCGAGATTTGGAGGATGAGAATGATCGGACGACAGGAAATAAAGAAGTTCTCAAGCAACAAAAGGACATGAAATATGAAGGTTGTGATTGTGGCATGTGAGATCAACGGTTGGGAAAGATAAGCGCCTGAAAAGATGCCCAGAAGATAAAGAAAGTGGGTTATATATAGCAAAGAAACCCGAGAAAGTTGACATTTGTCTTTTGCATTGTTAGTGTTGGAAGGTTACAGATAAGTGGGAACGATAGAAAGTGACAGAGCAGGATGAAGAACATGGTTGTCAGTGACAGGTAGGCCCTTATAACTTCAAACTAATAATATTTTAAGTTTGTTTATAAAGGGTAAGAATGGAAATAGTTCGCAACGTAGATGAAGCTAAAGTTAAAGATGTTGTGGAGGATAGAAATAGGGATATTTATGATACCTCCCTTAGGTTATCAGTGGCAGAAATTAAAATGAGGTTGAAGAATTTGTTAGAAGGGGGTTTGGACATGCAAAGAGTTTATTAGTCATCCTTGTTGGTGTTTTTCCCTGACCAAATTGTATCATTTCTAGAGTTTGTGTCGTGGTTTGCGTCAAATTATTACGAAGCCGAGCGAACTGTTATGAATGCTGCAAAAAATAGAATTGTCTGTCGGATAGAACCCGTGCTCGTAAGAGACGCCTTAGAAGCCCCTGTGTTTGAGACACTTGAACCTGATATTTTTTCTGAAAGGTCAATTATTGACCTATTTCACCAGTCGTCCCCTGAAACAAAGCATATTTTCATGGCCTCTTGCCTCAAACGAGAGTTAGAAGTCATTGAAACTCCTTATCCTTTAGATGTCAGTATTTTCAATGAAAATACCCAACTCATACTTTCCCTGTTAGCTTTGTTTTTAGGTCTTGATACAGATGCATGGGTGACTGAGCTTCAATTAATTTTGATGTTTAGAATGAACATCAGTTCACCCGAAGATGAAGGTAGTCAAATACCCCATCTTAATTTTGAAGAATTTCTGGCTGAAAGGATTCATTTGCAGATGGCGAATTTTCATACTCTATATCAGTTTAGGTTTCAGTCCCATCTCATGAAGATGGTTATGTTCGCCAACTGAAAAGAAATACTTTTTCCGAAGATAATTTTCACAAATCCAGTGGAAGATAATATGTTCAATTATATGAATTACATGTTATCAGAGATATACAACATGATTTTTGGAGAAAGGCTAGCCAGAGTGTTACCTGAAATGAAGACATTGATGCAGTTGAGTATTGAATTGGCCGTGGGAGATTGGTTTTTGTCGAAAGACAATACTGTTATTAGATTGTATGGTTTCAAGCATCAACCGTACATCTTACCAACATTTTTGACGTTAAGAGTCTTTTCCCTTGAGTTTGTTAGACATAAACTGGTTGTAGAAGATAATAATTTGTTATTCTTTAAGAAAGCCACAGATATCAAGTATCCTTTTACAATAGGTCCATTTACTGTAAAAAATAAAAATGCTATCTTGTACATAGAGAAGTTGTTAGAAGAAATGAATTTTAAAAAGGATGTAGCTATCGATTATGATCCTTTTCATATCATATCGAAGAGGCAAAAGTTAAATCATACTAAATCTTTCATTCATCAAGAAGTGGAAGGAATGTCAGAAAAAACAAACTGGCCACAATATGAAAGCGAGGAAAATATAAGTCTATAAGGAGCAGAATTGGTGTTGACAGATTGTACAGGAGAAGCACAGACTTCGACGAGCACTGCAGTTATTGGAGGGAAAATAAGTTTTCAAGATACAGTTGATTCAGAAGGTGGAGAGCAAGAACAAACAAAAAATCTAAGTTGGATGAACAACAAGATTTGTTGTTACTTACATATGAAAAAGCACCAGAAGTTCGGATACAAGAATATACATTTCAAGAAGCTACAGAAAGAGGAGATATAAATAAATTTCAAAACATAGCAGATATGTTTAGCAAGTACAACCAGGATAAGCAAGCTTCATCTTAGTATACTTTCCAATTATACTAGTCGATATGTAAAGGAGAATACATTGAATTTGGAAATATCACCAAGTGATAAAGTTACATAAATGAAATTCAATCTGAAGAATATCACCGCACCTGATAAAATTCTTTTACAAAGGCAGATAATGGAGGTGATATATGCTGATTTTTTGGAAGCAACTTTGGAGGTTGAAAAATTGAGAATTGTTGTAGATAAGTTAAATAATCAATTAAGCAAATTAATAAGTTGCAAATGGATTTGGTTGGAAGTGGCACTGAAGGAGATGTAGGGAAAAATTTGTTGAAAGAGAAAGAAAAATTAATCCAAGACTTGAGAAAGAGGTTGAAAATCCTAAATACTCAACTTATTCAAGGACCTGAATTGACCAAATTAGAGCATGAAAAAGAAGAACTATCTAAAGAGGTGAATGATGTCACCGCTAAATTATTAAAATTGGTTGAAAAGGAAGCTAGTTGGAAAAAAGAAAAAACAAGTTTGAAAGACCAAGTTGAAGATTTGAAAAACAAATTGTCAAATCTAGCCCAGCAGCAAACAGGTACAGATCATATTGAAGATGGGAATAGTGCAGATAGTATTTTACAAGCCATGTCTCAAGTAAGTTTGAAGGAGGTCGAGATTAAGGAATTAAAAGAAGAAACCCAGAGGTTAAAAGAAGAAAATGAGAAGAAATATGAGGAAACAAAATCTTTACAAGAGAAGTACAAAGAATTGATTGAAACGAATAAAAAATTGGCACACTAAGTGACTGGGCAAGTAGCCATGCAAGGGTGTAAACACATGGTGTGGGATTTGATTATAAAAGAAGCTGAAAATTTCAGACCTTATTTGGATTTCATAAGAGTGAAGGAAAAAGTGATTAGAGATGCTTTAACAAGTTGTACTACAATAAGAGAAAATCTAAACAGGAATCCCAAGGAGACAACACAAAATGCAATTACCTTTTTGAACAATTTAACAAAAGAAGATATGAGGATTATGGGTATTAAGAACAAGATTGCATTGACTACATGGGCAAGGAGAATCTTAGGAAAACATGCACATATTGAGAATGTTGAAGCCAAAGCCGGAGTCATGAAGAAACAAGTAACAAGATTCAAAAGACAGTTTGAAAAATTGATTGAAAAGGTTTACCTTCATTCTGGGATGAAAATCAGGAATTGATTCCCCAAGATGAATATAAGAAATTATTATTTGATATCAGAATGAACCATGTGAAATTTCAGCATTTGAATCATTTGCTTACAGGGAATATTTTATGGGAAAGATTGCAGAAGACTTTGAGATTCTAAACAAGTTGGTTTCGATCGCTGAAAGATTTCCCTTGCAGATCATATTGAAATAAGAGTTATGGTGAAAGAGATGACAAGCTATGATATTCTAACTACTGATCAGTGGACTAGCGTAGAGAAATTTGGAAAAATGAAATACACACTTCGTGCTTGAAAGTATCCGTTGGATTTTACATCAAGTGAAAACTTGAAAATATTTTTATTCAAAAGAAACTTGTAATATTTTAATAACTTTAACTCAAATGACATTTGGCAAGTTTAGTTAAGTTATTTCATTTTTTAGTTAAAATAAGCAGTTAGGTTTTGCTTCAAAGAAAGTTTTGTATAAAAGACAATGAAAGTTATTTTTGAAAGGGTTGGAAACTTTTTGAGAGACAAGAATTTTTGTATCGAGTTGATATATTTTTGATATAAAAGAGCCATACAGTGAATGACATATTTTTACAGAATCAGAGATCATGTGTTGATCAGAATTGCAGTCTGTATCTTTTTCTCTTCTTACATGTGCATGTTTACTTTCATTCGTTATATCTTCCCTTATGTTTTATCTTCTATGCTTAGATGAAAGTTTATAATAAGTTGAGATTCATATATTTATGCCTTGACTTATCGGATCTGAGTATCCATTTACTTCTCTAAAGTTGATAGTGGATTCATATAAAACAGTGCCCATTATTGATGGACTATCTATGTTTCTTTCTAAATCACCTGCAAAAATCTTTGACTGTGATATGACAACTACCTTGCCTCTGTGACAATTTTTATTGTTGTTTATCTGGTGGTATAAAGATTTCTTGATTTTTGACTCCATGCCCAATGATTCTTGTGTGAATTTCAACCACATATTTATTCTGAAAAACTTCATTTATTATCTTTAGCCATTTACACATTTTTGAGAGAGCCCTCTCTGGTAGGGAAAAGGATAATTTACCTCCTCAAGATTGGTTTGAAAGAGTTACCTTAGGTTTATCCTTCCACAACCAAAGGGTAAAATCTGAGTGATAACAGTGAGCATGTCAATAGTATGATAACATTGGTTTTTTCAAAATGAACCTATTGGCATTTATGACACTCAATTTCACTACTTCGTTTGTTTTTTATCCACTCAAACCAAATTCACCATGTGTCTCTAAATGCCTTTAGGATGTAAGTTACAACTCACCATAAGATGAGAACCATGACCCATATCAAAGAAACATCGATTCTTTTGGATTCATGACATCATATTATATCTAAGGGCACCTCTCTCATACTCTTCAATGGCTAGGATGCATTTTTATTGGACAATTTCCAAAACTAGGATTTTGCTCATTAACATGTAGTGCAATTTTTGCATTAAAGGGTCAATTCTTGAAAAGTCTATTTCATGAGCATGTTTATAGTGTGATCATGTTATTCTTGTCCAAACAAACTTGTTGGAGCTTACCAAAACTCAAATTTTCTTCTCCATTTTGTTTTTATGCCGCCGAACCAAATTCACCATGTGTCCTTGAATGCCTTCAGGAGGCAAGTTACAAATCGATATAAAATGAGAACCAAGACTTGGATCAATGTTCACCATCAATTCTATTTTACTTGTGACATTGAGTTAAAACTAGGGGAACCCCTCTTTGTCCAAGAGGTTTTCTTATTGGACAATTTCAAGAACTATGGTTTTGCTCATTAACATGTAGTGCAAGCCTTGGTGCTTGTAATGATACAAGAGTGGAATACCTTGGTTTGAGGATTCATATACTAGGATGGTCATGTAGATTTAGAGACTATAATTAGAGTTTTATTTCCATATACTTGTGTGGTGCAACATGGTTATGATTTTAAAACCATAATGAAGAGGACTATGCTTGTGTGATACAAGCTTGTTGTTGAATCCAAACATGACTTGTTGGTGTTGCTACTTGCTTATCGAATATATTTGGTGATGGCTAGGATTTTCATGGTTTCCATATCTAGGATTTTGGAAAGTTTGAAAAAATATATCATGTTCGTGATGATGTTGTGGTATGTACATGTACTTCAATCTTATACACATATATGAAGTTTCTATTTATCCAATACTAATTCCAGATTTGATTTTTAGCTTTCACTGTCTTAATAATTTGGTAGTTTCCAACACTTATATGTCTTATTGATTTTATAGAAGTTAGGGTTGAAATTAACAACTGATTTTACAAACATATTGAAAGTTTAGGGAATATTTACTATTGCAAAGTATGTTGTTATAAAGTGAATTTTAGATTTGGTTTATCCTTAGAAAGGTGTTCCTTAAGGGCCAAAACTTATTGGCATATGCTCAAGGTATATTCTCTTTTGGGTTGAAGTATGATGAAATATTGTTTGTTATTTTCTTCTGTAAAATAATATTTCAAACCATCCGTGAGGTGGTTCGTAGAGATAATTAGACTAGATACCAACATATATGGACAAATTTTTGTAAGGAAACTCCTATTTACAAGCCAAAGAAAACCATTTAACAAGTAATATCATCAACAATGTTACCACTAGAGTGGAATATGATATGACATATGCTAGGGTATTATACACTAAGGTCTATTATCATTTTAGCAAATCTTTAGTCCCATTGTACATTATGAAGTACTTTGAAATGCTAAAAATTTAACCTATAATAAACATGTTTACGAACACAATACCTGAATAGAATATTTTTAACAAGAGGATGTTTTTTCCAACATTTCACACCTAAATAGTGAAATTGGGAACCTACTAACACACTGCATATAACACAAAGAAAATCCCCACTAGACAAAGAGACACATTCAATAAATACCATAAAATGCTTGTATGAGAGACATGGGAATGTTATTGCATCACAATAATGATTTAGTTCTATTTTTTGCTTCAAAATTGGCAAATCTTTAATCCCATTCCATGCATTTTGAACCATTTTGGTACATTGAACATTTTTATTTCTTATAAATTTATTTTAGTACAAGTTTATTGATGCCTTGGGTAGGACCTTATCCTTATTAGTATTTCTTGGTTATTCGCCAACAGTGATTTGTAATAATAAATACTCATTCATCGACACAAATCAGTAAAGACAATGTACACAAAAAAGATGAGATATGGATTCTCATTCATCTTAAAACAAAACTGTATAAATCCCTCCTTTCCCAAGAGGCAATGAGGCAAGAAATTGTAACCCTAAATGTACTCACTCCCAAGAACTCTAGTTACTTCTCAATAAATAAAATCTAATATGCTCTCAAACCCTCTATGGGAAAACCTAATAAAGACTCTCAAGGTAGTTACCAACATAACTTCCTCTTGGATTATTTTTCAAATATCTCATAAATGAGCCATTATTACATTATTACATTAAGCCACAAACCCTAGAGATAATATTCTCAATTACATAAATGAAACCCCAAATAAGGTGCCAATAGGACCCCAACACAAATCATTGTCTTGTCCTTAAGACAAATACATCTCGAAGAATATGAACTGTAGCCTAGAACTATCTACAACCATCTCAATCTCAACCACAATCAATATTTTGCATATATGATGATATGCAAATATTCTAACTCTTATTCCTACTGGACACTCCCTTTTAGAACCTCTTTCTCTCGACGCACCCTTTTGGCACCACTCTTCTGTAGCCTCGTCCCCACCTCTCAGTGTTGCAATATTTAGGCAACATGGGAATCACATCCTCTTCATCTCTATCTACTCTACTTAGAACATCACTATAATCAACAATCCATCTTGTCATAATACCAAGGTGTCACCTATGGTAATCATCAAATATATAGAAAATGATGTTGAATACTAGGTTCATTCCTCATACTCTAACAATCTACAAATCAACAATAACTATGCTCATCAACCAATATTTCCACAATCCCCTAGTCTCAATGTACATGACTCATATATCTATATCCTTTCCTGTCTCTACTAAAAAATTCTCTAAATAGGGATCAACTTTCAACTACAAAAATTCTGAGCTGGGGTTAACTCTCTACTACAAATTTGAAAGTAACATTACATCATTAATTTGGCCAGGATCAATAACTAGCACATGATAGTCAATCTAGTTAAAGATTAACACCAAAATAATACAATAAATTGAATTTTGATTGAAAGCCAACCATGTTGTTGAATCTATAAATATGACTCAATGACTCACTAAATCATAAAGATTGAAAATAATTTCTTGCTTCTAAATTCGAGTTAAAACCATAAAAACTCAGAAAAATTCAGAAAACATGAAAACCATAAAAATTAAGAAAACATGAAATCCATCCTTTACACTCCAACTTATATTTGAGATATTATAAATTTAGAAAATAAAATTAATATTTATCAAAATGATAAATACTAATTAATTTAATAAATTAAAACAATTTAGGATATAAATAAATTTATCATAAACATGATATTTTATTTTTACCATTGCCAAAGTAACATTAAAATAAAATGAATCTTTCGTTTTTTCAAACATGTAATGTAAATCATAATATCATTTTCATTTTATATAGCTAAATTTAATCCATATATTAAATACTCCATGTATTTGATTTCAAAATATATAAAAGATATAAACAGCTCTCACATAATTCCAACCAAAAAACAAATCCCTTACAAAACTGCAACTATTAAAGGAACGTCACTGCAGCGTTTCAACTAAAACACAATTGTCTTAAAACAAATTGGGATGCGAATAACCTAAACCTGCTAGCTACGCAGGATTTTCAAGAACATTGGTAGCCGTAACTAGGGTTTTGTAATTCTTCCCGAGGGCATCACAGATCAAACAGCAAAGGATCTGCTAGTTCGTCCATTGCAACGGTGGAATAGTGCTCAAGATCAGTTAGTTCGTCCATTGCAACCACATCGAAAGGGCTTGATAAAATATCCGTGGCCACGATGGAATAGTGCTCAGATGAATGGGGAGCAGGGCGGCCGCAAAGATTCCCCAATAATAGCGGTTCTGCAGTACCCCTCTGGCTTGAGGATAACCAGCTGTACTGATGCTCATTTGGACCGAGATGAGAAGCATGGCAGGACGCCAACTGAGTATTTGTAGGACCTGAGGAAAAATGAATGAAAAAAACAATCAGAATCATATCCTGTTAGTGGAAAAACTTGTTGACACTATTGAGTGGCTGTTTACCTGTCATTGAACTAACATCATTACCAATGCCGTACGATTTGCTTTTGACATCGTCCTGTGTCTTGCGAATAAACGGATCTAGAAAGGGAAGTGGATCCATAGTCTCGAAAGATTCGTTCAAATTATCCGCTTGAAGACAATGTACTGGGACATTCTGGAACATATCCGATTCGAAAGGGCTCGATAGAATATCCGTGGGAACGGAGGAATCAGGTAAACCATGCTCAGATTAATGGAGAGGAGGAGGGCCGAGGAGGGCCGCAGAGCTTTCGCAATAAAAGTTTTTGCAGATGGAGATGAGAAGCCCGACAGGAAGCCAACTGAGTATTTGTAGGACCTGAGGATTGGGGTAAGTAACCGTCCTCATGCTCAGATGAATGGAGAGGAGGAGGGCCGCAAAGGTTTCGTAATAAAAGCGGTTCTGCAGTCCCCCAATGGCTCGACTGATACTCATTTGGATGGAGATGGGAAGCCTGACAGGAAGCCAACTGAGTATTTGTGGGACCTGAGGATTGGGGCAAGTAACAGTCCTCATGCTCAGATGAATAGAGATGAGGAATGTAGCTGGCAAAGCAAGTAGGTGGCGAAGGATTTGAATCAAAAAATGCATCGCAGTTGTGAGCAGAGTACTTACCCGGGCCAGGTAATTCGTCGGCCTTGCACACTCGCTTTAGGTTTCTTTGAACCAGGATCCATTTCAAAAAAAGAAGAAAAACAGCTCCCACACTGCCTACAAATATAAATATAAAGAGGATACCAACAAACGTCGAATCCATATTTCCTATGAACGCTGCAAATCCTTACGCTACAACGATCTCTGCAAAACCCTAACGCTACACCAATGGCTGAAACAATCCGATAATTACGTTCTTTTATTTATAATACTCGTGATAATTATGTTCTTTTATTTATAATACTCGTTCATATTTGTATGACAAGTTTTTTTTCATCCTACAAAAAAGTAATAAATAAAATATTGGAAGTTTTTTCGAACTTATCACAAATTAATGAAAAACTAATTACTAATAATATTAAATCATAAAATTTAAATTAAGGAAAAAAAATAGATATCTAGAATAATAAAAATAATATAATAAATTAGTTTAAGTAATTTAAAATGTTTATAAGGGTATGATCTAGAAATAGGTAAACCAATTACAAAAAGAGAGAGTTAGTTAGTGGACAAATTCAATATCTTTTCTATTACTAATTCATTAACCAAAACTACATACACCTTTCACCAACCTAATTTACCTCATATCTTGTCCTCTTATCACAAATTAATAAAAAAAAATTATTAATAAAATATTAAATCATAAAATTTATATTAAGGAAAAAAATAAATATCCAAAATAATATAATAAATTAGTTTAAGTCTTTTAAAATTTTTATAGACCCGTATGATCTAAAAATAGGTAAACCAAAACCAATTAGAAAAAAGAGGCAGTTAGTTAGTGGACAAACTCAATATCTTTTGAGTTATTAACTCATTTCAAACCAAAACTACATAGACGCTTCACCAACCTAATTTACCTCTCTAATCTCATGTTCAAATGTAGAAATGAAATGATAAAAAATAATTATTAGTAGCCTTGCATTGTAAACACCTTCACCACGAAACATATCATGTAGTATTCCTATGGTGGCTTGTGGTGGAGCCTAAATAATTTGAAGACAAAGACTTGAAACATATTATCTAATGATTCCTTTTTGGAAATTATAATAGCATAAATCCATTTTATACCTCGATCTATCAAGGGATTCAATTTCTTGAGGTGCAATAAGGGACTTTTATGTATTGTTAAATGGATTGGAAATTGTAAATGCGAGTTTATATTCATGGGATTCAAGAATTGAGAAATTAAATAAATGACTTCGTTTGTAAATGATGTAAATATGCTTGTATGGATTAGAAGTGCATAGTAGAAGGTCCATGCTTGATTAATGAATGGTTAGACATGCATGGTGTAAATGCATGTTGAAGTGCATTCTATAATGCTACAAGATGGGTGTGAAGAGCACACAAGGGGCTATGATTCCGGTAGAGTAGAAGAGGAATGGGGCCCTATGGGATAATAATTACTCTATTGACAAAGTGTAAGCCTTGGAACTCATCTCTTTCTACCATGTGCCTTAAAGGAATCCATCCTTGTTCTTTGACTTACCAAAGCAATCATTAAATGCATGTAAGTGGTTGGTGGGAAATGTTCTCACATAGTTATGTGGGTATGGGATGAGTATGATCATCACAGGAAGTGTAAGAGTCCTACATTTTGTTTCATTGTATGCATTAGATGGATGCGATGAAATACTTAAGGCAAGTTTAGTTGCCAAAGTATTTTCCCAAGTTGAAGGAATTGACTATAGTGAAACCTTTATCCATGCTGCCAAAATGAACTCCACACACCTTGTTCTCACCCTTGTCATTTCACATAGATGGGGTGTCCATCAAATGTAGTGTCAAATTTGCCTGATTTCACAGGGAATTGCAAGAAGAAATTTATATGAAACAACCCCCTAGCTATGTTTAGAATGATTCCAACCTTTTTGTCGTGATAAGAAATACCTTTATGGCCTTAAACTAGATTATTGGAATAGGTATGCCAAAATTGATAACTTTATTCTTGACATGATTTTTTATAGATGTCATTGGGCGTCTAATGTGTATACCAATAAAGTATGAAACCATCTCATAATTCTTGTTTCTTATGTTGATAACCTTATTCTTACTGGTAGAGACCCTAAAATTTTAACCTAGTGAAATCCATCCATAAGAAGAAATTTAAAATCCATCCAGTGAAATTCATCCTACTAAGAACTTTAATAACCAACAAGAACAATAATGGGGAAAGAGGGCATCCTTTAGTAAGCCCCCTGGAAAATTTAAAGAACTTTGTGAGGGATCCATTTACAAAGACAACAAAACAATTAGAGGACACACATGCCATGATCTAATCTATAACTGACAAAAGAAGACCTATATGGAGTAATAAAAACCTCAAAAAGACCCAGTTCACCTTCTCATATGCTTTCACTAAGTATATATTGAGAATTAATGCATCCAATTTTTTGAACTCGATGGAATGAAAACATTCTCGAGTAACCCCAATGGCATCCAATATTTGTTTGTTTGCCAAGAAACCAAATTATTCCTTGGACAAAACTTCAACCATTTTGAAATGATTTTAGTGATAATTTTGTATACAAGATTACAAAGGGATATCGACCTATAACCAGAGAATACTAAGGTTCGACACATTTGGGTATCATAGAAATAAAGGTAGAGTTAAGTGAACCTGAAAAAGGATTGAATTTGATATTTTTCCACCACCTCCAATAGTTCCTCCCCCATTAAATCAAAGAAGGAAATGAAGAGTTCCGAATGCCAGCCATTTGGCTGTGGACTCTTATATTTGGAAAATTGCTTTAAATTTTTTTCAATCCCTTTCAATGTGACTGCATACCCAATCTGTTGACCTTCTTCTTGAGAAAAAAGCAGTAGATAATGTCTTATCACCTTTAGTTGGGACCCAATATCATTGTCACCGGGATCCTTAAAATGATTTGCAAAAGATTCCACAACCTTCCTTTCCAAGTCATATTGAGAGGAGACCCAATTTGCATTCCCATCCTTTAAGTCCCAATTATTGTTCAAATTATTTCTATAGTTTGGGTACTTATGAATGAACTTCATGCTTTTATCCCCTCAGGAAATCCGAACCGCCCTATTCTTCGATCTCCATGCCTCGTCTTCCGTCTTAAGCATTTTTTATTTTTTAGTCTCCATTTCTAACAACACAAATTTTTCCTCAAAGGTAAACGAGCCTGAAATTTTTTCCTCACAGACCTTCTCCAAAACCTCCTCAATATCAATAAGTTCATGAGTATACTTTTGTGTCTTCTCCTTTTCCCAAAGTATAACAAAGTTTTTCAAAATTTTAAGTTTAAAATTCAACCTTTCCATCAGACGAATCATAAGACCTAGGCACTAAATGATTATGTATAGAATAGTAGGTATGGGACCTAGAACCTTAGATATAGTCATCAGACGAATCACAAGA
This sequence comes from Larix kaempferi, assembly GCA_027924585.1. Taxonomy (NCBI): domain Eukaryota; kingdom Viridiplantae; phylum Streptophyta; class Pinopsida; order Pinales; family Pinaceae; genus Larix; species Larix kaempferi. The sequence goes on from BSBM01000229.1 coordinate 6,416,029, forward strand.
CCTAATCCCTAAAGGAGTTTTATGCATCTTGGGCTAAGAGCGATGAATCAAAGTATCCATGATTCAATGCATCATCAATGACTTCAGAGGGGTATCCATGGCACTATGTATCCATGTATTGGGGATTTGGGGGCTTCGAAATGATCATGGGAGGAGATCTAAATCTTGGAAACTAAAGAAATATTCTATCCATCAAGAGATTGTTAACACCCAAAAAGTGCTCACTACCTCATCTACCCCATTACATGACTCATTTGTCCATATTTCCTACCATATTTAACTTCAAAACCTTAAAATCCCATTAAAAACCTCCAAATAGGCCAAAAAAGCCTCCAAAAGGCCACAAAACCATCAAAAAAGCCTCCAAAAGGCTAAAAAACCCCTTTCCCCCCCAAAATTATCCAAAATTCCTCCAAAATAGCGAAAAACCCTTTAAAAAGGGAATAAAAAATACAAAAAAAGAGGAAAAAAGGAGGAAAAAACCCTATACAACTGACCTAAACCATATGGTTCCCAAAACCATGGGCCAACACTCCACCACTAAAAACCTATAAATAGGTGATGGAGACCCCTCATTTCATATCCACAATCAAATACACCCTTACTCTGCCAAAATCACTCTTGAAACCCTAGCTCACCCTTGAGCTACTTTCACCATTGAGTGCCCCTTTTGGCCCATTTCCAACCCTTTGGAGAAAGAGAAGGAGCAAAGCTGGAGTTTGGAGCAACTCTCTTGGACCATTGCAAGAACTTCACCAACATTCACATTGGAGGTATAATCTTTAATACAAAAAACCATTTCTATTTCTTGTCTTTTATGTTTCATACACATGTTTAGAATAATTTCCATTTTAATGTATTGTCTTTCATTTACTGCTTATTGAACTGCTACTAAGGAGTCCATTCTCCTTAGTAGGTGCTCATTTGCACAAGCTGGGGTGAAAATCCTAGCTACAGTTTTTGCAACTCCCCTTGTGTTCCTTTGAATTTCTGGTTATAGTTTTTAAAGTTTCAAATGTTTTTAATTTTCTGCAATATTTTTCTGTTCGGTTGTCCCTTTCGGCTGCCGTCAACCGCATCTTTTACCCCCTGCAGTTGCGTTTCGACCGCGTCTTTCAGGCCTTTACCTGCGATCCGACCGCGACTCTCAGACTGTTTCCGGTGACCTGCCGGCTGTTTTCAGTTTGTTACCTGTGATCCAACCGTGGCTATTAGCTTGTTCGGGGCGATCCGACTATCGCTGTTAACCCTTTTCACGCGTCCCGACTGCGGCATTCAGCCATTTTCCTGCAACCCTCCTGCACCTGTCGGCCTTCTTCTCGCGTCCCGACTGTGGCTTTCAGCCATTTTCCTGCAACCCGCGTGCACCTGTCGGCCTTCTTCCCGCGTCCCGACTGCGGCTTTTAGCCATTTTCCTGCAACCCGCTTGTTCCTGTCGGCCTTCTTCCCGCGTCCCGACTGCAGCTTTCAGCCATTTTCCTGCAACCCACCTGTGGCTTTCGACCTTTTTCCCATGGTCCGATTGCATCTTTCGGCCAAAATCCTGCAACCTGTCCACGACTGTTGAGTTGTTTCCCACGGTCCGACTGCTCAGAATTGCCACAGAACCGCGGTCTGTTCTCTGCACTTTTTTACTGTTTTGAACCCAGCACTTTGCTGCATTATTTTCTGCACCTGTGCAACCATCTGTCCTACCTGCAGCCATACTTCCCTACAGCCTTTTCTACAGTTTTATTTCTGTTCCATTTACATAATCATTTTTTAAAATTTCAGCATTTTACTTGAAAAAGAGAAAATTTTGCATTTCAAAGTTTACATTTTGTCTTGTTATTTTTAGTTAGAAAGTTGCCCCCCTTGTGGCACTTTTACTTGGGTTCATCATCTCACACGCACACACTCTGTCACCTAATTCAAGTGAGCCTTAAAAAACTACTTAACACAACCAACATTCTAACCCCACTTGGGGAACACATAAGAATTTTTGTAGTTAGGTAGGATCGGGGGGATAGGCATCCAAATAACACCCCTCGATTGCTTACACTTGAGACATAGCTGTTGTCCATTAGGGAACCAAAATTCCCTAGTATTTTTTAGCACGGTCATAACCAGTTTATTAGAGGGCCTCTCCCCTAGGAGGGTTGAAGTCGCCAGACTGGTTCCGGAGGCCTGAGTGGAATACCGCAATCCATTCAGTAACTGAAGGCTACCTTTCGCAGTTCTCGGGGTATCCTTGTATGGGGATACTGCGGTGATAGAACCAAACGGTAGATTCACCTTTTCTGGACGTGTCATGAATGGGGTATCTTAGTTACCTTTCTTCTAGGATTGACTACCCGGTGTCCCTCCCGGTAGGGGGATATCTTTAGCCACTTGGCTCTACTATCCATATTGTCTGACTTTGATTTTATCACCTTGCAGAGGATATGTCTAGGTGAGTCAGAATACTATTTAGTTAGGTGTTTGCATGCTCCCTTACCTCCTTTTGGTCTAGCGAGTCCACTTTTTTTTTCTTTTTTAGGAAACTTGCTGCTTGTTGGTATTCTGACCATTTCTGTTGATACTCCACTTATTGTAGCACAACTCTTACAGTAAGTGTTTTGAGCTGGTTGTTGGCCTGAGTGCCATATTTTTTGAGCTCTCCTTCTGCACACTCGGTTGCATTAGGGTTTTTTGAGCTATTTTTCACTCAACACAACCCCCCAGATATTTGACACCATCTGTCACCATTGAGTCCCCGAAACATTCTCGGCGCCTCCGAGGCGAGCCCCCACAGCACGGTTCACTTGACACCACCCGTCATAGACATCGATCTTCATCACTTGATACCACTCATCATAGATCTCGAGCTTTGTCACTTGACTCCACTCGTCAATGGCATAGAACTCCGTCACCCGATCTAGATGCCCCCTATTTTACCTTTGATTCTGAGGCAGAGTCCGAGAACCCCATTTACACTGCGCCAACCAGCCCCATCGCTGGTGTGACTTCCACCCCTTTCTTTGTAGGGACCATTGGTGGAGCATCCACCACCACACCAGCTACCACACCTGCTTTGGGTATGCCCTCGATGGGGCCCACATCTACCATTCTGATCACTACACCCATTCCAGTAGCTGGAATACCTATTCCCACTCCATCAGTGACTCACACTACCCTTGGCAGTGTAGGACCATCCCATACCACGTTCGTCCCTACACTTAGGGGCAACCTCCTAAACCCTGCCCCTACACTTGGGGGCATTGGCCCCAACATGGTCCAACCCACTAGTATGTCCCATCCTTCTACTAGTTTGCCATTCATGGCTAGCCTCAACCTTCCTGACCTAGCTAGTCTGACTAACGATCCTATCAGACACGACCCTGCGTGGCCTCACATGCCCACCAAGCTCCCCTTTGACATCCCTAAGTTTGAGGGCAAGGTAGGTGAGGACCCCCAGAACCATATTATGTCCTTCCATCTATGGTGTTCCTCCAACTCCATAGTGGACGACTATGCCCGCCTCCGTCTGTTACAGCGCACCTTCACTGGCTCTGCAGCTAAGTGGTACATCGATCAATCCCATGGGACCCATGCCACCTTCACTTCCCTTGTCTCGACCTTCCTGCAGTTCTTTCAGTTACCTGTCCACTATGACGCGGGAGTTGAGATCCTACTGTCTTGTAGACAGAACACGGCTACCCACATCACTGACCACATTCATGAGTGGCGTCGAGGCCGCAGCCTCTGCAAAATCAAGTTAGATGATCGTATCTTCTTAGATTGGTTTCTAAAATCCCTCCTTCCTGTCATTTCCAAGGATGTGGCATCCAAATGACCCCAGTCCGAAGAATAGACCATCCTCAAAGCCTAGCAATTTGACCTCATTTATGCCCAGTCGGGTTATCTATATACCATCATACATGACACCCCTCGCGGCGATTCCTCCCAACATGATGCGCAGGGGGCATCCCATGCCGTAGATGGCATCATTGGCTGTGTTGCCTCGCATCCCCAACCCTTTTCCATAGCACGTCCTAGCACTGGCCCCGAACTTTTGCAGGCTACATCTCAATCCGGAGCAACTAATTCGTATGCTCCTATGACACATAACCACCATTCTCACGGACCCTCATGTCCACCTTAGTGCTTCGGACATGCGTCCCCCGCTTATGCCCCCTCGGTCGCACCTCAGCCATATTACCATCCACACGCTGCACCAGCTCCTGTGTCCTCTCAAGCCCAACATGCTTATTACCCACCACAAGCAGCCCCTGCGGCAAACCCACAGCCCGCTCCGCAGACGTATCAGCAACTCCCACAAGGTTCAGCACCTGCGCAGCCTCCACCTACTTATTATCCACCACAGCCTCCTCTCGCAACTGCACAACCCAAAACCCACCTGCTGCCCAAGGGCAGGTTTACGCCCAACAGAATCCGCAGTAGAACCAAAACAACCAGCGCCAAGAGGGCCAGCAAAACAGTGGAAAAGGCCGTAACCGTCGGAACAACCCTCCTCCAGACCAAGGTGGTCAACCTCCCAATCCCCCAGACAACAATAATGCAGCACCTGCCAACCAAAACCCTGATCGGCCACCCAAGCAAGCCAAAAATCCTAATTTATGAACAAACCATCCTTGTTCTATTTGTGGGGTCTATGGCCACTACACACATGCTTTCCCACATTTGGAGCGAGCTAGGCAACTCTGGGCTGATGATGCCCATCGCCAAGGCCATGCGGCTCCTTAAGCACCGCCCAACCTCCCACCGCTCAGCAGCAACCTTTTGTGCTGCAAAACCCCTTACCAACCCAAGGCGTAGTGAACACTTAGCCGTTGGCCCCCCCCAAAGGCAACGTGCCACCACAACAAGAGATCACTTATGCCGCTCCTGATCAACCCATGTTCGACTTAGGTACCCACCACTTGTTAATGATGTCATCCGCTGATGTCAACCTCCAAACCCGTCGGAACCAATATGGCTCCACCCCTGAAGCCCCTCCCGTCGACAAAAACACTAACGTTCATCCCATTGATCAGACGTTATGTATACCTCTGGCTCCACTCGATGGTGCCTCCAAAGCACCTCGCTTCCCACTTCGTCGCATCAATAATAATCCCAATGCTCGCGCTGCGTCAAATTACAACATTGTAGATGACTTAGCCCAGTCTTCCGTAGCCATGTCTGCGTTAGAAGTCTTAAAAAACTGTCCTTCATAGTGCAAGACTTTGCTCTCCGCCATTGGTGCTATTGACCCCAATGATTCACAACTGATGGCATTCGATTTGGACCAGTCCGAACCACGCCTGCCTTCCACTTTAGCATTCCAAGTTTCTGTTTCCGTTCGAAATCTTGTCATCCATCGGTGCATTATCGATGAAGGTGCCTCTACATGCGTTATGTCCACATTCGTTTGGTAGAAGTTTGGATCCCCTACCCTCCAGCAGTCCACCACTACATTGCGAGCCTATGATGGTTGGTCGGCTCAACCTCAAGGTCTCTTAGCCAATGTCCCTGTCTAGTTGGCTGGAAAAACCGTACTCATTGACATAGAGGTCATCAATGCCCAACTTGATTATAACCTCTTACTTGGCTGTAGCTACATGTATGCCATGCGGGCATTTGCCTCATCCATTTTTCGTACCATGATGTTCCCCCATGACGGACATGTGGTCAAGGTCGACCAACTCACCTATTACGACCCAAATGCCCCCGCTGCACCCGAAAATGTTCTCCCCATGGTTGAAGAACCTGTTTGTGGTGCAACTACCTCGTTTGTTTCCTCCATGGGACCTGGACTTTACTCTGACACGCCAATGAATTCCACATTCCAATCCATTCCCCCCCTGTCACCTACGCCCGAAGTATCTGACCTATGCACCCTTTCCCACAATACACGAACACCCAACAATCAACCGCCCTTGTTACCTAAACCACCATTGGTACCTAGTCACATTGGTGTTACACCCACCCACACAATCCCCTTCCTATTCCCTCTTTCGGGAGTAGTAAGCGCTCCGATTATGGCTACTCTCAGCCTCCCCGGGTTAACCTTAGGATTACCCGTGTGGTATATTTTGCCTCCCGTTCCTGCACCGACATCAAATGTCGTCCTCCAACCGGTGCAACCCATTGTCACTACTACTCAACCACCTCCCGGTGTCGCTACCCCTTCGTCATCTACGAATGCCCCTCCTCTTATCAAGCCCACTGGGTGCAGAGGCCCACAACCATACACTGCTGTACCCCCTCCCAAGGCAGTTAAAACCCCTCCCGTGTTTCGTGCTCCCCCCAAATGCTCATTATGTGATGAGTTAGGCCATCCAACTCATCAATGTCCACAATTACCTGCATTACAGGAACACATGAAAATGCTTGACGATGACCCCAACATCCCGGTTGTCGAACTTGATCCAACCCCTAAGCCTCGTGATAAATCACTGCGTACCAACCACCCTTGTGCCATATGCAGTATTTACAGCCATTACTCCCATCACTGTCCTGATCTCCCAGATTACAGAGCAGCTCTCTACGAGATGAATAATTTGGACCTTGAGACGGCACCCCCAACAATTGAGGAGATCCACCCCCTGGTATCATCCCCATCTGGAGAGATTAATACCATTTATATGATCTCTTCGACTACCACTCCCTCATCAACCGATTTGACAACTCAAACTTTCCGCAATGATGAGGAGATTCTAGAGGCTCTAACTGCCCCGGATTATCCCTGGGATGACATGCACCATCGTTCGTGTTTCCTCCCAGAAGACTCCTCTTCTACCACAGCTACCCAATTTGCGGTTGAGTCCAAAGATTTACTTCCCCCTAAAGTCGACTGGTTTAAGGATCCCATTCCTTCTCCTGATGCCTTTGAGGAAGGTAACATGGCCAACATCTCACTAGTCATCCATATTGATATCTCTGACCCACCTGGTGCTCTTGAAATCATTACCTTAGGAGCCTCCTGCAGTGAGCATGAGATTGCAAAGTACAAAAAACTTTTCCAAGAGTTCTGTGATGTCTTTGCCTGGTCCTATACCGAAATGCCTAGTAACGACCTTGCTATTATAGAGCACCACATTGACACATGTCCAGATGTACCCCCCGTTCGCCAGAAACAGCGCCCCATTCACCCCTCAAAGCTCCCCACGGTCAAAGCAGAGATTGAAAAACTTCACAAAGCAGGATTCATTTATCCTATTGCATATACCACTTGGGTTTCCAATCCCGTTCCTGTTAACAAAAAACAAGGCACCATTATAGTATGTACTGACTTCCGCGATTTAAATCGCGCTTGTCCCAAAGACAACTTCCCCACGCCATTCATTGACCAACTTATCGATGCATGTGCGGGACATGAAGTCCTATCTTTCATGAATGGTTTTTCCAGATACAACCAGATTCAGATTCGTAAGGAGGATCAGTACAAGACTACCTTTACCACCCCATGGGGCACCTTGCCTATCGCGTCATGCCTTTCGGCCTCAAAAATGCTGGTGCCACCTTCCAGCGGGCCATGACCTATTGATTTCATGACTTGGTCCATATCCTGCTAGTCTATCTTGATGACCTTACAACTCATTCCCAGAAACGATCAGACCACCTTAACGACCTCCGACAAGTTTTCCTGTGTTGTCGCAAATATCAAATCCGCTTGAACCCACACAAGTGTGTCTTTTGCGTTCCGGCAGGCCGGTTGTTGGGCTTCATTATTTCCCAGAAAGGAATTACTGTTGATCCCTTGAAAGTCCAAGCCATCTTAGACCTTCCCTCTCCTCACACGCTTCGGCAACTCCAGAGTCTACAGGGGTGATCCAATTTCCTTCGTCACTTCGTTCCTGATTATGCCACCAAAGTTCATGGTTTCTTACGCCTGCTTCGTACCCACATACCCTTTATTTGGGATGAGCAAGCAGAAGCTGCATTCGAAGCCCTCAACAAAGCTCTCACACAAGCCCCTTTGATCTCCCCTCCGGATTTCTCTCAGGACTTCATCCTTTACGTCTCGGCATCTGAACATGCCGTGTCCGGAGTCAAATTGGCACCACATGTTATTCCCTACCTTGTGGGCTTACCGTACATCCACCAAGACCGCCACCGATTTTACCCCATTCCATTTAGTTCACGGTGTAGAGTCTGTCCTCCCCATCGAGTGTTAGATACCTGCCTTACACATTGCCGTCAAGCTTCTCCCCGACACCTCCCCACTCGAGCACCGTCTACTATCACTAGAACAAGCTGATGAAGACCGTCGTGCCACTTTCCAGACCATTGAAGCCACCAAGAACCGCTCCAAAGCTAGTTACGACAAACATGTTGTACACCCTCGAACTTTCCATGAAGGGGACCTTGTCCTTGCCTATGACCAAGCCCACGAAAAAACTGGTAAAGGGAAGTTTGAATCCATGTGGCAAGGCCCTTACATCGTGCAGACCTTCCTCGACAATGGGGCATACATTTTAACTGACTCAGAAGGTCACCCTTTGCGCAAACCCTGTAATGGGTTGTATCTTAAGCGTTTTTATTCCTAAATAACCCGCGGCCCCATTGGTCCATATTGTACAGTTTGCTCTCTTTTTGTTTTTCACCTTTTTTACCACAATCTTACATTCATCATTTTTGCATGACCACAGATGGACCATCTCCCACCTTATTACATTGGCTTCGCCGATGGAGCAAGCTGCTGGTCTCCCAACCTGGCTTCTGTAGCATGGGTCTTATATTCTCCTTCACATGAATTGATTCACCTTGACGGAATATGTATAGGCGATGCTACCAATAACCAGGCGGAGTATGATGCTGTGACCGGTCTCCTGACTGCTTCCCTCCAGATGGGCATATGTCACCTTCATGTGTTCCTTGAATCCCAACTACTTGTCTCCCATCTCAACAACTGCTACCAGGTGCATGATCCCTGCCTCTTTAGAAAATTCCTGCGCACAAAACAACTCAGGCGACAATTTGAATCCATAACATTCACCCATGTCCCAAGAGCTCAAAATAGTGTCGCAGATCAAATGGCTAACAACATCCTAGATTGGCGCATTAATTACACCATGTAAAACCTCCATCATGCATCATCATCCCATAACATCTCATCAAAAATATATCAAAACCCAAAAAGATTGCAAGGGGCATCCACGTGCCTATCATCACATAAACATTTGCATCCATGTGCAATAAAAATAAAAACACATTCATATACATGGGCATCCACGTGCCTAATCCTACATACATAATGTTGCATCCATGTGCAATACATCACATAAAATACACAAGGGGCATCCATGTGCCCAACATCCTATACTACTTGCATCCACTTTGTGAGGCACCTGCAACAATTAATTAACAAGAATACGCGAAATAGCAGAAATGACAGAACTCAGAATCACTTTATATTGATCACAGGCCACTTCGAGGGGGCAACCTCCTTTGAGCAAGCTCAATACAAATAACTTCACGGTGCCTTCATAGGTCTCAACACACACTTATATACTAATTCTAGGCGCCAATACTATGGGTCGAAACCATGGGCCATTACAAACTATGGATCAACAATACTACGGGCGACTTATAAAGCATATGCGCCAACAACAATAACACAAACTATTGATCAACAAATACTACGGGATGACTTACAAAGCATATGCATCCAACAACAACATACTAACAAAGTAAAGACATGGGTTCCTAAAATCCCCTCCCCCTTAAAAAAAGCTTTGTCCTCAAAGCTTTAGATGTGGAAATTGTTGTTGAATCTGAAGGAGTGGTTCCCATGTAGCATCCTCTGGTTGCATGCCGTGCCACTGAATTAAGACCTCTGTGATAGAGCGAGAGCGAAGCTGACGCGTGCGCCGATTGAGGATGGCCTCTGGCTCCAAAAGGATGGATCCTTCATTATCCAGTTCGGGTAAAATCGTTTGGCTGCTGATGTTGGTGCCAAGAACTTTCTTCAGACAAGAGACATGAAAGACTGGATGAATGCGGGAAGAAGGAGGAAGTTCCAATTTATAAGCAACAGACCCAATCTTCTGAAGAATCCGATATGGCCCATAGAACTTTGGAGCGAGCTTATGATGCCCTTTGAGTTTCAAGGAGGATTGTTTGTACGGTTGGAGACGAAGAAAAACCATATCGCCAACTTGAAAAGTGCGCTCCGAACGGTGCTGATCAGCTTGTTGCTTCATGTGATTTCTTGCCATGTGAAGATTGTCCCACAAAACGCGAAGAATCTGATCGCGGTTGCGAAGGACTGTGTCAACTTCCTGAACTGGTGAACTGGTGGGGGTGTATGGAAGAAGAGCTGGAGGTGCCTGACCATAGACTGCTTCATATGGGGTCATTTTAGAGGCAGTGTGGTAAGAGGTATTGTACCACCATTCAGCAAGAGGGAGCCACTTTGTCCACTGATGTTGTTGTTCCGAGGTGAAGCAACGAAGATAAGTTTCCAAGCATTTATTGACAATTTCAGTCTGACCATCTGTTTGTGGGTGATATCCTGAACTCATCTTCAGTTTGGTGCCAGTGTGGCGAAATAGTTCTGTCCAAAAATGACTAGTGAAAGTCGCATCACGATCCGAGACAATGGAAGAAGGGATGCCATGAAGACGAAAGATCTGGTCCATAAAAATTTGAGCGACGGAGGAGGCTGTATAGGGATGGATGAAAGCACAAAAATGACTATATTTGGAGAGACGATCAACCACAATGAGAATCACTATCTTCCCGCCAGATTTAGGGAGCCCTTCAATGAAATCCATAGAAATATCTGTCCAAATCCGTGTAGGTATGGGCAAGGGTTCAAGCAATCCTGGAAGGAGTGTTGTTTCACCCTTATTGCGCTGGAAGGTATCACATTCGGCCACCATCTGTTGAATTGTCCTTTTCATGCCCTGCCAAAAGAAGTTACACCATGCTCGTTCATATGTTTTGAGGAACCCAGAGTGCCCGGCCGATGGAGAAGCATGGAGTTCATAGAAGACAACCTGTTGAAGATCTGTGCTCTGGGGAAGCACAAGACGACCCTTGTATCACAGAGAAGAACCATCCCAAGAGTAATGTGGGACCGCAGAAGGATTGTTGGTCAAACGTTGGATGATCTGAGATAAGGAAGAGTCATTGACATAACCCTATTGAACAGATTGCAACCAATTTGGAACAGGCATAGAAATAGCTGAAAGAGAACCTTGGGCATCAAATGTGCGAGAAAGAGCATCTGCCACAATATTGTCTTTACTCTTCTTGTAAGTGATCTCATAGTCATAACCCATGAGTTTGCTAACCCATTTCTGTTGTGCCGGGGAGGAGACACGCTGGTCAAAGAAATATTTCAGACTCTGGTGATTAGTCTTGATGCAGAAATGATTCCCTAATAGGTATGGATGCCACTTCTGTACTGCATGCAAAATAGCCATCATTTCCTTCTCATAGGTAGAGGCAGCTAAATTCTTACCTGAAAGGGCTTTGCTGGTGAATGCAATGGGGTGTTCATCTTGAAGGAGAACAACACCAAGTCCATTGCCGCAAGCATCACTCTCAATAGTGAAGGGCTTGGAAAAATCGGGCATGGCTAGAACAGGTGTAGTACACATAGCTTGTTTTAGTTTGTCAAATGAACACTGAGCAGTAGGTGTCCATGTAAAAGCATCTTTTTTCAATAGAGCAGTTAATGGAGTTGCAACCTTCCCATAATCCTTGACAAACTTGCGGTAGTAGCCAGTCAACCCCAAAAAACCACGAAGGCTCTTGAGTGTCTGAGGATGTGGCCAATTGTTCATGGCCTCGATTTTGGCAGGATCCACGCGAACCCCTTGTGCTGAGATAATGTGCCCGAGATAATCAACTTCATTTTGTCCAAAAACACATTTAGACTGCTTGGCATGGAGATGATGGTCAGAGAAAAGTTGCATGACAAGATCCAGATGCTGGAGATGTTCATCCCATGTTTTACTGTAGATGAGGATATCATCAAAGAATACCAGAATGAATTTCCGCAAGTAGGGTCGAAATATTTTATTCATTAAGGCCTGGAATGTGGAAGGAGCATTAGTGAGGCCAAAGGGCATGACCAAAAACTCATAATGGCCATCATGTGTGCGGAAAGCTGTTTTAGGAATATCATCCTCATGAACCCGAATTTGATGATACCCAGAACGAAGATCCAACTTGGAGAAAAAGTGAGCCCCATGAAGCTCATCAACAACAGGAATTGGAAACTTATCCTTGATGGTGAGGTGATTAAGTGCTCAGAAGTCAATGCAGAGGCGCCATGACCCATCTTTTTTGCAGACAAGAATAATTGGAGAAGAAAAGGAACTAGTGCTTGGGCGAATAATACCTTGCTTCAATAAGTCCCGAACGAGCATTTCAATCTCCATTTTTTGGTGAAATGGGTAGCGATAGGGCCTGATGTTGGGAGGAACGCTGCCAGGAAGGAGCTGAATACGATGGTCTTCTGGCCTGGAAGGTGGTAATCCCACTGGTTCAGCAAAGACACCTGTATATTGATCCAGAATTTGTTGTAGATCCAAAGGAGTAGTGGAGACCGCTGATGGTTGCATCTGGATGGAATGGATCTGAGCGATGACACCATGTGAATTCTTCTTGAGGAGTTTTTCCATGCGATGTGAACTGATGATGCTGAGAGAAACTGGTTGTAATCCTGTCAATGTGTGTTTGTGTCCATTGAGGGAAAACTACATCCAAAGTTCGGCAAAATCCCATAAGATAGGGCCGAGTGTGCGTAGCCATTGAGCGCCCAAAACCACATCACATCCACCTAAGGGCAAGGCAAACATGTCAGAGCACAAGGTATAATCTCCCATAGAGATACGCACATTTCGACACTTCCCTTTGAAAGGTAAGGTGCCCCCATTGGCAATCATGACTTCAAAGTTGGAGCAAGGATGGATAAAACAATCAGCTTGTTTGGCGAGACGAGGGTCAATGAAATTATGAGTGCTACCAGAATCAATGAGGATTGTAAGAGGAAGCTTCTTGAAGTAACCCCTGACCCGCATTGTTTGGGGGGTGGTGATTCCAGCTAAAGCATGGAGAGATATCTCTGGCTGGTCATCCTGAGACGGAGGGTCAATAGGCGGTTCCTGAATGTCGACCTGAGCATCCAGTGTTTCTGGATCTTCGTCACCCATTTCAGAGGCAGGCGGAGACTCCACATCTAGGATATAGAGCTTTTGCTGAACACATCTATGTCCCTGAGTGAATTTCTCATCACAATTATAGCAAAGCCCCTTTTCTCTGCGTGCTTGCATCTCTATTTCAGACAAACGCTTGATAGGAGTCGGTCGAGGAGCCTGCGGTATAGGTGGTCGCTGAGAACCCATATTTCAGAAGGGAACAAAAGTGGGCTTGGAGTGTTGCTGGGTTGCAATCTTGTCTTCTACCAACTTAGCCAACCCGAGTGCTTCCATCATTGTGTTGGGACAGAACATTTTGACCTCAGAGCGAATGGCATCCTTTAGACCACTGATAAAACAACTCTGGTAAAATTCATCAGACAATCTTTCGGTGTGGTTGGCTAGATTCTCAAATTCGGTTTGATACTCTCTCACAGTGCCAGTTTGGCGAAGTTTAGTGAGGGCTCCTGTGAAGTCATCAAAAGCACTAGGACCAAATCGTTGCAAAAGGAGTTGGCAAAAGTATGGCCAGTTGGGCTCTGGATGAGCCTTGATGTACCAACGGTACCATTGAAGAGCTTCCTGTTCCAAATGAAAGGATGCCAACGGAACTTTGTTGACATCAAAAGTATTATGCAGACTGAAATACTGTTCTGTACGATAGATCCATCAAGTTGGATCGATACCATTGAAGCGAGGAAAATCAAGCTTCGGACCACGGAAATTGCTGGAAGAAGAGAACCCATTGTCTACTGAAGACTCGGACTGTCGTTTGTTGTTCATAGCTGAATGTTCAAGATGGAGACCGAGAAATTTTTCATCAAGATCCTGGAGTTTGGATTGGATGGCTACAAGTGCTTCCTCGGTTTTTTCTCCTGCACGGGTGACAACCATAACCAAGATTTTTTTTTTTTTTTTCCTGACTGGGTAGGAAAACAAAAACAGGAACTACTTCAGTAAGGGAAAATTTGGATTTGGGAAAAAATCAGAAGGGTAATTGGGGTTTGACTAGGTTTTGGACACTGTTGGATAGACAGGGAAGCAAAAATGAGGATTTTAGAAGCGGGGTGAAAGAATGGGAAAATTTGGCAGAGGGGGACAAAGAAGCAGAATTCAGAAAGGAACTCTGTGGTAAAATTTGAATGTGATTGGGTGAAATCTGAGGAAGTTATGGCAAACCCTAAAAATAGACAAATGTGGGATTTCGGGCTTTGGGAAGGGGAATTGGGGATAGGGTCCTCAGGACTGAAATATGCAGAATGGGATGACAGGGGTTCCCCAAAAATTTCAAGGGAAACGGAATGAAAATAAGGGAGATATGGAGAAAAAATTGAAATTTATTTATTTATTTTTTATTTATTTATTTTTATTTTTATTTTTATTTTTATTTTTATTTTTTCAGACTGGAGCGGCTACGGCTCGAAAGAGATCTGGAACAGAGCCGAATGGATTGAAAACAGCTGAATCTGGAACGGCTTACAAAATAGATCTGAAACGGCGCAGCAGTGATCGACAATAGTTCAGCTGAAAGTAGATATGGACCCCAGGTATGTGCGGCTTCCTAACAGTTTAGGGGTTTCACTCAGCTACCAATGCTATCTGATGGCTTGCGTATTGGGGAAATACCCCTCACTCCACGGCTCAGGTAAAACTGATAACCGCTTTGCCACAAATGACAGCTCTTGGTTTACCTCACGGGTGGGAACTAGTCATTCAGTGTCAGCGGCATCTGTAGCCATTGCAAGTACAACTCCTGTGTGAAGTATCTACCAACCTCACTACCACCCAGGCGGTGCATCATCTCCCCCCACCCCACCATGCGCGGCTCCCTTAGCCCTCCTGCCCTGACCGGCACCTGCAGCCGCAGTGTAGGTACCCGCTCCATGAAGAAAGCACATAAGAAGGATCCATAACAGAATCCCTTGCCAAATTCCTTCACCGATGTCAACTGCCGCTGCACACAAGTGAGGAACATCTGACCCCACGCATAGTAGACACCATCTAGTATGCGCTCCACTAGATGCATCTGGCCCCCGGACACCTTCTCAGGTGACTGGGACCCCAACACACGAACCACGCATGCCGCAATGGCCTGTACTGATGGGTCTTGCAGGTCCACCACCCGAAGTGCATTCCTCTGCACCCTCGCCTCTGGACCACAGTACCGCTCTAGCATATCCTCCATATCTACATCCATGGATACTCGTGGCTGCGTATCTTCCACTCTACCCAGACATGGCAACCCCGTCAGGAAGTATACAACCGCAAGGGTGAGATCCACCCTCTCCCCTTGCACCCTGAATGCCTGAATGTCAGGATCCCAAAATCTCACTAATCTGTTCAGTAGCAACGCTGCTAACTGTATCATAGGTACTTGTGCGAACTTCATCAGTCCACACAATCCCAACACTGACCGCACATGTCGATCCTACCGGATGACATCCACTATCTCATCAGGAACTTCCCTCTCTCGCCAAAGCACCAGCGACATCCTGTCATTCACACAAGGCAAACTCATTAGACTCATGTCAAATAAATAAACCTACTCCCCAGTGGAGTCGCCAAAACTGTAGCTAGGGTTTTCACCCCAGCTTGTGCAAATGAGCACCTACTAAGGAGTCCATTCTCCTTAGTAGGTGCTCATTTGCACAAGCTGGGGTGAAAACCCTAGCTACAGAGATAAGAAGGTTTCCTTCACTAACCACACATGGAATCTTGAGAGTACCATTAGCCTATGATTGAGAATGCTCATGATATTAGGTGTTTTTTAGTAGTATATATTTGTCTCAAGGCCTTGAGAATGATATTCTAGGGAATAAGACCATGCCTTATCCCTCAAGAAATTACCGAGGAATCTAAAGCCATGAAAAATTCCTTGAAGTGCCACCTATGGCTTCACACGGTATCCATGGTGATATGTATCTAGGTCTTGTTTCCTTGATTCCTTCGACATGGATAGTGGAGGAGACCTAATCTTAGTTCCATAAAGGAAGCTTCTAACTATCCATGACTATGAAGGTTTTCCCCCACCAACCACACATGGCCTCCTAAGGGTATCCTTGGCCTATGATTGAGGATGACAATGACATTAGGTGGTTTTGAGTAATATGTACGCATCTCAAGGACTTGAGAATGACATTCTATGGAAGAATACCATGCCTTTAATCGTTAATAAACCATTTAGGAATCCAAAATCGATTAATAATGCCACAAAGAACTACACATCACTTTTTAAGGTATCCATGGCACTATGTATCCATGTCTTTGGGACACAGGGCCTTGGACATGGTCAAGGGAGGAGACCTGAACCTCAGGCCCTAAAAGAATCTTCTATCCATCCAGGGATAAGAATGTTTCCTCCACCATATGTTTCCTCCACGATCCACACATGGCCACTAGAGGGTATCATTGGCTTACGATTGAGGTTGATAGTGCCATTAGGTGGTTTTGAGTAGTATCTATGTGACTTGGGGCCTTAGGAATAATTATTTATAAAGAAGAAGACTAGTTTTTCGAACTAAACAAATTGTTGTTGTATCCAAAGATATGAACAATGCCTCAAGGAACCATGCACTAATTCATAGGGGTACCCATGGTATTATGTATCTAGGTTTCTAGTCAACGTGGTCAATGGACGATGTTCTATCCATCCAAGGCTAAGGAGGTTGCCTCTACCAACCACACATGGTCTCTTGAGTGTATCGTTGGCATATGATCTGAGATGTTGGTTCCATTAGGTGGTTTTGACGAGGAAGTAGCTATCTTAGGGTATTGTGAATAATGTTCCAATGTAGAATACCATTTCTTTATCCCTAAATAAATCATTGAGGCATCCAAGACATGAACACTACCTCAAAGCACTACGCATGGATTTGTAGGGGTATCTATGGCATTATGTATCTAGGTCTTGTGGCCTTAGATCCTTGGACATGGTCAGTGGAGGAAATCTAAAACTTGGGCTCTAAAGGAATCTTCTATCCATCTAGAGCAAAGTAGGTTTCCTCCAAAAACAACACATGGCATGACAAGGGTGTCATTGGCCTATGATTGAGGATGTTGGTGCCATTAGGTGGTTTTGAGTATTATGCAGGTGTCCTGGGTCCTCGAGAATGGAATTATAGGGAATAATATCATAAATTTGGCCCAAAAGAAACCATTGAGGCATCCAAATCCATGAGCACTACACATTACTCTGCAAGGGTATCCATAGTGCTATGTTTCTAGTTCTTATGTTCTTGGGGATTTGTACATGGTCAATGGAGGACACATCAACTTCGATCTCTAAAGGAATATTCTAGCCATCCAAGGATAAGAATGTTTCATCCACCAACAACACATGGCCTCTTAAGGGTATCATTATCATATGATTGATTATGTCTATTCCATTAGGATATTTGAAAAATATTTGCATGTCGTAGGGCCTTGGGAATAACATTCCATGTAAGAACAACATCCCTTTGTCCCTAAAGAAACCATATAAGCATCCAAATCAATGAATAATTGCTTGAAACACTATGCATGACTTTGTAGGGGTATCCATGGCACTATGTATCAAAATCTAAGGGAATTAGGAGCCTTGGATGATTTTCAACAATATGTACGTGGAAAGATGTAAAATAACATTCCAATAATGCAACCCCATGGATGATGGTTCAAACCACCAATGTGACCTATCAATAGCATCCATGATCACTATGTGGGGATATCAATTCAATTAGAATTTTATCAATAGTAGCTATGAGTCTCAAGGATCGACATGGTCCAGGGAGGAACCCAAATCTAAGAATTTCATAAGATTATAACACAAAGAGAAGCTAGAAATAATCCAATTTAAGTAGAGATTCTTTAAATTCTCCTCATAAATAAAATTGCATCTTCTTGAATTGATCTAAGGGAAACTAAAAAACATCCCAAGAATAAACATTTGACAACTTGTCCTCAATCTCAATGAAGAGTATGTCATCACAAGTACGTTTTGGCCTTTTCCAATGAAATCAAGGCCTTCTTATCCCTCTTCAAATTGTTTAGGAAGAGTTGACCAAACACAGAATCAGGGGATTGTTCAATATATGGATAGAATAAATACAACTAAGATATATATCCTTGATCCATTGGAGATTCATTTTGAATGGACTTAGGGGCTTGGAATCCACACTAACATTAACATTGTTAGGTATTAGAGGATAATAATAAGACCCCTTAGGATACCCATTGATGATAGCATAAATTATCATCCAAATAGTGTCAAAATTAGAAATATGTTCAATATTTTTTCTACCTAAGCCTCCCAAACCTTGTTGTTTCTCTCGGCGTTTAAACATATTGGCATATGTCAATTAGCCCCACCTCTTTCCCCTTGTGACTAAAGTATTATAATAGGGGGGGATCTTCCTATTCTCTAACCATGATCTCTACCAATAAAGGTTTCCTCACCCATGCCTAATACTCTGTTTAATTCAACCTCGGCTTCAATGACAAAATTCATGTAGGATTTCTATAGAGGGGGATGTATCTATGCTTTAAGTGAGAAGAGGAGTGTGTGAAGGTTTTGTACTAGAAAGTGAGGCCTAATACATAATATCCATGATGAATCCATCGTACTACTATATTTAAGCATGCATAACATATCCATACAACAAAACACCATCGTTACCATGTGGGGAAGTCCCTAGAACAACATGTGAGGAAAGGCATGAGGATGACTAATCTAGAGCTTGTCCTAATGGGCCTTCTAGATGAAATTTTCGATCATTTGTCATGTGTTCTACCTCCACTTGGACAACATTCATTTGCTAGTCATGATTTTCTTGATCCAAGGATTTTCTCTGAGTCGTCATAATCAGATCCTTCTTGGAGGTAAATGTCTATTTATGATTGGCTACTTCAAAATTTCTAACTATATTTATGATTGGTTACTTCAAAATTTATAACCATATTTATTGCCATTTTTTATTGTACACGCTATAGAGTAAAAGTTTTTAATAAAGTATTCAATGACTATTATTTCTTAAATTGTAATAATTCATTTTCTTTATATTTTAAATTTTTTGTTTAGATTTAGAAATATTATACAACTTCTTAAAATGATTAATGAATGTTTTGGAAACTTCAAAAATAGGCGTTAGAGTCCAATAGAGAGAGAAATTTCATTTTCTCTCCATTTCAACAAACAAAAATTACACTAGTTGCTAAAAATGTTAATTTGTAATTGGGAAACTTAAAAAAAGCCAAAAAAAACTCATTTTCCCTCCATTTCAAAAACATTTGAAGGTTTATATCAGGTAGAAGGCATTTTGGTTCTGCTTGAATTTAGGGTTTGGGTTTCATTTTCTATTTTTTCATTTCTTCACCCGGGTTTTTATATGCACTCCTATGTCTTTGTGCAACAATATTATGGTAAGTAGATATTGCATTGGTATACTTCGGCTCCTTGCCGTTTCATGGCCTCTTTTCAAGCACATAGTTGCTAGGCATCATTACGAAGTTGACATTTCTAGGGTTGTATCTCTATCTAATGGTTATTATTTTACTTCTTACATATGATATTATCATTCTTAGTTCAATTTCATGTTCTTATTTATAATTTAATAATGACTTTGGCTATGTTCACGACTTTTGGAGAGTGAACAAGCCCACGGCCAAGATCCTCAAAATGGGTATGATAATCTATTATTATAAATTGAACATTATTTATTTTAACTTTGTTGGGTATTAACCCTCTTTTACTTGCTTATGCAAATACTTCAATCCTATTTGGGGAATCCAAATACAATGCGACTTGGGTGCTCTTATAGGTATGAGTATTACATTGTTTAATGTCTTCTATAAATTTTGGGAAGAATCCATTTTATTTCTTGGATTCTGTACTATATTCATACATGGGTTTGATCATAGGATTTCTTATGGAATTTCTCTGTATAAACCCTCGATGGGAGAGGGTAGTATTTAAAATCTTATCATATTCCGTCATACTAGGGTTTGATATGAAGCTTCCTTCTGGAATTTTTGGATATAACCCTTGATTGTACGAGAACACAGTAGTATTTAAAATATTATCAAATTTCTTCATACTAAGGTTTGATATGAGGCTTCCTTATGGAATTTTTGGGTTTAAACCTCGATTGTATAAGAGGCATTTTAAATATTTCAAATCCCTACAAAATATCAAAGAATATCCTTGTTTATTAGGTGGCATTTTAAACCTTTCAAAGTATTTCTAAATATTAAAATACTGAGGGATAGTTTTTAAAGGTGTAAGACATATGGTAATAGTACCAACAACAAATAATCGGTTTTCCTATATAAATCATTTTCAGAGTTGTCTTTCCTAGATTCTCTCATCTCGATTTGACTGAATTAAATGGCACTCTTTATAATTTATGCCCCGCCCAATAGAAGTAATTACGTCGAGAGGCGCTCTACAACCCAGTATGGGGGAGATCGTGTAACATGTGTCGAGTGTTTGTCAAGTTTGTCGAGTGTAGTATGAGGGAGATCTTGTAACATGTGTGAGTGTTTGTCAAGTTTGTCGAGTGTAGTACGAAAGAGATCTTCTAACATGTGAGTGTTTGTCGAGTGTTTGTCTAGTAACAAAATAATACAAAGTATAAAAAAAGAATAATACAAAGTAAAAAGTAATAAATATTATGTCGGCCATAAACAAAAAAAATAATACAAAGTAAAAAGTAAATATGAGACTTAAACTAAAGACTTTAGAGCTTAGGATTAGGTGATAAATATTATGTCTGTCATAAACAAAAAAGAATAATTCAAAGTAAAAAGTAAATATGAGACTTAAACTAGAGACTTTACTTTGTAAAAAGTAAATATGAGACTTAAACTAGAGACTTTACTTTGTAAAAAGTAAATATGAGACTTAAACTAGATACTTAACTTTGTAAAAAGTAAATATGAGACTTAAACTAGAGACTTTACTTTTTACTTTTAATACAAAGTAAAATGTAAATATGAGATTTTAGAGTGTTTGTCCAATAACAAAATAATACAAAGTAAACAAAAAAGAATAATACAAAGTAAAAAGCAATAAATATTATGTTGGACATAAACAAAAAAGAATAATACAAAGTAAAAAGTAAATATGAGACGTAAACTAGAGACTTTAGAGCTTAGGATTAGGTGGCTCAAGAAGAGATTTGCACCTCGGGAGATTTGATCCCTCTCAGCCCTTGATAGAGCCTAGGATTTGGATCTATACTGGTATATTTTACATATCTAACAATAACCTAGGAGTATTATGTTCCTTCATATCACCTTCATATCTAACAACAATATTGTTTGAAGAAGTTTTTTTTGCTGAGCATGGTATAAATAAGAAGTATGATGTGCATAAACTCCCAAACCTCCTCCTATGAACATATAAATATAGATTCAACAATCATAGATTTAGTGATTGGATTCAACTCCATTATAGTCTAGGTCAAATATATTATAGACTTAGTAGAAATGGGACATATTAGACTGTTCTACCTATTCATGGTGATGGTGATGGACTTCTTTAACCATCCCACCGGCGGCTGTTCAAATGTCAGTAATATTTGTTTTAAGAGTTAGTTATAGTGCATAAATTTCATGTTTTTCATTTTGATATAAGTTATAAGATGCATGTTTTCAAAGGTTTTACTCAATTTTCAATAAACTGACATTATAATAAATTGTATGATCAAGAAAGTTTTTATCAGAATTCTTGTTGGATAAGAGCTCTAGTTTCTCATATAACATTTCCACGAATAAATTTGTTACAAAATTAAACTAACACCCTTTCTAAACTAGCACTTTCTTAATCTATGGAGCGTAATCAATGGTTGACAGTGCATGCTACCATTTGTGTACGAGAACAGAGTAGTATTAAAAAAAAAATTACATGTCTTGCAAAGTCTGAGCATAGAAAGCAAAGTTTCAAATTAAAGAATAATACTTCATTTATTGAATTTCACAACATTAAGATTATAATTTTAAGTTTATTTTATTTTATTTTCCATTAATTTCGGTTTGCCAGCAAACCCAAATTTGATACATTATTTTGGAAATGGACACATTATAAAAGTAAAGATTATATGTTGATTTTTTAAATATATATATATATATATATTTTAATTTTTTTCTTCCCATTTTGGTAGGAATGGTTGGTATTTAAAATATGAAATATAAGGTGTACATTTAAGTGGAACATTAATTTTAGGGTTGTGAATCTATTTTTAGTTATGATTGAGCAAAATGCCAGATTTAAGGATTTATGTTGATAAAAAAAAATCAAAACTTTAATTAAACAATTAATAATTTTTATTTTTTAAATTTTTATTGATTAATTAATCTTTCACTAAATTGTAATTTTTCAATAAACAAAACTTAATGAATCATGTGCAGATATCTTATTTTTTTAAGTTAAACAAAGCTTAATGTGTATCATGCATTTGCGGATATTAGCTAATAATGACTATCGTGGATGGAAATTGTAATTTACAATTGAATTATAATAAAATCAAGGGTTTTCAAATTATAATCTATAAAAAATTATCTATTTGCCGTAATGCTGATATTATAACATAGTATCATGTTAAAGAAAGACTATTTTTGTTTTTGGTAGTGTTTTCTTCTTAACAAAATAAAATTAATCTCAAATTTTAATGGTGTATATATATAACATAGTATCATGTTAAAGAAAGACTATTTTTGTTTTTGGTAGTGTTTTCTTCCTAACAAAATAAAATTAATCGCAAGTTTTAATGGTGTGTATATATATATATATATATAAAATAATGTTATTATGTGATTTATATTTTTTCACCATTTATTATTTTATGGTGCTTTGCATAAGTCTCAATTAATTTTGAGTTGTTTTGGTGTT
The DNA here is from genome assembly GCA_027924585.1 of Larix kaempferi. Taxonomy (NCBI): domain Eukaryota; kingdom Viridiplantae; phylum Streptophyta; class Pinopsida; order Pinales; family Pinaceae; genus Larix; species Larix kaempferi. The sequence goes on from BSBM01000229.1 coordinate 6,439,009, forward strand.
TTGTACCACAAAATCTTTATCTATCTAGGATTGGTTTTGGTGGTTTGCATCATACACTATGGAATGCCACATATTCATTTAACACCAAAATTAACTTTTTTACAAACACCACTTTTGCACCATAAATCTTAGCACCACTTGAGTATCCCCATATTATCACCATTTTTGCACCACTATTTGAAAATTGAGGATTTGGGAAATCCTTTACAAATAGTGGTGCTAATGTGAGGCTAAAATGTCTTTTTTCTTGTAGTGCATTGATTCCGTTGAACAAATGAGGAGGAACCAAAATATGACACTCAATTGGTCGCCATCACATATATTGTTTAGTCATTGAAAGTTTTATCTCTCCATCACCATTGGACTTGACAACGCCATCTTCATCCTTTTGTCTCTGGAGGATCTAAATGATGTGTATAATTTTGTACTGATGACAAGTGTATCCAACATTGTAATTCTAATAATTATACACAACTCATTCATTGTTGGCACGGGATAAGTCCGCAGGAAGTGCAGAAGCCGACAGGTGCGAAATGGTCAATCCGCGGAAGAAGGACCATTCGCGGAGTTCGATGAAGCGCAAGAATAGTTAAATTAGTTAGAATTGGTCATGTAGACTATTTTGTAACCGAATAGAAGCATATAAATAGAGTAGGATTGTAAGCCTAAGGGCATCCATTTTTTTATCATTCATTCCATCTTTTGATCTGTTGTGTATTTGCGACATTGTGTATTGATTATTTCTGTGAAGTTCATTCCGCAGGGTTTAATGAATGCATAAGGATGTTCGATTATGGTGCAATTTCTGTCTCTATCTTTATGCGATGATAAATGTGAATGTTTGCAACAAGTTTAGTATGTTGTAGAGTATCGTTGATGTGAATATGCTATGGGTTTAAGGATTACTGTTGATGTGAATAAATAGATTGAATATATTGTTATCTATTGAAATCTACGAATGACTTAATGTGCGAATGGTGAATTGATAATATGTTGCGGAAGTCATAATCTCTGGTTTCTATAAGGGTAATGTGTGTTGAAAGCATATCCTCAACTCCACTGTGGAAAATTGGCTCCTGCAGCCCCCTTATCCATCTTGGGTGAGACTACTCTTGCTCCGCAAGTATTGCTGGAAAGGGTTACACCTTTCCAGGTCGGTGTGCAAGGGAGATTGGGTTGGTAGTTTTTTTACGACAGTGCGAAGTGAACCCCTGCTGATAGACGCCGCGTTAACATTCATCAAATAGACATTTTTTGAAGATCATCTATGCTAGGCCTCTGTGTTTACTAGTAACTCCAACTAGCCATTGTACTCAAAGACCCCTACTGTTTTCTAAATATATACATATTTAAGCATGCTAAAAACCAATATACTAGCCGTAATGAAATCCATCAACAATGAGGTAGACGGTAGATTGGATATGATCAAATCCAATATCCGAAAGCCTAAACGGCTTAATACCTTATGGCATGACATCGATTAGATACTATCAATGATTTGATTAGTCGTGAAGTTACAAGCCACCAAAGAGACAAATGATATTACAACAAAGCACCTTTTTGAATTGAGTCAATAGATCCAAGTTAATGAATAAAAAATTATAAAACTATGTTGTGTATGTTATTCTGGAATTCACTTTGTCAAAGTTTAACCAGGACCGACGCGTTTCGAGTGGCTTCTCCACCCATCTTCAAGATCTGGTTGAAGCTGTCAAAACTAGCACAACCACTTAACTTGTGGTTGGTCAACATCTATAGGTCACAAGTTAAGTGCCATTAAGAAGTTATCTCTTACTTGTTTTCCATGCTTAGTTGTAATCACATATTATTCTCCATGCCTCAGCTACCTACTACCTGTTAACTTTTTGCACCAAGAGGAGCCAGGTGCTCTACAACCCAGTATCAGGTATATGTTGTACAACGTAACGTAATGTTACCATAATTAAAAAAATTCATGTCATCTCATATAATAAAAAATTATGAAAAATAATTAAAAAATCCATGTCCACTCATAAAATAATTTTCTTTATGAAAAGTAATTACAAAATTTCATATCCACAAAAGAAAATTAAAACTTAAACTTGGATCTATCAAGCAAGAGAGGAATCAAATTTCTTGATTTTAAGCTCAACAAAAAAACTACACCTCAAGAAATTGGATCCCTCTCGGTGCTTGATAGTTTCAGGTTTAAGATGGATCTATGCCGGTTTAGTTAAATGGGTTCTCTATTTGTTATCCATGCATGAGCTACTAGTTATTTGTTATAATTGTTTATTTGGAATTTTTGAACTCCGACCATAAAATCAATTTGGATAGTATGCTTGTCTCATCCTCATTTAATCTAGGGAAATCATAGATCGTAGTCCACCCGAAATTCTAAAATATAAACACCTATGGGTGTAATTATATAACGTCTTCATTGATGACATCCTTAATAGACAAGTACACCTTAATATAAAATGGTTTTGTAATCCATGGGTCTCCTGCCATGGATTTTACATGAACCAAGCTCCTAGAGAAGCCATCGATCAACAAAGGATGAACATAGATAGGAATTGAATGATCGAATTGTGCACAGTTTGCAGTAGGGATGTGGATAAGGTTTACATGGTTAACATTGTTATTTATTTCCAGTGCTTTTGTGGAGCGTGCATGACGTCTCATATATTACCAAACCAGTTACCCACTTGCTTGATGCTATAGGAAATGTCAACAAGATGGAGAAGAGGCTCTGCTTGGATCATAGTATGACACTGAAAGAAATTCTGATATTAATTTTTTGTATTTAAGCTCAAGTGCAGAAGGAAGAGAAACACAAGAAATTATTTCTAATGAAGCTCGGAAGATGGGTCTTTGAGCTTTATATGATAAATGGGTCTCCTTTGACCAGTTTAAGCATTCTCCATGGCATCAAGCATCAAAGCATTATCGGTTAGGTTACCATCAGTGCATTATCGGTTTGGGTTATCTTGGAGCTAGTGTAAGTGCTTGTGTTAGCATTTTATTTCATATCTCTAGCTTTAATAAGAAGAAATTGTTAATTTGGCTTAAGATTGTTGAAATTGTCACGACAATAAAAGCCCATTGAGATTGTAATTTAATGTTGAAGAGTTTTATGCATCATTGCAGCTTCCCTTTTGTTAGAACAATATCACCATCATATTCATGCCATGGACCTTCAAGTTTTTCTACCCAGTGTTATTTGGCTCATTAGTGCCTAGTCTAATGTCTTGGGCCATAGTTTGTCCACATTTGACCAACTTATACTAGTGATATATCCATGAATCCTTGTTTGTGCACTTATCCATTGATTTCCATCATTTTAGGAGTCAATGTGCCCCACTATCTTTCATTTATGTGGGAGTTATTGAATTTCCTTGTTTTAAGGAGATGGAGTGCGCCATCTTAATTATTTGGTCAACTTGTGCATTAATGGTCACTATTTAGCCTACTCACCCATGCACCCTCATAATTGTACCTTTCATACTATTTTGACTAGCCTAACCTCCTCACGGTCAATCTATGTTCATTGAGCCTCATTATGGCCCAATATATGAGTTACACTTGGTCACATGTCATTGATGGGTGAATTGGTCAAATCTAAGCCTCATTATTGTGAGCTACTCAACTGGCCACTAAGCCTCTCGATTTTGTCTCTTGAGAGCATCTATATATTGTACTCATGTTAATGAATAATATCATAGTGGAATTCTTCCCACTAGAGTTATTTTCCTTTAGTGTTATGTTCAAGATTTATTCTCTATTCTTGCTATCTCTTTATCAAATAATTCTAAGTGAGATTTTTTTTGCTATCTGGATCTAGGTTGGATTGTCACATGTATCAGAACCTAGTGTTATGATTGTTTTGAAATCTAAATTCTAATATGGTATCAAAGCTAGTCTGATGCAAAACAATTTCCATAGTTGCTTCCAGTTACTACCTTCGGTCATTTGGTTTCAACTTTTGTCCTTTCTCAGGCATGGTGTTGAAGTAAGGAATTTCAAAGAGTGTTGTTTGCGGGTACATGAAGAAATGGCAGAAGACTCAACAAATGATCTAGTTCAACTTTCTTCCTCTGTGGCTTCCTCTATTTTCCACGAACCTGTTTTTCATGAAGACAATATATGAGTTGTTTCCATCAATACTGTTGAAGAGAAGTCCTTCCATATCTCATCATTGTTCTCCCATGATTCTTCTATTGATTCTGCTAGTGTACGAAAGAGTGATCCCTTGGATGTTTTGGAAGAAGGATCAAATGTTGGAGTTGTAGCATTCACCCTCCTTGGATCCATGCTTCTTATGTATTCCTATATGATTGCTAGCACCGATTTTGAGACTTGCATAGAAGATGGAGAATCCTTAGCCATCACATTGGCATATTTGAGACTCTTGTTCATATTTCTTGGAGTTGATTACAACTCTCATGATTTGAAGTTGAAGCTTCAAGAGCCTTATGATTTGATTGGGGTCACTTATTCTCAAGCACCTCAAGTCTCTTTTGGACCTGTCACCTTGGTTGGTTCGAAGATCAAGTATGAAGAGTATCCTTCGCTATACTATCAATGTTACTTAGTTGTTCTACATGGCTCAAGTTTCCATCACGCAATTGTACGATATGGTTGAGCACATTCCACTTCTTCCTAAGAAGAAGATTCCTCCAAACATATTTCCATCCTTGCAGTTCTAGAGAGCATAATTTTTGGTATCTCTTCAATGTCCATTTTTCATGGATGATTTTACCCATGTGGTTTTTCCTATTTTCTCATTTTACATGGATTAATAATGTAAAGGGTGACCATAAGCCTTTATTGCTTGGGCCCTATTTCTCATGTTCACAACCATTTTGACTTAAGGAGGGGTGTTAGAACAAAATCATCATCATATTCATGGCATGGACCTTCATGTTGTTCTACCTAGTGTTATTTGGCTCATTAGTACCCAGTCTAGTATCTTGGACCATAGTTTGTCCGCATTCGACCACATTATACTAGTGATATGTCCATGAAGCCTTGTTTTTCTACTTATCACTCATTTCCATCATTTTAGGAATCAATGTGCCCCACTACCTTGCATTTATGTGGGAATTATTGCATTTTCCTGTTTTAAGGAGATGGAGTGTGTCCTCTTAATTATTTGGCCAACTTGTGCATTAATGGCCATTATTTATCCAACTACTCACCCATGCATCCTCATAATGGCACATTTCACACTATTTTGACTAGCCTAACCTCCTCATGGTCAATCTATGTTCATTGAGCCTCGTTATGGCCCAATCTATGAGTTACACTTGGTCTCATGTTATTGATGGGTGAATTGGTCCAATCTAAACCTCATTATTGTGATCTACTCAACTTGCCACTAAGCCTCTCGATTTTGTCTCTTGAGAGAATCTATATATTGTACTCATGTTAATGAATAATATCATAGTGGAATTATTCCCACTAGAGTTATTTTTCTCTAGTGTTTTGTTCAATATTTCTTCTGTATTCCTGCTATCTCTTTGTGCAAATAATTCTAAGTGAGATCAGTTTTTGCTATCTAGATCTAGGTTGGATTGTGAGATGTATAAGCACCTAGTGTTGTGATTGTTGTGAAATCTAAATTCTAATACCTTTCTATGGATTTCCGTACTAGAAAATCTTTGTCCTTGATTTTTCTTAGCTTTGGGTTTGCAATATGGAAATGTATATTAACTAACACTGCCATTTAATTGTATAAACACCTATATTTTTAAATTTTGAAAATTCGAAATAAACAATTATAAAAAAACAGAAACATAAATGGTAATTTATGCATGGATAAGTGGTAACTCATGCATGCATGATAAGTGGTAACTCATGCATGGATAATAGGTAGTGACATGGATAATAGGTAGTGAAAAAAAACTCATTTAACTAAAAAAGATAACAAGTAGCTGATGCATAGATAACTTGTAATTGCAACTAAACGTGGAGAACAAGTAACATATAACTTGTTTATAGCACTTAACTTATAATTATATTAGTAGTATAGTTCTCCTAATGAATAAAAATATAAAAATTAAAGAAATACAATATTTTTAAGAAAATAAAAATTATTTTTTCCTAGGAAAACTGCATAACAATTACCTTTATTAGGTAAATGCGGTACTTCACTACCACGACTTAAAAGAAAGTTATAAATTACATCAAAGACTAAAATCCAGTAGTTCACTTCCATAATTAAGTTTTTATTATTTAATTATATGATTGAAATTACAATAGTAAAAGTAAATTACAAGATGGTAAAGTCATGCTTAGTCCTACTTTTTGTTTGCATGGACTCATATATATAGACAGATTTCGACTGGTTTGTGTCGGCGATGATGCAAAAGTTTGTGCCAGCGAGCCCTTAAGGCTTATATGTATTAATAACAACAATTATAAATTCTTGTTTATTTAGTTTTTCACAAGCGATTTAAAACTGTCAAACGTTACGTTTTTCTAATTTTTCGTAAACAACATAAAAGCGCCCAACGTTTTTTAAGTTTCTCATAAGCGATTTAAAAAGGCCCAAATGGAGGAACAACGTAATGGAGCTAATAATTACGATCTACTCTGTGATAGAGAGGGTGGTGCTAGAGAAATAGTTGCGCGGATGAATAGAAATATAAAAGCGCAATTAAATGGAGGCATGGTTTGGCGAATATTAGCTTCCCAGAGAACTGGAGAGATGATGTATTCACTGCATATATTAGCAGCAGCCAGGGGAACAGACCACTCAATTCGATCTGACGACCTTCCACAATCGGCCGGGGAAGGGTTTGAGCATCAATTGATCTCGGGCGTAGTGTATAGATATATTAGTGAAGGTGACAGAAAATACTGGCAGCTAGAGAGTAGATGGGATAATGTGGATATCAATCACATTAGAGTGGCTGAAGATTATGAATGGCGTCCAGTGAGGTCTAATGGTCAAAGGGAGGAAAATATCAGTATTTGGTCGCGAATAGTAAAGGATTGGAGCCGCCCAGACGGAAATATTTTGAGCATTCAAACATTATGGAGTGGGAATTTCTCAAATTGTGAACGGCTGCTGCATCTCTTGGAAGATGCGAATACCGCTAATTCTATACAAGTCTTATTTGAAGAATTTGATCTTCATCTTCACATGAGAGAACAATATATCGCTCGCCATGAGACTAATCCAGTAGCTGCTGCCTATTCAGCTGTTGATTCTTTGTTAACTATTATTATTTCTCACGAGCTCGTCGCTACGATAGGTGGCGAGGATGGTCACGCAGGTGGATTGTTTTGTGTAATTTGTCATGAAATTATTTCCATTGGAGATCCTGCGAAACAATTGCCATGTAAACATCTTTTTCATTATGGGTGCACCAGTAAATGGTTTCGTTGTCGACTTTCCTGCCCGCTTTGCAGACATGATCAATTTCCTAACCCTGCCTGACTCTGAAGCGTCTCAAGCGCAAGCGTGTAACTTTTTTTCATCTTTGCATTCATTATTATTATTAATTATAATATAAAGATTTTTATTTTATAAATGGACATCTATTTTTAATTACTTTTCATAATATTTTATTTTATGAACTAACATGGATTTTTTTTTATAAATATTTTCCATAATTTTTTATTTTATAAGCCGACATGAATTTTTTTAATTATTTTGTTACTAACGTTGAAACGTTATATCAGGTTAGAGGATCTCTCCCATACTCGGCTATAAAGCACTTCATTTCACTCGGTACAATAAAATAACAATGTTCAATGATAAAGATGGTAACTACTAAAAATGTTATAGGATACATAATAATCTTTTTATGTCTTTTTAAAGTTCTTAACTTACCCACCATTAACTTTGTCCATCTTTTTATATAGATTCATATTTTGCTCAAAATTCTCCTTACATTTTATTACCTAGTTTTTGTTTTATTACTTTATATATATCAATACATTTTATATATCTTAATACTATAATAATTTTCATGTCTAAATACTATTGAAATAATGATATTTGGAAAAAACAATATAGTAGACTTCAACATACAAATGAATTCTCTTTTGCAATATCGTAGTATGCATTTAGAAATTAGTTTTGTTGTGTTATTATTAAAGTTATTTTACTTCATAATTAGCACTAGATTTTGTTGTGAATATCAATTCATCTAATCAAATTTATTGGTAATGTTTTAAAAAAACCATCCTATTATTTGGCATTATGTGATTAATAAGATTAACCAAACTTCTTAATCGTGCTAAATAATAGAATTTTATGTTCAATTTCAATATTTTTATTTATGTTGGCATCAGAAGCTAAATAGAACAATATAAATAACAGTTCTTGCATAGTTACACCTAACTCATTAATTTAGTTAGTTAGTCAATTACTTAGTAACCGCAGGAATTGGTTGTCACATGTTTCCAATAATCTCCACCTTGACAAAAATTTACTTGATACCTTTCCCATTGTTTATTCATCACCTTTCCTGCAAGTCAAGAGAAGCTAAGCACCACCGGAACTTCTCTACTGTAATTGATTTTGTGAACATGTTTGCACAATAGTTTTGAGTATGGACCTTTTCAAGAACCACTCCACCTTCATCAATAACATGTCTCACAAAATGGTATTTGATAGGAATATGTTTTTTCTTAGTGTGATAAGCTGGATTTTTAGCCAAATGAATAGCACTTTGACTATCTCATAAATTTTTTACATTATTCTGAATCCTTCCAAACCACCCAAAAAACCTTTTAACTAAATTGCCTCTTTCCAAGCATGTGAAGTAGATATATATTATGCTTGTGTAATGGATAAAGCAACATTGTTATGAAGCTTTGACATCCAACTGATAGGACCATGTGGAAGAGTAAAGACATATCCTAAAGTAGATCTCCTTTTGTCCAAGTCAGTTGAAAAATATGAATCAACGTAACCACAGACTACATCACTATGACCATCAAATGTGATACAATAATTACTTATTCCTCTAAGATATCGAAGCACCCATTTCACTATTTCCCAATGCATTTTACCTAGATGTTCCATGAATGTACTGAAAACACCAACTATATGTGAAATGTCTGGTCTGCTATAGATCATTGAATACATCAAACTCCCTACAGGATTAGCATAAGGTACACGAAACATATACTCCTTTTCTTGATCATTAATAGGGAACAAACCTTAAGAAAACTTAAAATGGTTTGACAAAGGGATATTAACATGTTTCACATTAATCATACTAAATCTATGAAGTATTTTCTCCACATAATTCAATTGTGATAACCAAAACTTACCATTTTTCCTGTCTCTGTGCATTTCTATGCCCAAAATATGTTTTGATGCTCCTAGATCCTTCGTATCAAATGCACTAGCTAGATGAGCCTTTAACCTATTGATTTCAACCATGCTCTTGCTTTCTACATGCATATCATCAACATATACCACCAAAATAAGGAATATGCAATTTTTTAACTTTCCAATTTTCCAATTTTTGAATTTTCCAACATATGGTTTTGGCTTAGTGGGCACCATTAGGCGTTCTCCTTATGACAATGGACTATACAATATTTGGTTTTTTTCTTTGTGTAGACTATACACATACTTATATAGAACAAATTACTTGAAGTTCTTTGAGGATGAGTTTCATCTAGGTCAACCATTTTATTTTGTTTTATCCATAATCTATGTTTTTTTTTTTTTTTTTTGATTAGGTATATTGAACTACTAGTGGAAATTGTGAATACTGCAAGTTTTTTAGGCTAAAATTATGGTTTTCTTTGTTGGGGTTTTAATCATTGTTGTGAAATCCCTGTAGTTGTTTTCCTATATATTGAAACCATATATGAATTAAAAGTTGTTTTGAATGGGTGAAGCAATTCATTATAGCTTTTCTTTACATGTGGATCTACCTAGAAACATAAATTATGAGTGTCTATAGGTCAGTATTGTTGCAAGGAATAGATGAAAATCAAGTTGTATTGAATGGATGAAGGAAGATAAGCATTGCATGCTTTCTTTGCATGCAGATCTACTTGAAACCCCCATTTATGAGTGTAGAGGTCAAGATAATTAGAAGGAACATTGTTAAAGGTATCCATTCCAATAGTAATATATTCCTTGTTAACTAGAAAAAAGAGGTGGGTCTTACTAGATGTACTCACTATGTCATATTTACCCAATATGAGAAGGGAATTGAATTGAAATGCTTTTGTTTGTAAATTGATATTAGTTGGAAATGTTAAATGAATATCTAACTAAAAACACCAATATCCATGGAAATGCAAATCCCATTTTGTTAACATCCATGTGATTTTTGCCACTTATATGTTCTACTTCCATGCCCTATTTTGTAGCCCTTAACTTTTGAGTTTGATCAACTAGTAGTGAAGTCTATTGAATAGAACATTATGATATCCTAAATTTTAATTTAAATATATTCTTAGATGTCCCTCACACCTACATATTGTTAGTACTCAAGAAATCTGACATAAAATATAAGATAGTCATTTTTTCATTTTTTCATTCTTAGTCATACTAACATTGTTGAAAGTGCAACATGAGCTATATATCAAGATATCCTTGTGTGGCTCAAGATGTTTTATTCCTTATAATTTGGATTTCCTCAAGTCTTATCCTTAACAATAAAATTTTGTTATCATTTGATGACTTGAACCTGGTGAGTATTTCACATGGAAAATATAAACAACATGCAAACCTTCTTTCTACAAAAGAAATGCGAGATTTCTTTAGAACTTTCATATTTTTAAGACAATAATAGATCCATAAGAAATCAACTTATGGCCCATCTCTTTCATCAACATGGATGCTTATTGTGGAATTCAAATTTAATTATATCTTCAATTACTCTTTTAATGTTGAGGTCAAAATTCTATTTAATGAGGCTAAGTTCAAAACTCCTTGTCCCTATTCTAGTTTGGTTTGCAATCTTGGTATGTTTCCTTGCCTTCACAAGACCAAATCTCAACAAAAATTAGATATTATCATTACTATTTATTTTATATTTTATTTCTTATATATATATATATATATATATATATATATATATATATATATATATATGGGGATTACCCCGTGCCTACCATCTTGGGAAGTTCAAATGCAAAAAAGAACCCCATGTTGTCTCACTGAGTCTAAACATAGAGGGGAACTCCATAAGTTATCGACATAGATTGACTCCTTTTTCCAAACTCCAGGTCCGTTCTAGGGTTTTCCCATACATAATTGATAGAGACACTCCTGGTTGAAAGTGTCTCTATAAAGTGTCTATGGAAAAACCCTAGAAACCTATAGCCTAGCCTAAAAACCCTAGTTTTGAATCCAAATAATTATACACTTACATGCAATTTTTTTGACATGTATATAGAAAGGGTGCATACAACTAAAAAAAAATCAAGTGCAATCCATATCTGACCTAAAATACATAAACAAAGAGGCTAAATGGCCTAGACTCTAATGAGCATGATGGCGACAATGGTGACAATGAGCAGAATGATGACGATGTTGATAATGGTCGTGAAGATAGATATGGTGTCGGTGACAATGAGACAAAGTGCATTAGGTTGATGGTGGATGACGGATGATTGATGGGGACGAGGATGGTGGCACCATGAGAAAGAGGATGACGAGGCTTGATCGTGATTGTGTAGTGGGCATGGTGTTGGTGAGAATGTTTTCATGATAGTGGAGTTCAACATTAAGTTGGTAACCCTAGAGCTTGGAGCCTATCCTAGAAACACGAGAGCCTATCCTAAAAACCCTAGTTGGTTGGGTAAACCATAGTTTGTATTCTAATCACAATGAAACCCTATTATGTAGCCTAATCGCTTGCCTAAATTATAATACATTTAAAAATTAAATCATTTTCATTGTACATATATATTCATGTGCATACATTTGAATCCAAATCATTATACACATATATACATAGTTTCTCATCTATATGGCAAGGGTGCACACAACCAAAAAAACATTGTACCTAGCAACAAAAACCTAATTATTTATTAGATGATTGAAATGTTGTTATGGCATGGTTGAAAATTTTGTTGCAAATGATCATGGTTGATTCTAGGACCATAACTAGTATTTATTGCAGATAATTCATTTGGTCGAGTTGTAAAGGGTGCATGGTGTATGTTCATCCCCTCAATGGTTTGAAATTGATTGTAGCATGGAATTGTTTATATGATGGATATGTACACTTGTGACAACCTTCTCAATGGATGGAAAACCTAATATGATCATAACATTAGTCAAGCTTAGGCCAACATGTACATTCTACCATATTGCCAAATCCATGACATAAAACCATAGTGGAACAAAACTCGAACAAATATATAAATTTTCAGGAAAATAGTGGAACATGGTTCCCAATTTACATACGATGGAAAATTATTCCCTATACAAAATATGACAACTTGTGTCATAGATCTAAAATACATGGCAACTCGTGCCCTATAAAAAATCCGATAACTTGTGTCGTAGATCCAAATACATGGAAACCTATGTCGTAGATACAAGGTACATGGCAATTGGTTCCCAAAAGTGCCACATTGTGGCTTATGTACATAAAATGTTGTGTCAAGCATTGTGACCACCCTAGTCATTCCCAGACACATCTCATAAATCAATCTTCCTCTTCTTAGAGCTACTGGTACCTTGGGTCTTCTTTCGTCTAGGAGTGGACTGTCTCTCTAAGATATGAAACAAATGATATAAGATACCATCATTTTCAAGTATTTGTAACATTTACCACTTTATAAAATGAATGTACAATTCAAATCTTAAATAAATCACCGTTGATGTGAGTGGGATATGTGAGGCAGGTGTCCTAGATCTGCTGATCCTCTCAGCAATTCCACCCTACACCATTTACGACAATCATTTCATTGAAAAATAATAATTGCTTAAATTAATTTTGGTTAATGCATCAATTTTTTTCATAAATTAAATTGATTCTCACTATGAACACCTCCGACAATGGACATGGTTGGGCTTCTGGGCTAGCAGGTGGAGTAGTTGGCTGGACAACCTACTCCAATGCAGTCATGGGAGGGTCGCAGATGTAGATGCAGCAACTATGGTGCAGTCACTGTAGATACATGGGAAGATACTGGAATAGTAGTTGCCACAATAGTGGCGGTAACTGGAGATGATATGGTGGAGGAGGACATGGTGGTATGGGGTGGAGGAGGACATCGTGGACCATGAACCCATACCAGCTGGGCAATAAGGGGTATCGACCCAAAGGGTTGGGGGGATGTTGAGGTATGGTGAATGGGAGGGTGGTCTTGGATAGAGGGAGGAGGATGGATAGAAGGGAGGTTGTGAAAAAAGGGGCGAAGATGGATGGAAGGGGGGGCATGGATGAATGGGGGAGGATTGATATACGGGGTACATGGATCAATGGGGGAGGATGTATAGATGGGGGGGCGTGGATGGATGGGGGAGGATGGATGGAGGGGGGGGGGGATGGACAGAGGGGGGAGTATGGACGAAGAGCGGAGGCTCGATGGAAGGGAGGGGGTGGACAAAGGGAAAGGTATGGATGGAAGCGAGGGGGGAAACTCATGGGAGATGGTGGAAACCTAGGACTAAAGTGGACTGTAGCTGTTGGCGGCCCCTACATACAAATTTGCAATATCATAGGTTAGTAAAAAAAACTCAAATTAAACCATAGTATGTCGTAACATTTCAAATTAAAAGCGTGCTTTTAACTACACATTGTACCTTTGTATATTGTGATCAGTCGATCCTTGAGAAGATGGATGATCATTGTAGTCCATGCATACCTGTGGACACCAAAATGCATGCACGTTATGAACATATTAAACAAGTGATTATTTAGTCAATCAAAATATTAAAAATTATTGTACGAACTATCATCATGTATGTCATAAATATAAATACATAAAAATGGAAATTCCATAAGTAATAACAATATTGTTTAAGGTACTGAAAATATCTCCGTGTGAGGTGCCGCAATTTCAATTGTAGCTGCCATTGCTGCATCGAGGTTGGGAGATCCTACGTTCTCCCATGATGGTGTCTCCGCTCTAAATAGTTGTACATTGAAATAATAGCTTAATTCAAACAAAAATACTTTAAAATTACTTTACAAACTATCAAGTGATGATTGAGAACACATTAAAAAAAGTGCTAACTTGATCCATATAGCATCCCTCGATCGGGCCAGGGAAAGTGTGCTGCAATGGGGACAAAGGTGTGGCATCGTCCCCATCGAACTAGAAGGCCCAACATGGATACCACGAGTCACAGGTCTATCTTGACTCTGTCGTCAAGGCCCTGCACCTGTGTCTCTATTAGGGTTAACCTGTCTCTCCACAGTAGTAGCTGCTACAAAGGCAGTGTGTCTAAGAAATCCACGTGCAACAATCCTCATCACCCCCTCGATCTAATCAGTTTGTGGGGTAACTGAGGTGGATGGGGAGAGGGGTTGGGCTCGCTCCTATGAGCTGGTGGCCCTCTTAGTGGGTTCCTCCTAGCAATAGGTCGATCTTGGTAGGATCCATGCCCAACACCCTGAAACTTGGTTATGTCAAAATAGTTGACATGTAAACTGAGCAGAAAATCATCCCATAGTTGCTGAAGGAAGTACTGTGGAACCTCCCTATTATTGCAGGGAGGTTTATTGTAAACCATGAACCACCTATGCATCCAATTATCCCTCCATTGTTGGAAATGACACCAATCCATGCAAACACGTGGCTTTCTACTGTTAGGTGGTTGTTGTGTTATTGGATCGGAGAACATATTGTATAATTTGGCCTTTGTAATATTCAATTCTTTTATTTCCTCCTTGGAAATGCCTCTGGAATAATACTCCCACATCCTAGCGCTATATTCAGTCAATTGGCAATGTGCATTGATGAGGAAGTCAATTGAGCTCTCAATTGAGGTGGAAAGGGACACTCAAGATGGTTCAACTGTGTTTCTTATTTCTCGAGTGTGCACTCTCATTTAATTTACATAATGGTTCAAGTCGTCTTGGTAAAAATTTTGTTGGGGGTTTTGATTTTCTTGGGCATTTGGATTTTGTTGACGTTTTTCATTGGTTCCAATATTTTTGTTTTCTTGTGTTCCATCGGACTCCATGTTAACATTTTGTTCATTTATTGTGTAGGTTTACACTCTACAATTAAAAAAATCTCTATTATGTTATTAATTTGGGAATTATTACAAATTTAATAAACAAACAAAAATGAATATAATGACAAAAAAAAGAATAAAATGACAAAAAACATGGAACTTACCTATCCAATTCAATTCATGATCACTTGGTGGATAGATTGAGAGAGTTTTGGAGTGGAAATTGTGAAATTGGTAATCTATAACGCCGCGCACGCAATGGGTGAATCACGCTCGACCGGAATGGAGAGAATTACAAAAACTCTCTCTGTTTTTTTTATAATCTTAATAGGTGCACGTGCACGCATTTAAGCATGTACGAGCCAGAAACGCGCATGTACAGCAGCGCACATGCGCCCTGGTTTGGTACCGAACCTAGTAGCGCGTGCACACTGCCGCTGCCTTAGGTGCGTGCATGTGTTCATTTTTCCCCGCTAGTGTGGCCTTTTTGCAACACTTTTGGGGAGAAAATCTGTGCGTCGGCCCATGGAGGATGTCCTACAAAGTAGGGGACTTTACCGAATTACCTCAAGGAAGGAAACATATCCCACTGATGTTGATAATAAAATAAAATGGGCCAATAGATGTGATGAAGCTTGTGGATTTCTTGGGATTTCAATCTCTGTAGCATCCCCAGATCACCTCGGTGTCCTTCTAAGGTGATCGGAGACCCTGATACTTTTTTGTTCTTCGAAATGGTTTCATTCACACCTTTCTGCAATTTGCACCAACAGATCTGCAATCCACATTCCAAAACTCTCTTGGATCCGCAATCCACAACTCTCTTGGATCCCTAATCCACAACTCTCTTGGATCCGAAATCTGCAAGATGCCTCGGATCTGCAATCCACAATCCACAAGTTTCCTTGGATCCACAATCCGCAATCTGAAACTCTCTTGGATCTGCAATTTGCAATATGTACTTCCGCAATCCGTATTGTGGGATGCGGAAGATGGATCACTAAACGTATCTCTCCAACACCCTTTCGCAATTTGCAATCCGCATTATGGAACTAGGGATGGAGGAAGTATAATTATTCCGTCAACTACCTTTCCACAATCCGCAATCTGCATTGCAGAAGTCGGGTTGCAGAAGTCCAACTTCGATTTACCAGAAATTTACTCTTTCCGCAATCCGCAATCCGCATTATGGAAGTGGGAATTGTGGAATCCCATACTTGAATTTCCGAAAAAATTTCCTTTCCGCAATCCGTAATCCACATTGTGGAAGTCGGAATTGCGGAATTCCAAACTTAACTTTCCGAAAAACTTTCCTTTCCGCATTGCGGAAGTCGGAATTGCGGAACCTCCTCCTCTCTATCGAAACACTTCCTAGACTTGTTTCTCCCTCGTCCTTGAGCCAAATAAGGAAAGTCCGGTACCATTGGAAAGCTCTTGGAGAAATATTTCCACTGGTTATAACTTTCTCATCCATCTGAGGATTATAACCTTGTCATTATCCCAGCTAAATATTCCATCATAACTTCACTTTTTTATGCCTTAAAACTTCTTAAAACTCTATCTGTCTTCTCCCATGACCTTTCCCCTTTCACCGGATCCACAGAGGGGTTCTAAAACACATCAGGGTATCCCCCTCCCTTCCCAAAGATCAGGTGTAGTCACACTACTCATTCATAGGGTTAATCAAACATATCACAACATGCAATGTGCATAAAGTTAGGTCCAAAAATTATATCTATCACATGCAAGACTTATAATGCATTAAACTCATGCAATACAATGTTATACATAACAACAATTCAATCTCCTACTCAGATTCACTTATGATCTTCCTATCAATCAAATTGATACAAACATACATTCCATAACTAAACGTAAGCAACCATATTCTAACAATGAAACATCATCATTCATCATAACAAGGAAGTACTTATCTTTTAACTTTCTGAAGCTTCCAAGCAACTGGCTAAGTGAGAGCAACGTTACACCCAACCTTAGATCTCTTTCCAGCCTATATTCTTTCAGCTGAGAGATCACCCCCGAGCTGGGATATGTATCCACTAAGGAGGGCTATCAAGTTCTCTCACAATCAAGGTTCCATCTCAATGCTAAGCCAATATGTAGTTGGGTTTATCAAGCATTCCAGGGAATCTACCCATGCTAAGCCAACCTACACTAGGTTTATCAAGCATATAGGGATTAAGCATACCAAATAACACAGTCATGCCAAGCCAGCATACAATTGGGTTTATCAAGCATATCAGGCAAGCTGATCATGCTAAGCCAACCTGTAATGGATTTATCAATCATATAGGGATAACAAGGAAGGAATTGCTAAGCCAGTGAGCTCAACCACAAGGCTACAAGAATATCAACACTCATCAGACCTGGAACCCACATTACCTACTGCACCCAACACAAGGAAGACCCTCTTCTCTGCTACACAGTCCCTCAAGGCCTCTTCCTTTCCAGTGATATTAAGAATGGGAATAGAAAGGTCTAGTCGCTAGTTCTATAATATTAGGGCCTTAATTGGGTTTATCAAGAAACCCAACCTTCTTCCACAGTTTAACAAGATGAATCCTTGCAGACTTGCGGGCAGGGATCTGTTCCGCAATCTACTCTCTACGATCCAATCCTGGGTCCTCACAATTTTCTCTACACTGTCCCAGCTTTTTGATTCCTCGTAGGTTCTTATCACTCTATCATGAATAGACTCAGTTCACTCACACAATTCCTATGGTATTTTATATTACATAGGAAAGCATGACTATCTTCAAGCTTCCTCATGGCTCGCTCTGTGGGTTTGCGTATGGAGGGAATATCTCTACCAGTTCTCTCTCGATGGATGGATGGATGGATCATGGATGGCAAGTCGTGAATGCATGAATGGATGTTCCCCTCCACAAACAGGTTCTACGAGTTTCCCCAACGATTGAGTGTCTTCCTGGATAAGCAATCAGAGCCATGCACTGCCATACGAAATCACAAGAATCCTCCATACTCCATCGGCTTGAGCAACATGGTTCTCAACCACCCTCTACAACTGAATTAATGTCAGTAGGGAGGTCAAAATGGTTCACAGTTGTACATGTGGCAACATGGGTACCAATCCCATAACCCCCTCACCTCTCCCTAGTGGATACACGTGGACCCTTCTCATTAGTTGCCTCCTTAGCCATCTTATTGGTTATTTTATTCATTAATAAATAATTACATCATTACATTTCTTCATGGCTTAACAACCCACGAATAATCAAACTGCCAAATACTTTCCTATACAATAACCTTAAACATCCACTAGTGGGGCCTTGGCCTTGAGCTCCACACTAGGAAGAATACACACACACCGCATATACATAGTATTTACATTGAAGCCAATAAACATCAAGGGAAAAATGGGGTAATACAACTCCCTCTCCCTTAAAATAACATCATCCTCGGTGTTCTCAAAACTAAACAAAAATGGGAATGCCTCTTTCATGCCATCCTCCATCTCCCACGTGGCCTCTTGTGAGATAAGGTGCCTCCATTGCACCTTTACCTTCCCTATGTCCTGGTTCCGGGGCAAGGTGACTTTCCTGTCGAGGATGTATATAGGCTCCACCTGGAACTCTCCCTTTGGTTCCACCTGTATCACATGCCAATCAATGATATGATTAGGATCATGTACATATTTCTTAAGCAAAGATACATGGAAAACATTATGAGCTTTCATGTTAGCAGGCAATGCAATTCTATATGCAACTGACCCTATTCTATCAAGGACTTCAAATGGTCCACAATATCTTGGTGCTAATTTGTCACAACTTCCCAACTTCATGGAACTCTTTCTTGGTTTCACTCTCAAGTAGACATGATCCCCAATATGAAATTACTTATGCATTCATTTTAGATCTCCATAACTTTTTTGCATGTCCTGTGCTGCCTTCAAATTCCACTGTGATCTTCACAATCTGTTGCTCCATTTCCTCAATCATTTATGTTCCAAGCACTACCCCGTTCATTGGGCTGTCCTAGCTCACTGGAGTTATGCATTCTTTTCCATACAACACTTCAAAAGGACTCCTTTTCAATGATGCTTGATGCCCATTGTTGTAAGCAAATTCCACTAAGTGTAAATAGTCTTCCCACTTAGATGGCTTCTCCATCACATACATCCTTAACATATCTTCAAGAATATGATTTACTCTCTCAGTATGACCATTCGTTTGAGGATGATAGGCTGTGCTAAACTTCAACTGAGTTCCTAATTCCCGGAACAATCCTTTCCAAAAATTAGATGTGAAATTTGTGTCCCTGTCTGAACTTATTGCCTTGGGAAATCCATGCAACCTGAATATCTATCTCATGAAGATATCTGCAATGTCATTGGCCTTGTGAGTGGACTTAACAGGAATGAAATGAGATACCTTTGATAGATTGTCCACCACCACCATGATTTCATCATGTTTCTTCATAGTCATTTGCAACCTTTTTATAAAATCCATAGAGATGACTTCCCACTTCCATTTTGGAATGGGCAATGGATGCAACAATCTTGTTGGATGTTGGTGTTCTGCTTTGACCTGTTAACACTTTTGACACCTATCAATGTACTCAGCTATGTCTCTCTTCATACCATGCCAAAATTACTGCTTCCTTGATGCTGTTATAGTCTCCTAATATCCTAGATGCCCTGAGTATGGTATTTGATGTATCTCATCCATCACCAAATTCTTCAAATCCACACTATTTGGAATGTACAATCTAGTTTTTGATAAATGAGAACATTACCCTTACCTATCTGATATTTTGCATACTTTTCATCCATAACATCCTATTGCAATTTTTGCTTGATCTGAAGGTAGAATTCATAACTATTTTGAGCCTCTAAAATCCTTTCCTTCAAGTTTGATTCACACCTAGTTATTGTTGCAATATGAAATTTTATGCTGAGTGCATCAACGAATTTATTCTCTTTTCCTTTAACATGTTTGATTTCCAAATAAAACTCACATAGAAACTCCATCCATCTAGTTTTCCTAGCATTTATATTTGGTTGGTCAAACAAATATTTTAAACTCATGTGATCCATCCCGAGTTCAAATCTTATTCCCAAGAGATAATGCCTCCATCTCTTGAGAGCATGAACTATGGCTTCTAGCTCTAAGTCATGGGTAGCATAGTTCCTTTCATGCTCTTTTAGATTCCCTGACTCATAACAAATTATAGACCCTTCCTGCATTAATACTCCACTGAGTCATTCAATGCAAGCATCATTGCACACTACAAAATCTTTACTAGGATCTGCAATCTTCAAAACAAGGGAACTAGTGAGCCATTTCTTCAACTGCTGGAAGCTCTTCTCACATTTCTTAGACCATACAAATTCAATACCCTTCCTATGTAATGAAGTGATTGGGTGAGCTATCTTGGAGAACCCTCCAATAAATATTCTGTAGTAACCAACAAGACCCATAAAAGATATTACATTTGCAACATTCCTCGGAGTAGGCCAATCCATTATGGACTCTATCTTCTTAGGAACCACTTCAATACCTTCTGCCAATATAACATGACCCAAATGCTGCACTTCCTCTTGATAGAAATTACATTTACTTAGCTTGGCATACAACTAATTTTCTCTAAGGAGTTGCAACACCATCCTTAGATGCTCATTATGCTCTTCTTCATTCTTGGAATACACAAGGATGTCATCCAAGAACACAATCACAAACTTATCCAAGTATTTATTGAAGACACTATTCATGAGGCACATGAATGTGGCAGGTGCATTAGTGATAGCAAATGACACCACAGTGAATTCATAATGCCCATATCTTGTTCAGAAAGTTGTCTTGTTAATGTCTTCCACCTTAATCCTCACTTGATGGTAGCTAGACCTCGAGTCAATCTTTGAAAACACTTTAGCTTCCTTCATTTGATCAAACATATGATCAATTCTTGGCAATGGATACTTGTTCTTAACTAGAACTTTATTGAGCTGTCTGTAATTAATACACAGCCTCAATGTTCCATCATTCTCCTTTAAAAATAACACAGGTGCACCCTAAGGGGATACACTAGGTCTGATATATCCTTTCCCATTAATTCTTGCAGCTACATCTTCAACTCAATCAGCTCAGGTGTGCTCATTCTATAA
The DNA here is from genome assembly GCA_027924585.1 of Larix kaempferi. Classification (NCBI taxonomy): domain Eukaryota; kingdom Viridiplantae; phylum Streptophyta; class Pinopsida; order Pinales; family Pinaceae; genus Larix; species Larix kaempferi. The sequence goes on from BSBM01000229.1 coordinate 6,460,260, forward strand.
GAAGCCTTGGAAATTAGTGCTGCTCCTGGAACAAGGTTAATGGAAAATCCAATATCTCTCTTGGGTGGCAGTCCTAGCACTTCATCCAGAAACAAATCTTGGAACTCTTGCAACAATGGGAATTCTTCTATCCTTGGTCCTTTATCTTCTGTCGAATCTGATGTATGCACAACATACAATTGACAACCCTTCCTGTAGAAATTTCTCAACCGTAGGGATGAAATCTTCCTCACTGAAACTCGCTTCATAATTCCTTTTACCAACCTTGGCTTGCCGTCATCATCAAGGCATTCAAGTTCTTTCTCATAACATTCTAATTTGGCCCTGTGCCTTTCCAACCAATCCATGCCAATTAAGGCATCATATGACCCTAATCATAAGACATTCAATTCTGCATGAGTGAGGATTCAATTCAATTCTATGGGACACTTCCCCACTACTTCACTTACCTTCCTCTTGGTTCATGTGGATAACTGAACTGATCAATCCTTACTATGATTTAATTTACCAAGAGAACAACTTTCAACTACCCTAGGAGATATATAACTATGGGTAGACCCTGGGTCAATCAAAAGATAAATAGATTGCTTAGCAATCTTACCTTCAATCTCCACCACTGCTGATTGGTGGTCTACTTGACGGTCATCGAGTACTGCATAGATCCTAGGAACTGCTCTTGCCATTTCTCCCACTGTATTGGATCCTTCCATGTTGTGCAAGCTCCTCAAGTACTCCTTTTTAGTTGGACAATCTCTCCTCATGCGGTTTCCTCCACATCTCCAACACTGAAGTGCTCCTCTCTATGCTTTGTCTACTTCTACTATTGGCTTAAATCCACTCCGAGCTTGTTGTCCCTGTGGAAAGGTTTTGGGTTGATTTCTAAGAGGTGGTTTAAATCCACTTCTTCTTGGTTCGAACCTACCCTTGGGCTTACCTTTCCATGCTGACTGCATCTCTGACTTACCTTTACCCTACTCATAGCAATGCTCTGCCATTCTAATGGCTTCTTCCAAGCTTGGTGGACTGAAAAACTCAATCCTATCTGTAATTCTTTGGTAGGCTACCAAGGAAACATTGGATCTTGACTCTTTCATCCTTGATGTAGTCCACATACCTCAGCAGCTCCAAAAAATTATGGACATGCACATCCATAGTGTTTTTCCCAAGCTTGAGTTCAGTGAACTCTTTCCTTTTATTATCGTAGTACCTGGCTGACAGGTATTTCTCTTGAAAGCACCTCTAGAATCTGTCCCAACTAATCCTTCTTTCACTGATTCCTTTCACCTGCATGAGGTGATCCCACCAAATAGAATCTCTTCCACCAAGGTTATAAGTAGAAACTTTAGCCTTTTCATTCTCTAAATATTCATGTATTCTGAAGTACTTCTTCATTCCAAGAAGCCACGCCTCTGCTTCTTGACCTTCTTTACCTTCACCATCAAAAGTGGGAGGTCTTACCTTCCGGAACTCGCCTTGCAGAATACATTTATACTTATTTCTACTCCTACTCCTCCTAGGAGTATGCCTTGGGTTTCCTTGAGAAACCTGGGAATCAACTGACCTACTAGAATGAGATCTGGAAGAGGGTGTTCCATGTTTTCTTCCCACAGAATTCATTCTAGGGCTTAGAGTCCTTCTCCTAGAACGACCCCTCGACTGACTTTCTGTGTTCATTTCTTCTCGGCCGTCGTTGCTCGAATTAGACCCACCATTTACTTTTTGCTGTATATCTGTGAGACTCTGCAAGATAGATGCATTACGTTGATGTTTCTCTTCTTTCACCTTCATCAACCATTCATTAAATCTTACCATGGTCTTGGCCAAGTTTGAGGGCATTACTTGTGCCCTCCTTCCATCAGACTCTGCGTCTATATGTGCTTCCTGCACATTTTCTCCTAGAACATCTTCCTCCTCATAAGTATGTTCATAAGGGTCCTAGGCATTATCAAATGTCTCCATATTTACTTATATGCACGTAGCCTTTCTGGACAACTCAACTTATTGTTTCTAATGCTACTGTCACTGTGCATAGCATAAACATCTATTAGACATTACACGCATACAATAAATCTTATACATCCATTCAAATCTAGAATTCATTGGACAATCGATCAATTAATACACATTCATCCAAAACCCTCATCATGGACACATTCTTTGCATATAAATATTTCCATGGCTTGGCCCCAATAGCTCTAGTGCTATAACCGAAGCTCTGATACCACTCTGTAGCATCCCTGTATCACCTCGGTGTCCTTCAGAGGTGATGGGAGACCCTGATACTTTTTTTTCTTCGAAATGCTTTCATTCACACCTTTCCACAATTTTCACCACCAGATCCGCAATCTACAATCCGCAACTTTCTTGGATCCGTAATCTGCAAGTTGCCTCAGATCCACAATCTACAATTTGCAAGTTTTCTCGGATCCGCAATCTGCAATCTGCAAGTTTCCTCGAATCCGCAATCTGCATTCCACAACTCTCTTGGATATGCAATCTGCATTGCGGGATGTGGAAGACAGATCACCAAACTTATCTCTGCAACACCCTTCCGCAATCCACAATCTGCATTGCACAACTCAAGATGGCGGAAGTATAATTATTTCGTCAAGTTCCTTTCCGCAATCCGCAATCTGCATTACAGAAATCGGGTTGAGGAAGTCCAAATTTGATTTATCGAAAAACTACTCTTTTTGCAATTCGCATTGCGGAAGTAGGAATTGCGAAAGCCCAGACTTGAATTTCTGAAAAACTTTCCTTTCTGCAATCCACAATATGCATTGTGGAAGTCGGAATTGCGAAAGTCCAAACTTGAATTTCTGAAAAACTTTCCTTTCTACAATCTGCAAGCCGCATTGCAAGAATCGGAATTGCGAAGCCTCCTCCTCTACATCGGAAAACTTCCAAGACTTGTTTCTCCCTCATCTTTGAGACAAATAAGCAAAGTACGGTACCATTGGAAAGCTCTTGGAGAATGATTTCCACCGGTTATAACTTTCTCATCCATCTGAGGATTATAACCTTGTCATTATCCTAGCTAAATATTCCATCATAACTTCACTTTTTCATGCCTTAAAACTTCTTAGAACTCTATTTGTCTTCTGACATGACCTTTCTCCTTTCACTAGATCCACAGAGGGGTTATGAAATACATCACAGTATCCCCCTCCCTTCCCAGAGATCAGGTGTAGTCACACAACTCATTCATAGGGTTAATCAAACATATCACAACATGCAAGGTGCATAAAGTTAGGCCCAACAATTATATATATCACATGCAAGACTTATAATGCATTAAACTCATGCAATACAATGTTATACATAAAAACAATTCAGCCTCCTACTTAGGTTCAGATATGATCTTCCTATCAATCAAATTGATACAAACATACATTCCGTAACTGAACGTAAGAAACCATATTATAACAATGAAACATCATCATTCATCATAACAAGGAAGTACTTATCGTCATTCCACCCAACCTTATATCTCTATCCAGACTGCATTATTTTAGTTGAGAGATCACCCCCGAGATGGGTTGTGTATCCACCAAGGAGGGCTATCAGGTTCTCTCACAGTCAAGGTTCCATCTCAATGTTAAGCCAATCTACAGTTGGGCTTATCAAGCATTCCAGGGCATCTACCCATTCTAAGACAACCTATAGTGGGTTTATCAAGCATATAGGGATGTGTTGGTCATGCTAATCCAACTTCCAGTTGGGTGTATCAAGCATACCAAACAACACAGTCATGCCAAGCCAGCATACAATTAGGTTTATCAAGCATATCAGGCAAGTTGATCATGCTAAGCCAACCTGCAGTGGGTTTATTAGGAATACAGGGATAACAAGGGAGGCACTTCTAAGCCAGTGAGCTCAACCATAGAGCTGTAGGCATCTCAACACTCAATAGACTTGGCACCCACATTACCTACTACACCCAACACAAGGAAGACCCTCTTCTCTGCTACACAGTCCCTCAAGGCCTCTTCCCTTCCAGTGCTATTCAGGATGGGCATAGAAAGGTCTAGTCACTAGTTCTATAATATTACGGCCTTCACTGGGTTTATCAAGAAACCTAACCTTCTTCCACAGTTTATCAAACTGACTCCTTTCAGATTTGCGGGCAAGGATATGTTCCTCAATCTACTCTCTGCGATCCAATCCCGGGTCCTCGCGGTTTTCTCTGCATTGTCCCAGTTTTGTGATTCCTCACAGGCTCTTATCACTCTATCTCGAATAGAATCGGTTCTCTCACACACTTCCTATGGTATTTTCTATTAGATGGGAAAACACAACTATCTTTAGGCTTCCTCACAGCTCGCTCTACGGGTCTGCCTATGAAGGGATATCTCTACCAGTTCTCTCTTGATGGATAGATGGATGGATCGTGGATGGCGAGTCGTTAATGCATGAATGAATGTCTCCCTCCACAAACGGGTAGTTAAACAGGTTTTGCAAGTTTCCCTGGCGATTGAGTGTCTTCCTGGATAAGCAATCGGAGCCATGCACTACGATACGAAATTGTAGGCATGCTCCATACTCCATCGGCTTTAGTAACAGGGTTCTCAACCACCCTCTGCAACCGAATTAATGTCAGCAGAGAGGTCAAAAGGGTTCATAGTCGGACATGTGTAAACATGGGTACCAATCCCATAACCCCCTCACCTCTCCCTAGTGGATACACATGGCCCCTTCTCATTAGTTTCCTCCTTAGCCATATTCTTGGTTATTTTATTCATTAATAAATAATTACATCATTTACATTTATTCATGGCTTAACAGCCCATGAATAATCAAACTGTCAAATACTTGCCTATGCAATAACCTTAAACATCCACTAGTGGGGCCTTGGCCTTGAGATCCACACTAGGGAGAATACACACACACCACATATAGACGGTATTTACATTGAACCCAATAAACATCAAGAGAAAAATGGGGTATTACAATCTTTATTGATTTACGATTCCACATATCTAGAATTGATGAACCAGATCAAGCTTGGAAAAATTTGGAATCTGTGTTTGGTAAACACAATGATATTTGAGGTCACCAACTAGAAAATGAGTTGATTTCCTTAAATCCAATTGATTTTTTGTGCATCGAAGATTATATATCTAAGTACAAAACTCCTAGAATCTTATGTGTGGAATGGAAAATTAAAAGAGAAGAGAAGCAATGCATTTATCATATTATTTCCAAACTTGGACTTGCATATTCTGTTTTTGTATCTAAATTTTACTCCATGAAAGAATCCTTGGATCCAACTATCTATAAAAAGCCTACTCTTGAATCCTTTTGTTATTCTTTTATTAGAGAGTAGGATAAGCTCATACATCTTGGAATGATTAGCAATGCAGATACATTTGGAAAAGCCTTGCTGGGACAACATAAAGAGAAGTCCAAGCATCCGAAGAAGAAAAATATTCACAATAATAAGCCAAACAAGGGTCCCAAACCCTCTCAGCTAGCTTATTCTTTAAAAAATGACAAAGGAAACAACCAAAAGGTAAGAAGACTAAGCATCATTGTAACTTTTGTGGGAAAGATAATAACGATGAATCTAAATGTTTCAAGATGATGGCATCCTTGGAATCAACAATGAAGAAGCACCACATCAACCATGATTCATCTTCAGAATCTTCATCTAATAGACATGCACTTTGTTCTTTTGGTTGTCCCTATAATGCATCTTCTTCTTCTACTTCGAATGAGTGGCTTATTGATTCTAGAGCATCTTGTCATATGGCTAAGGATAAAGCCATATTTTCTACTATGCATGAATGTAACACCAGACAAATATTTGTTGTTGATGATAGATCTCTTAGTGTTGCAGGATCTAGAACAGTTCCGGTAGATAATGGATAGCTTAGTGATGTACTATGTGTTCCAAGAATTTCCTGCATTTTTTTATCAGTCTATCAAATCACTCATTCTAGTGAAGGTAAAATTGTAATTTTTACACCTCACCAAGTTGTAATCAAGGATTTTAAAGATCTTAAGCAGGTCCTAGCCACTGGAATTTTTTATGATATTACTAGGTTGTAAAAGTTTAACAAATTTACGTCATCACCTTTTCCCTTAGTTTTTGTTGCTCATAGTGATGACTTGAGCAAACTTTGGCATGAGTGATTTGGTAACTTAAATTATCTCTCATTGCAACAACTATGTAAATAAAATATGGTGACAGTTCTTCGTATGGTATCTTGCAGGGATGGTGCTTGTTCCGGTTGTGTACTTGGAAAACATCATCGGGACAGTTTTGACAAATGTGCCTCTTGGCACACCTCGGCCCCCTTGGAGCTTGTGCATAGTGACTTGTGTGGTCCTCTTCCATCTGCTTCCTTTTTTAGTTTCAAATATTTCTTAACTTTCATTGATGATTACTCTAGATGCACTTGGGTTTATTTCCTAAAACATAAGAGCGAATTATTTAAAATGTTCTTGGCCTACAAGGCCCTTGTTGAAAGACAATATGGTCATCAAATTCTTACGTTAAGATCTGATAATGGGGGAGAATATGTTAACAACAAGTTCACTACTTTCTGCATAGAACAAGGAATCCAAAAATAACACAGTGTTCCATATTTACCACAATAAAATGGTGTATCTAAACATAAGAACCGCACTTTAAAAGAAATGGATAATTGTATGGTGCAAGCTAAGGGACTAGATTTTCAATTTTGGGATGAATCCATAAATTGTGCAAATTACATAGTTAATCGCACCCCCACTAAAGATTTACAAGATATCACACCGGAAGAAGCATGGAGTAAAATTAAACCTAATGTAAGTCACTTCCGTGTGTTTGGTGGTGAAGCATGGGATCATATTGCAGATGAAAAACGAAAAGCATTGCAGCCTAAAAGTAAAAAATGCATATTTGTTCGATATTCTAAAAATTTAAAAGTTTATAGACTTCTTTAACCACATTCTCATGATATAATAATTAGAAGAGATGTAAAATTTGATGAAAATCTCTTGTCCTACGATCTTAGCTCGGTGTTTTTGCCATCTATGGCCCGCGATCCTAATTCGACACTCGTGCCTTCTTCTACTCCCACTTCCTTGACAACATTCTAATCCCAATTTCTGATGATGATAGTGAAGATGAAAATCCACCTCCGCTTGCTCATTTTCCTCGAGCACAATCGCTTTCTCTATGGGTCCGTTCAACATACGAAGCAGTTGGTGATCTTCTCAGTGATCCTAGAGATCAACGACAAACACGTTCTCAGTTCTAGCAAGCCTCTTCTCTTTTGGCTCAAGTTTCAGAGAATCATGATTCAAATACTTTTGCATAAGATTCAAAGAATCCAGATTGGGATGCATTTATGTATGAAGAATATCGTTCCTTAATGGAGAACGATACTTGGGATCTTGTCTTTCTTCCGAAAGGACAAAAAATTGTCAGATTTAAATGGGTCTATAGAACTAAGTATGCATCTTATGGAAGTATTGAAAGGATTAAGGAATGGTTAGTTTCCAAAGGTTTTTCCCAAGTTATGAAAGTAAAAAGGGGAGATGACAAAGTTATCAAAGTTATCAAAGTTGAATAGTCATCTCCCCTATTTACTTTGATAACTTCCAACGGATTGAAAAACCTGCCACCATTCAATGCACAATATGACATGTGTTTGGTTGTATGAAGAATGACCTATCAAGGTTGCAAAGGGGTGAGGGCCCTTTCCGTGAAGCCCTTCATGACCTATAATAAAAACATATAGTTTACAACAAGGTCATAAAACCACACATTAAGGTAGTGAGGTCATCAATCACATATAGATCCCATAATGTGTATTTTAATGAATCACATATAATAAAAACATATAGTTTACAACTAGGTCATAAAACCACACCTTATGGTAGTGAGGTCATCACTCACATATAGATCCCATAATGTGTATTTTAATGAAGCACATTAAACATTAACATCAAATATATATCATGCACATAGGAGGACCCTATGAAGGTCTCAAACCACATCAAAAAATATGATTCAATATTCATCGAAGTATGCATGAAGGTTGCCTCTAGGCATACGAGGTATTATAAAACAATCAACATATCAACTTGTAATTTAATGATGAAGTTTTACATGTTGAACTAGAAAGAATGATATTTTAATAAAGTAATCAGAAAGCAAGAAACATTTGGGATGCTTCAATTCTTTTATATATATATATATATATATGCTTCAATTCTAACTTAGGAGGCTCACCAAGGAAGTGTCCTATATTATAATGGTATCATACAGAGAGAGAAACAATGAACTAATATAGAGAGCTAATTCATTAATGCTAACTTAACAATACTTTGAACAAAATCTAAAGAGCGAGATAAAGAAAGATTAAGTAGATAAGTCTAAATAAGCAGAGTTATATATAGAGTCAAAGTATGAGAAATATTCATTTTAACTAAATTTACAAGTTATGCCATATAAGTACATATAAGTACTTACATGAAATAAATAAAAGGGATCCACATCGATGGTTAGAAGTTTATATGTAGGGTATGACAAATCCCTTTGTTTTGAATTACAACATTTGAAACTCTTATGCCAAGAATAAATGAAAAACCATAAACAAATCTTTCATGTTGCCAACTGACTTATAGTGGTCAAGATCATATCATTATCAAAAATTAATTGACTCAAGAAGAAATGTAACTAGATATAGTTGTTAGATTTAAAAAAAATAAAATAAAAGATTTGTTAATTAGGGTTGTTGCATTTCTTTCAGACATTGAATTACCCATATATAACCAAAATGTTATCCTAAGTAAAATTATCAATCAATTTTAGGGCTCCTTCATCCTTGAGCATAACGCAAACATCCCATGAAACCATAGGGATGGCCCTAGCCCCACCATATTTAGACCACAACTATGAACACAAGAGTTGCTCCAATGCATAAAACTCAGCCCTACTAAGAAACCCACAAAAAAACATGAGCCCTTGTTGGATCCCTCTTGTTTGGATTTCCACTAGTCCATGTGTCATAGGTATCTTGGCATCCCCTTTTGTGTGGGGATTTTGCCAACTCATATGTGGGATTAGTGTCTAGAGTGTCTCTAGCTTAAACTTCTCATTTTGTTACAAAATGGACTATTGTAAGTAACACAAATGGGGTTTTGTGGAATGAATATTTTATTTGTATTTATGCAATTATGTATTAAAAGGGTTATAAATTTATCTTTTGTATTTGAGTGGAGGTTTATTTTTTGAAAGTGTTTAAAACTCTTTCAAATGAATGGATGGTAAAAACCACTTTAAGATGGTCACATCTTTGGGTTGAGAAACACAATCTATTTAAATGGGAGACGGATAAGGCACAAGGATAAGGCACGAAGATATTTTTTCCACCAAAAAGCTAAAACACTTATTTTTATTAAGAAAATGTGGTGTAATGAAAAAACATTCTTACATCAAAGAAAAAAATCTCATAATTCATTTTGATAATTAAAAATAATTATTTAAATACTTTATATACACTAACACAACCACTTAACTTGTGGTGGTGAACATAAGCCACAAGTTAAGTATGCCTCAACTATATGTTACTTTCTTTAGTTAAATGGGTTGTATGCCACAAGTTAAATGTCTTGAACATGTTATCTTCTACTTGCTCTCAATGTTTAGTTGTAATAACGAGTTGTCTATGTCTCAGCTACCTATTACCTTCATTACCCATGAACTAAGCATGAATCATGCATGAATCATGCATCAACAATCAATTATTTTTTATATTTTTTTTAATTGTTTATTTCAAATTTTAAACAACCCCATAAAATCAATATGGAGAATACGCTTGTCCCATCCTACTTTAATATAGAAAAAATATAAATAATAATAAACCCCAAATTCTAAAATATAAACATCTATATATATAAAAATAAAAATAAAATAAAATAAAACATTAAATTCCTTGATTTACAGATAGATTTCTCCCTTCTCTGAAGAACGTTTTTTTTAACTCCAAAATGTTGTATTAATGACCGTGTAGGATCACTCTCAACTCGACTTGTTTTTGTCGGCAGGATCACTGTCAACTCGCCTTGTTTTTGTCGGCAGGATCACTGTCAACTCGCCTTGTTTTTGTCGGCCTATGAGAATATCAATGATTCAAAAGCTTGTGCAAGTAAAACCTTATCAATGATTCAAGAACAATTATAAATGCAATCTTCTTATTTTGTTTTTTATAACCGGTTTAAAACCGTAGAACGTCTTTTATCTTTAATAAGCGGCTTAAAAGCTCGCAACTTTTTTTTTTTTTTTTTTTTTTTTTCCTTTTTTTTTTTTTTGCGTTTTTGATAACCGATTTAAAAACGCCCAGATGGAGGGACAATTCAACAATGGAGCGAATAATTGCGATCTCCACGGCGATAGAGAGCAGCATGCTATAGACATATTTGAGCGGATGAATAGTCTTATAGAAGCGGAGATAAATAGAGGCAAGGTATGGCGAAAATTAACTTCAGAGAAAACTGGAGAAATGATGTATTTTATTCATAAATTAGCAGCAGCCACGGGAACAGATGAGTCCATTGGATCTGATGACGTTTCACAACCGGCCATTGAAGGTTTTCAGCATCACTTGATCTCGGGCGTAGGGTTTAGATGTATTTGCGAAGGCGACAATTGTGAGTGGGAGGTGGAGAGTACATGGGATAATGTGGATTTTAATCAGATTACAGTAGCTCCAGATTATCAAGGGCGTCGAGTGCGTTTTAATGGTCAGAGGGACGTCACGATCAAAACGGAGGAAAACATTACTATCTTGTTGAGAGTGGTAAAAGATTGGAGCCGCCGGGACGGAAATATTTTGAGCATGCAAGCATTATGGAGTGGATCTTTGGCATATGGTGAACGGGTGCTGCAATTGTTGGAGGACGTGAATACCGTTAATTCTATACAAATCTTCTTTGAAAAATTTACTCTCCATCCTCACATGAGACGACAATATATCTCTCTCCATGAGACTAATCCAGTGGCTGCTGCATTTTCAGCTGTTGATTCTTTTTTAACTGTTGATATTTCTAAAGAGCTCGTTGCTACAAAAGGTGGTGAAGATGAAAACGGAGGTGGACTGATATGTGCAATTTGTCATGAAATTATTCCCATTGGAGAACGTGCGAAACAATTGCCATGTACGCATCTTTTTCATTATGGGTGTATCACAAAATGGTTTCAATGTAATCTTTCCTGCCCGCTATGCAGAGATAACTTCCCGTAACCTGGATGCCTTACTCCGGTGCTATGCAGAGATAACTTTCCGACCGAAAGTTACCTGCATGAGCTATGCAGAGATAACTTTCCGTTACCTGCATGTCTTACTCCGGAGTTAAAAATATTTTTGAGTTAATATATTTTTGACTTCATCGTCAAGGAGCTTCTCTTTAAAAATAATAACAATAACAAGTGAAAATAACAGTAAAACTGCTTTTTTTTAATAATTTAGAAATATTTTAATTTATAGTTTTATATAGTTTAAAAGTTAAAGTTAAAATAGTTAGAAAATATTTCAAACTTGTAATAATGTTAATTTATTATTTATGTATTCTCTAAAAGCAAGAAAAAAGTGCAAAGTAATACTTAATCTCTAAAAAGTTTCATAATAAATAACAATTTTATATATTTTTAAGAATATAAAAATATTAATATAACAATTTTGTATTTTTTAAAAATATAAAAATATTAATATATCAATTTAGTATTTTTAAAAATATAAAAAAACAATATTAATATTATCAAATGATTATGATATTTTAAATTTAAATATATAATATAATAAAATATTTGTTTCTAAATATATAATAAAAAAATTCACAATAAATTTAAAAAATAAAATAATTTAAAAAGATTTAAAACGTATATTACACATTAAATTATCTTAGAAAAAAAAAGCAAAATTATCTTAGAAAAAAAAAAGCTCAAACAAGCATTTGATTTGTAATATAGTAATAATAAAAAATATTAATAAAACGATCATATCAATTCTTTCTTTTTTTTAATTGCGAATTTATTAAATGTCAAAGTGGAAGGTAAAAGTATCCAGTATGTTGCCTCTAGTAGTTTTAATTGTCAACGTACATATTGTTTAATTGCCAACGTACATAATGTTAAGTGTTTGAAGGTAAAATTGTCCATCCTGTTGCTCAGGGTTTCGTAAACTATATCTTAACTATTAACATACTTTTATGGTAGGGACTAGTTGCCTTGCAGCTATTTGACTTGTCTATTTTACTACATAACTTAAAGAAGATTATATTAATTTATTAAATGATTTGGTATTAATCTAATTTACTATATATAATTCATTGAAGATTATAATAATTTATTAAATGATTTGGCTATTAGGTATGAGTTTAGATTGTGAATAGATTGATTTTGAAATAAGTTAATTTTGATTAAATTTTAAATAGATTGATTTTTAAATAAATTAATCTTGGAAAAAGTTGATGAGGAAAAAAGTAAAAGATGTTTTTTTTTACATTGAAAAGATAAAATTGAATTTATTTAATTAACTATAATTTAGATATTAAAATGTTTCAATAAATATGTAATATTGAATTTATTTAATTAACTATAATTTAATTGTTAAAACGTTTTAATAAATATACAATCATGAAAAACCACCTAGTGGTTTATAAGAAGTTTGTGAGATGTCTTTAAATCTTGAATCTTTAATGTGTAGTGTTCAAAAGAAAACAATTCTTAATAAATTAAAAGCATTTTAAGTTTTATTTCAAAATCATTATATATATATATATATATATATATAATTATGAAAATATTATATGTATATATAATAAAAATATTATAAATTAAATTGATAAAATTAAAATTTAAAATTAGTAAAAAATTTATTTAAAAATATATTGATTTTATAAAGTATTATTCTTTAAATAAAAGTAAAGATCTGTTTGAGTAAATTGTCCATTTCCAGTACAGTTTCTCATGTATTTTTCCATATGCAATACATCATGTCTGAATGGCAATTCATATGGTACTCGAATTTATATGGCAGAGTTACTTAAGCTTCCATAACCAGCACATTTAAATTCGTTTACCCAAGACATGAATGGATTGAAGAGTTGTATATGGCGTGGGTTTAACCAGAGTTTGACAGCAAACATTAAAAAGTGACGGGACGAAGAACCAGACCTCACAGCAGATAGGACATGTGTAAATAATATTTATTTTTAAATTCTTAATATATTTTAAAGGTCACCGCCAAGTTAAGTACCAATTTGGTGTATGAAACCATAATAACATACGGATACTGATTTAGTAAGAATTATTACTAATGGACACATCAATTTTGAACACCAATTTAAAAAAGAGCAAAATTTAATTATTTAAACACTCTAAAAGAGAAATACCATTCAATTCCATTCTTTTTTATTAAAATAATTATTAATAATTAGTTTCCTCATGTATATATATATATATATATGTTTGATTTTATTATAGAAATATCTATATATGGGTACCCGCACAAAGCTGGTACCCAAAAACACCGCAATGACATTGTGTGAGCGCAAAAAAAACAAACACGCGCATGCGCCTATAAACACGCATACGCACTCCTACTTCGGCAATGTCGAGCCTCCACATCGGCGAGATGACATGGATAACAGAAGCGCGTGAGCGCTTTTAAGCAAAAGCATGTGCGCACTTTTAAATAGAAGTGCGCGCGTGCTTTTATGCGTGCACACATTCTTAATGCGTATGCAAAAAGAAGCGCTTGCGCATTCTTATGCGCGCATGCGTTGTTGATGCGTACACACAAAAAATGCATTTGTTTAGTAATCCTAAATGTAGTTTTGATTGTTTTTATTATGGTGTTGGTATCATCGTCATCATCATCATCCTCATCATCTTCATCACCACCATATTCATCTTCATCATCTTCATCATCATCGTCTTCAACATCTTCATCATCATCATCATCCTCATCCTCATCATCATCCTCATCATCCTCCTCCTCCTCCTCCTCATCATCATCATTAGGTGTCATCATCATCATCGTCTTCATCATCATCATGATCATCATTATCTTCATGACACCGACAATGATGATGATGATGATGATGATGAAGATGGTGATGGTGAGGATGAGGATGATGATGATGGTGTTGAGGATGATGAGGATGATGATGAGGATGATGATGATGATGAATACATTGAAGATGATGTTGATGAAGATGATGAAGACAAATATGATGGTAATGAAGATGATGAAGATGATGGTGATGATGATGATGATGATCGTCATCATCATCATCATCATCTTCATCACCATCATCTTCATCCTCATCATCATCATCGTCATCTCCATCATCATATTCATCATCATCATCATCCTCACCATCATCTTTATCACCATGATCTTCATCATCATCATAATCATCATTTTCATCGTCATCATCATCATCGTCATCATCATCATCATCTTCATCATATTCATCACCATCATCTTCATCATCATCATCTTCAACGTCATCATCATCATCATCATCATCCTCATCACCATCCTCATCCTCCTCATCACCATCCTCACCATCCTCATCATCCTCATCATCCTCATCATCCTCCTCATCATCATCACCATCGCCATCTTCATCATCATCGTTGTCGTCATGAAGATTATGATGTGATGATGATAATGAAGATGATGAGGATGATGTGGTGATGATAATGAAGAAGAAGAAGATGATGATGATGATGATGGCAATGAGGATGATGATGAGGTTGATGATGATGAAGACGTTGAAGATGATGATGATGAAGATGAAGATGATGGTGATGATGATTATGATGATGATGATGATGATGATGAGGATGATGATGAGGAGGACGATGATGATGATTATGATGATGATGATGATGGTGATGATGGTGATGATGATGATGATGATGAGGATGACGATGGCGATGATGATGATGATGATGCTGATGATGGTGATTATGAAGATGATGAAGATGACGATGATGATGATGAAGATGAAGATGATGGTGATGAAGATGATGATGAGGATGAAGATGATGATGAGGATGATGATGATGATGAGTATGATGATGGAGATGACGATGATGATGATGATTATGGTGATGAAGATAATGATGGTCATGATCATGATCATGATGATAATGAAGAGAACGACGACGATGATGATGATGATGAAGATGATGATGATGATGATGATGATGATGATGATGATGATGATGATTATGATGTTTATGGCGATCATCATCATCACCATCATCATCATATTCATCATCATGGTGTTTGATAGCGATCATCATCATTATCATCATCACCATCATCATCATGATGTTTACACGTACAAAAAAAAAGCGCATTTGTTTAGTAATCCTAAATGTAGTTTTGATTGTGTTTATTATGGTGTTGGTATCACCATCATCATCATCATCCTCATCATCTTCATCACTACCATATTCATCGTCATCATCTTCATCATCATCGTCTTCAACGTATTCATCATCATCCTCATCCTCATCCTCATCACCATCATCATCATCATCATCATCATCGTCTTCATTATCATCATCACATCATCATCATCATCATCATCATCTTTATGATGCCGACAACGATGATGATGATGCTGATGATGAATATGGCGATGGTGATGATGAGGATGATGAGGATGATGAATGATGGCGATGGTGAATGGCTTGTTATCTACGACTGTATATAATTTTTTTAACAAAAATCCACCATTTGAATACCGAACCAAAGGGATAACGCAAACATATTCATTATAGTTTCTTAAAAAAATAACATACCAACCTTAAGAGAACCCCATTTTTTGGGAGTTATACTTAATTTCCATAAATAATATTTATATATTCCGGAAGTTAATCCGATTTTCTACGTTTGATATTCTTGCGCCATATTCCAAAAAGTTGTGCAGGTAGCTCTAATATTGCTTTTTGACGTTCGGATTTCTGTTTTTCCAGAAGTCCATTGCGACTAACGCGTCATGAGCGGCCAACATTAGCTTGCACCAACCCATATATTTATGGTATATTTGATTAAAAGTATTATATATAAGTAGTTTACTTCCGTTTTTTTTTTCATTAAATATTTTTTCATGATCAATCCCCTTTATTTGTGGGATAGGGAATGTAACTGCTAAAATCAAAAGATATACATACCCTATCCCTTGATTTCCTAAAAGGAAAAATATATAATTTTCAAAGAAAATTATTTGACTAATATAATTTTTTCATCATTTTCCATGCGTAAATACTTTTCATCGAAAACGTATTTGACTCATAGTTTTCATATAGGTTTGGTGTCTATCATTGCATTCATTATTAATTATAACATAAAGATTTCTCTTAAGATTTTGTAGAAAACCAATATAGTCAAAATCTCTTTGGCAATATTATACCATGTATCACAAATTGGTTTGTGTTGTATTATTGTTAAAGTCATTTGAGCTGGTTTGTGTTGTGATGTTATTAAAGTTATTTTAGTTGATATTTTGCACTATTTTGTTGTTAATATTAAAGCTCCTAATTAAATTTGTTGGTATCGTTTATTAACTAAAACCCTTGATTGTGCTATATAAAATTTTTATGTTCACTTTGAATATATATTTTTAAAATATTTTTTACTATAATTTATGTAATAAAAAATATATTCAAATCCATAAATAAGTTGAATATTTTCACTTCCATTTATTTTTGTTTAGATACATATAAAATTTCTAGGATTATAAATAAATACATATTTCCTAAAAAGAATAAAATAAATACAACACATAATTTGATTTCATAAAGATTGAATTTATGTAGAATGCACAATAGAGAAGCTACACCAATCCGAATAGAAAACACCAAGCTTTAATAACCTTGTATAATAAGAATGTAGATTAACTAATTAACAATGTATTCATCCATTGTCTCTCTTCTTTCCATTCTTACTAATTTCTTTATGGATCCTCATATGTTGCTCACAATTCTATTTGCATTCTATTACATGGTTTTGGTTGTAATACATAAGTATATAGTAACACCAAGCTTTAATAACTTTGTATAATAAGAATGCATAGATTAACTAATTAAAAATTTCTCATTGCAATGTATTCATACATTATCTCCCTTCTTTCCATTATTACTAATTTCTTTATGAATCCTCGTATGTTGCTCACAATTCTATTTGCATTCTATTACATGGTTAGGTTGTAATGCATCAAGTATAT